>OV839567.1:24271427-24618927 GCA_929447395.1 Epistrophe grossulariae
AATATAAATTATAAAACAAAATTTTTAAAATAAAAAAAAAAATATTTAAAATTAAAATTATTTTTTAATTTAAACAAAGTTAAGCAAAAAAGAAAACAGAAATTTAATATTTGAGTATTTAAGAAAAATATTAAAGAAAAAATATCCAACCGTTTCAATTTAGTGTCCTAGGTACTGTCTAAGTTTAAGTTTAAACAGGGTTGAGCAACTTATCAATCTAACAGACAGGGGCAGGGAATTCCATTGCCCGATGGCATTTATGAAAAAATGACACTCTGATATTAGAAATGAATATCTTTCGGGTATGAGATCACAGGATCTGGTAGAACGCGGAAAACGGAGTCGGTTGTGTGTTTGCATAATGTTCTGAAGAAGTTTTACAGGCCTTAGTTTAAAAAGACTTTCCAAAGTGAGGCCTTGTATTGATTTGGCGAATTGCGAAACATGTTCTCTTCTTTATGAGACCATAGACATATCGTGCTATACAGTTGAAGGCAAAATTTAGTTTTCGTTTCTGCTTACAATTGCAGTTTGAAAAAAGTTCACAGCCAAACAGCAATATTGGAATTATTTTGGCCATGTTTTTGGGAAATTTTACATGCTGTGCGCCGTGGTGGAATCGACCTTTTCATTCATACTATATAGCCGGATAGACAGATTTGGTAGACCCACATTTTCGTTATCGCATTCATCGTTATGCAATGTTTCATCAAAATCTCAAGTTTGCATACTTGCAATACACATAGGTATTTATATGCACATTTTTAGTAGTTATCGCGTAAAAAGTATAACCTAAACATAACCGATCGGATAAAATGTTAGAAAGACACATACACAAGATACAAATGTACACGACACTCCCACAAAATAGAAAACTACTTAACGACTTCCGTACTGCACTACATATGTCAAAAGTTCACATGTCAAAAGCTCAAAATCATGAAAAGTTTTGCGCGCTTCGCACGGCATTAACAAAAAAAAATTTTTTTTTAAATTAATTAAATTATAGCCAAAAACGGACATTTAAATTTAAAAACTGAGAAAGTTATATTTAGTAATCACTTACTAAATCTACAAATATTTTAGCACCACGAACATTTTTATTTTCTAAAAAACTCTCAACTCAATCTCGGGCAAAAAATTACCGAATTTAAAAATCATTGAACCGTAAAAAATCAATATATTGAAAATTTGGGTTATTTACAAATTTTTAATTACGGTTCCATGATTTATTCGACATGACTACCAGGTTGTATAGCAGTGGTCTGCTAGTTAGTTTGAAAAGTTAACATTTTGTTTTACTTTGTTAGCACCAGTGTTATGATTTGTATGTTTGTACGTGATTTGGCGGCTACCACCCACACCTAAAGCACGAGTTGGTGATCGATACACTTATCTGTGTTTACAACTTGTCAATTTAAAAATCTTCTGCATAATTTCTTCAATCTCTTATTAACTCCTTTTGCAATAATAACCGTTGTAACATAAGAACACATACTTAAGATAAAACTTTTTACAATCGACATCCTGTTTAGTCCAGTCAATAAAGCCATAAAAACACCGTAATTAGGAAATAATCACCGGAAAGCTGAATTTAGGTATGTAGCCTCCTCATGGTGTTTTTAAGAAACTGTCAAAAGTCTCCATCGATATGAGTAACGCTTACAATTTTACGGGGGGTTGAAGGCCCCCCAAAATGATTTTTCAGGAATAACTCCCAAATGGTAAGTTGTAAAAAAAAAAGTCAAAGACTAATTTGTAACTTGGAAAATTTCCGAAATAAACCAATTGGGAGAGTTAAGGGTCTTACTTTTTTATAGTTTGGCGACCTAGTTAAAAAGTTGTGCATTTTGTGATAAATGCATAAATCTTTTCTTGTTGTCGGTATATTATATGAACATGATTTTGAGATATCGGCCCACTGTATTTGTCCACCCCTTTAGGTGAAAGTAATACCCTTAACTGGGTATTGGTTCAATTCGGAAACGGTTATTTTTATGAAAAAAAAGTATGTTAATCTTTTTTGTAGGAAATTTTCTAAGCTACAAAATTAGTCTTTGACATTTTCTTGTACAACTTACCATTTTGGAGTTATTCCTGCAAAACTATTTTGGGGGGCTTGCAACCCCCGTAAAATTGTTAGCGGCGCTCATATCGATGAAGACTTTTAACAGTTTCTTAATAACGCCATGAGGAGGATATATACCAAAATACAGCTTTCCAGCGATTTTTTCCGAGTCAAATGCTTTATTGACTGGATAGTTGGAAAATCGTTTATTTTAACAAACCTAAATAATAAATCTCTATTTTTACTTACCTAAATCAGATAAATTAACCTTTTCTAGAAACGGATCAGCAACAGGCAACTGTAAATATAAAAAAAACAGCAATTAGTGGGCCATAATTAAAAAAATTCATCGTAATATTTAGACCCAAAAACTTTATAATTTAGCTGAGCAAAACTCAAATTATTATTATAATAATAATAATTATATAATTATTATCGCGGAATCGCGGTTTTTAAAATCCCGTTTTTCGAAATTCCCGAAAAAAAAATTTAAAATCCCGTCTACTAAAATACCGTTTTTTTTAAATCTTATCTTCTAAAATCCCGCTTATTCATAATCCCAATGTATTAAAATCCCGCCAATCCCGTTTTTCGCAATTCATTTGGGTATTAAGCCTAGTACGCTGCTGATGCGAAACGAAAAATCCCATACAAAAATAACACAACGAAATCATAAACCGAAAATTTCGTTCTGCTTTTCGTTTTGCAGTACGCTGCTCGAAGAGTGAAATTTATGATTGTAGCAGATTATTTGGAGAAGTCTCCGCTCCTTTTTCGCACTGAATTAATTATACAGACTATTTATTGTGTGCGGAAAAATGATATTTGAGTTTTATTTGTGTTTTTTTTTTGTTTATCATTTTCTTACATCATGTAGTCTAAGAGCTAGCAACGTTTTAGACAAATCATTTCCACGGTCATGATTTTAAATATGTTGTATTGCTTACTAAGTCTAGTGAAATTTTGATGGTCTCGCTGGTGGAATACGTTGCGTTTTTCTGTACGCGTCACTTTTGTAACGTTCAAAAACTGAAAAAAAAAATTAATTTCAACAGTTTTGGCTCCCTTTTCATTTCGTTCTATAAACTGTCTGCAGTAGGAAAATACAGGTCTGGCTACTAACATTATTGTACTATGGCTTTTTGAAAACAGAGGCATTTATTCTTTTATATCACATTTAAAATTCTGTATTTATATTAATATTTTTTTATATATTAAATTTCAAACTTGAAATTAAAAACAACAAAAAAATGTTATAATTATTTTTTTTTTCTTAAAAATTCTATGTTATTAAGTGCCTGTATATCTTTAAGTATTCGATACTCTTATCAATTCTTAGTCAATCACTGAAAACTGGATGATTCTATGTCTTTTTGTTTTCGAGGAAATTGAAAATTAGCAAAGATCTACTTTATTCATGAAAAATTTGTCGTGACAAATTTGACGTAAGGCCAACTCAAGATATGTCATTTTAACAGTCATATTTTTTTGCTCATTGAATTCTACAAGTATATTTTAATATTTATTAATACATCTGGCAGCAATCTGACGTTACTTAAACCGTGCCAGACACTATTCTGTAACTTGAAGAAAAACATAATATGATGTGGTTCAACTTAAAACATATACAAGACGTTTTGCACAAAATGTGACAAAAGGCTAGGCTCTAAATGTTTGGTCAAGAGAAGAAAAAAACTATGGCAGAGGGGGGTGTATTTCCCTTTTTTCAGGCGGGAGGGGAAATTTTCTGAAAAATCGACTTTTAATAGAAAAAAAAAATATAACATATCAACGGAAACACTTACAACATTATGTTATACCTTTTTTTAAACCCAAAAATCCATTTTTTTTATTTTATTTGTAAATCAAAATATTTTAGTGAACATTTTTGAAAGAATTAATTTTCAAACTCAAAGTTTTGAAAGAAAAATTTTAAAAATTGTAATTTTAATTTTGTTAAAAATTTTATTTGCAGTATTTTTATTTTTAATATTCAATCCTCTTATCAATTTTTAGTCAAACATTAAAAACTAGATGGTTAAAAGTCTTCTAGTTTTTGAGAAAATCATATTATATGACATATTTGTACACGTAAGGTTGAAGACAATAGATTAAATTAAATGGCATAAAAGTAAAAAAAGTAGCTTTTCGAATTAGTAAGAGGAGAAGAAATCTATAGTGCACTCAAGTAAAAGGAATAATCTATCTCTATTTTTCTTACTTTTACTTGAATAAAATGCGCTCAGGATGGCTCCTCTTTCAAGCAATTAAAAAAAAATCCTTTATATTTTTTTTTGTTTCATTTTCACTGAGTAAAATGAGTTAAGCTTATGAGTTTCACAGAATGCGGCCGAAATACTGTTGACTCAGTCCGACTGGCTAGCAAAAACAACAATGAAATCAATCACGTAGTGGTAACATTGAAGCACAGCTCTGATGCTTATAACATTTTGAAAGCATCATCCAAACTAAAAAACACTGGAATAAGCGTCCACAAAGATTACCCTATGTCTGTTAGAAACAAACGAGCAAAGTTGATCAAGCTAAAAAAATCTGTATACACTGAACGTCCTGGAACAAAAACACAACTACGAGATGACCGACTGTTTTTTGAGGGAAAGGCATTTCCTTGGAACACTGAACATGGATTAAATTGTGGTAAAGAAAATGGGTTTGATGTTTTAAAAACAATTTTTCCTGATCTTTAATGTGATATTGTGAAACGTGCCGTCAACTTTGAAAACAATTATAAACGTCATACACAGCTGGTACAAAATAATTCCCTGGATATTGCAGCGCCATCTAGAGGTTTAATGCAGCACCGTAAAACACCGGGTGCCTCAGAACCGATACCATATAATGAGTTTAATAATTAAGAATTAGCCGTCTGTCAGTCGCTTAGTAATAACAATTTAAATATTTTAAGTTATAATAGAAATGGATTGAAAAGTAAATTATTATTTGCAAACTTTTTTAACTTTATAAAAACATTTGATGTATTTTTATTATTCTGTATTGTTTTGTATTGCATCCCCTAAGGGTTACAAGTCTCCCATCCGTCCCTCCTTACTCCTTCTCGCAACCTCTAGTGCCTTTATCCATTCTTCCCCCCTCCCTCCTTCGTCCATTATATCCCTCATTTTTTCCCCTATTGATCTCCCTTCATCTCCACCTGACCTGCATCTTTCTATCACATGTTCCCACGTCTCTGGCTCACCTTCACACACTCTGCACATTCTTTCTTCTTCTTGTTTCCAGTACCATCTTTCTCTCACCTCATTCCCTAGCCTAACTCTCGCTATTCCCTTTGTTCTGTCTGCCTTCCATCCCGCTTTCAGATATTGCGGGATCCCCTCGGTCATTACTTCCTTATACCACCTTTTATATCTGGATTCCATTATTAAATACCGTCTTTCCTTCTCTTGCTCTCTTCTGTCTTCCCATTTTACTCTCTCGTATCCTGTCATACTGTCTCCTCTACCTTCCCTTCCTCTCATTCCTATTCTCCCTTGTTCCCATTGTGATTCTCTCTCGTTTCCATCCCCCTCTCTCTCTCTCTCATATCCTCTAAACATTCCCTCGCTATCTCGCTTCCTCTTCCACCTGTTAATTTCTCTGCATAATTCCACGCCCTTCTCCCTGCTCTTATCGTTAACTTATCTCTTTTGGTTTCCTCTCTCACCATGTATCCTGGAGTTTGCCATTCTACCCCATGGTCCATTTGAGGTACCTCTCCTACAATCTTTCCATTTCTTGTCTCTCCTCCCATCCCCATACCTCTGCCCCATATCCCATCACCGTCCAAACCAAGGTATCAAAAAGCCACATCTTCCTCTCCCAAACCTTCTCGAATTTCCTCCTCCCAATACCCCAAGCTTCCTTCATTACCGCTGCTGCCTTTTTTATTCTTTCCTTTATATGCGCTTCCTGCCCTCCATTCTTTTTGAACACATACCCCAGGTATTTAAATTCTTTTACTTCTTCTATCTTTTTTCCCCTCCATCTCCAGTCTACTGTTGTATTCCTCCTTCCTTCTTTCCTGAACCTCATCACTTTCGTTTTTCCCACGTTCACTTCCAGTTTTTTCCTTTCGAAATACTTCTCTAGTCTTCTTATCATGCTTTGCATCTCCTCTTCTTTTTTCGCCATTACCACCACATCATCTGCGTAAGCCAACGAGCAAATTCTTCTTCCTCTTACTTTTATCCCTCCCCAACTCCCCTTGCCAAGTTCATATTCTATATCCGCCGTCAGTAAGTTAAAGAGAATTGGGCTCATTGGGCACCCCTGCCTTACTCCCTTTCCCGTCCAGAATCTTTCCCCCATCTCACCACCCGCTTTTACTCTACTCGTCGTTTCTTCGTGGACCTCCCCCACTCTTTCCCTGAGCCCTTGTCTCACTCCGCTTTCCACCAACGCCTGCATCATAATTTTTCTATCTACTGAGTCAAATGCAGCTTTTAAATCTATAAACAATGCCACTAGCTTGCCCTTCTCTTTTGCCACTTCTCTGTTCACCACATAGTTTAACATATACACACTGTCTTTCTGTCATATCTTTATATTGTCTTCTGAAACCCGTTTGATTTGGCGGTATCATCCCTTTCTCCTCGGCTTCTTCCTCTAGCCTCTTCGCTAAAACCGCCGTATATATTTTATATAGCGATGGCATGAGCGTTACTCCTCTGTATTCCTCCACCTTTGTTTCGGCCCCTTTCTTTATTATCGGCGCTATCACTCCCTCTTTCCACCCCTCCGGCCATCCTTATCCTCTCCACACTTTTCTGCAAATCTCCCATGCTACCTCTATCACTTGTTCTCCTCCATATCTCCACGCCTCATTCGGTATTTCATCTATGCCCATTGCTTTTCCTTCTTTTAGTTTTCTCACCACCTCTCTGATTTCCTCTTTGCTAATTTCGGCCTCATCTACCGCTCTTCTTGTTCCGTCTGCTCCCATTCTCACTTTTCCTTCCACCCTTCCAATTAGACTCATAAAATACCTTTTCCATTCCTCTTCTTCAATCCCTTCCCCCATTCTCTTTCTCATCTTTCTTTCTCTATTTATTATTTCCCATACTTTGTTTTCTGTATTGGCCTATTCAATTTCTCTTATCATCTTATCCTGTTCCTCCTTTTTCTTTTTCACAGTAATTTCTGATATGCTCTTTTTTTCTCCCTGTATTTTTCTTTCGTACCGCTACCTTTCCTCCATCTCCTTAATTCCTTTCTTACATTTTCTTTTTTCTGCCTGCATTCTTCATCCCACCATCTTCTGACTTTTTGTCTCCCTTCTCTTCCCCCTACCTCCTGATGTATTTTTATTATTTGAAACCTTTTTATTGAAAGAAAATTATGAATTATTTAATGGTTATTTTAACGAATACGAAGTAGTATGGGTGGAAGCGGTTAAAACGAAAAAATTTGGAAGAGCAAGTGGTGGATGCATATACGGTTTTAAGAAAATACACAAAGAATTTTTGAAATTTGAAAATCTACAAGGATACAACATTATTAATTTAAAATTGGAAAATAGCACTAACCACTACATACCAACATACATAAATTGCAACCACTGGGAAGATGATTTTAGCTCTTTAAATGATATTGTTTGTTCTATACAGAAGGAGAAATTGCTGTTGATAGGGGATCTTAATGCAAGGATCGGAGTTGAACCAAGCTTTTTCAATGTAAATGGATATCATACGCAACTAACCGAGCAAAGAGTATCGGAAGACACCAAGACATATAGAAAAGGAAGAACATTACTTGAATTTGCTGAATCATATAACCTAACGGTGCTAAATGGAAGGTCTAAAGGTGATGCTAGAGGAGAATTTACTTTTATAAGGGGTAATTCATGCTCTGTAATTGATTATTGCCTTGTAGCTGATGATTGGTTTTATGAGGTATTTGATTTCAAAGTTCACGCGAAGAGTTTTTCAGATAACATGCCAGTTTCTGTACTTTTGAATATGAAAATGATAATCATCAGTCACTATCGCCAGGGTTTACTGAGCTCGTGCTACCCAGATTAATATGACGTCGTAACTTAAAAAGTGTATAACAAACGTCATTGAACCTAGAACTTGACTTTTTCAAATTAAGAGAAGAAATAATCTCAATTAAAAAAATGCAAGATGTAATAATTAAAGCAGCCCCACAGATATCTAAAAAAGTAAACAAAATACAAGCAAAATAACAATGGTTCGATGGTGAATGTCTCCGAGCTAGAGAAAAAGTCTTCGCCTTTCTGAAGCTATTTAAAAACTTTAACACTACTTATTTCAGGCAAGAGTATGCAAAAGAAAACACGTTTTAAAGAGATTTACTTATGTAAGAAAAATCAGCATTATGAAGAAAAAGCTCAAATCATCATCGCGTCCAGAAATACCAAGAAGTTTTGGAAAGCAGTTCGTTTTTTTTAAATAGAAAGAAACTTAAAATCGGTATAAACATCCCTGCATCAGATCTAAAAACACACTTTCAAACACTCCTTAATGTAGAGTCCTCAGCGTTACCTTTTCAATGCTGTGCTAATTATATTCAAGATCAAAAAATGGATCTACCATTTACATTTCTAGAACTGAATCGGTATTGAATGAGTTTAAAGAAGCCAAAACACCTGGAGAAAACCATTCCATTCCATTCCACACAAATTTTATAAATATTGTTCTGATGAATTTGCCATTTATTTACTAGAACGCTTAAATGAATTGTACGAAAACGATTATATCCCAACATGCTTTGAAACGTCCGTTATTCTCCCAGTATTCAAAAAGGGAAACCTGGACATAGTTGAAAATTACAGAGGGATCTCACTACTTAATACAATTCGTAAGATTTTTGGAAGTATGTTATACAATCGTCTTACCAACTGGGTTGAAGATCATCAGATTCTCAGTGAATGCCAAGCAGGCTTCCGTCGAGGATATTCCACTGTTGACCAAATCTTTACACTTACTACTATTGCTGACATTAACCGTTCTGAGGGTAAAAACATCTATCCCTACTTCGTCGATTTTAAATCCGCATTTGACAGCGTTGATAGAGATCTTATGTTTTATAAGCTATCGGCATTGGGATTACCATTTAAAATGTTGAAAACACTTAAAAAAGTATAAACAAATTGTACAGCAAAGGTCTGGGACGGGGTCAATATGTCGGGAAGTTTTACAACACCATCGGGATTAAGACAAGGATGTGTCTTAAGTACGCTACTGTTCGCCCTTTTCCTAAAAGACATAGTCTCTTATCTGAATGGAGGGATTGATATATGTGGGACTAAAATTAAAGTATTGATGTACGCAGATGATATAGTGTTGTTAGCTGATATGCCCATAAAACTACAGATGATGATAACTAAGCTAGGAGACTATTGCAATCTTTGGAATCTCACAGTAAACCGTGCAAAATCGAATATAACGGTGTTTGGCAGAGGTAAGAGATAGCGGAATTGGAACTATATCTGGAAACTTGAATCAGAACCTGTGGAAGTAGTTGATAACTACAAATATCTTGGCTTGATCTTGACTCCTCAAAACAGTATGAAACTTCATTAAGCAGAAAAACTGAAAAGTGCGAAAATTTCTATTAAAACAACCTGGATAACCTGTATGAAAAATAAAAACATAGGACTACGAGCCAATTATGAAATATTTGAAGCAACAGCGCGATCGGTTATGTTATATGCAGCACAGGTATGGGGTTTCCTGCAAAATGAAACTGTGGAACAACTGTTAAGATTTTTTCTTAAGCGCGTACTACATCTTCCTCAGACTACTCCCACATATATGTTACACATTGAAAAAGGACTTCCAACAATGTTCATCACAACGCTGAAACTTCATTTTGACTATGTCCTCAAAGTTTTAAACTTGCACCCTTCACGCCTACCTAAAATTGTAGCTACCCTAGTAGCTAAACTATCGTGCTTTGAAAAATGAAATGAGTTAGCGGTGAAAACTGGATGTTCGTTAGATCTATCAGGGTTATGAAATTTACAAAGCTTTCAAAATAGAACAAGACAGAGTACTGGAGGATAAACTGACATTTAAGACCAACGCATTATACGAAACTGCAATTAAATACGAACAAAACAATTAGTTAAAAAAGGACAATAATTAAAAAAGCTCCAGCACATAAAACTTTTAAAAATAAAAACAACAATATAATATAACTTGAGACAAATGATCTTGAATTTGACTGCCAAATCCAACACCAAACAAAGTATTTCGCCGAGGATGGAGTAAACACTCCGAAACAAGTCGCAAGGTTTTAAAAATAAAAATAAAGTTGTGAAAATAAGTTTAATAAAAGTAATAAAAATAAAAACAATTTTGTATTTTAATTTTTATTGTTAAATAATATTTTTTATAAATTAATTTAATCGTCAACAAGGCTTACGCCATGCTAGGCTTTATGAAAAGATGGGCCAAAGAATTTCAGGATCCATACGTTACTCTCGCCCTTTACAATTGCATAGTTCGTCCCCATTTAGAATATGCATCGCAGATTTAGACACCTCTTTACGAGGTTCATAAGAATAGGATAGAAGCAGTACAGCGTAATTTTATTCGGTTCGCGTTGAAAGGGTTGCAATGGTCTGATCGTTATAACCTTCCTCCGTATGAACATCGGATTAAACTTTTCCAGATTCAAACTTTGTCACAGAGGAGGCTTAATAGTGATATTGCATTTATTTATTTTATTGATATTGTATTTATTTAATTGTGTTATTGATGCACCTGAATTATTAAATTGTATAAATTTCAATTATCGTGGAGGAACTCACAACCTTCGCGGTTTTGATCTGATGAATCTACCCCGCCACATAACTTACTATGGATTGTATGAACCTCTAACTCGTATGTCCAAACTATTAAATTTGAATGATAATCTCTTTGATTTTAATATTAATAAAATTAAACTTAAAACTATATTGAAGACTAGTGTACCACGCTTTTAAATGTTTGTACTTAATAATTTAAATATGTGTTTTTTAGTAATAGTATTAGTTTATTTATTCTTGTTTGTATTCTTTTGTTTTCATATTTTGATTATAATTATTTATTTGAGTGCGTTTGTTGTAGTTATTTGCTTACTAACTACTAACACTGCACTAAGTGATGAGCCAGTGTTCACAAATTTGTGTTGGCAAATCTTTGGTCGCTAGTTGTAGCTTGCCTTAAGCTCTCTTCGACAAAGATCTGATAATGTAAAAAAAAAAAAAAAATTGTAGCATTTTGAAATTTTGATAAAATGGACCAATTTTTTAAATAACTTGTCGAGGGTAGTGTTGTACAATTCTTTAAAAATATGAAGTGTAAAAAAGCATGGTTATTTAGGGTTACGTCAAAATTTGGAAATTTGTGACCACAGTACCTAAAAATGTGGCCTAGGGTATCGATTTTCACCATTTTTCGAAATATTGCTAGCCAATAGATGGATTTTTTTCTTATTTTTCCCAGTACAGGTACAACCTACCCTATCACCCAGTTCCCGATTGGCTTTGAGTTTCGGGACAGCCTGTAAAATAGAACTCGGGATTTTGAACAAAGTTGACATGATAACGAAGTCGAAAAAAGTGGGTCTCGCAATTCTGTCCGTCTGTCTGTCCTTTCGACTGCAGCCTAAACGGGTCGGTCAATTTTCTTCAAAGTTGGTACCTGCGTTTTTTGGGCATTCCCCCCCACGTTTTTTTTCATTTTTTTTAAGACCAAAAATAACGGTACTTGCCGTACAAATTGTTTTAGCAAAAAATGAAAATCTTATTTTTCTCTATTACGTGCCCACAACTTTTTTTTTTTTAAATATTTGCACGATTGAGTCGCACGAACTTGCTCTTATGTGCGATCATACTTTGTTTTTTAAAGTTTTAATATATCAAACAACTATATATTTATCTTATAAAAGAAATATATTAGTTATATTGTATACCAACTGTTAAAACGTAGTTAAGTTTAAGGTAGTATTATGCGAGTAGTTATATTTAAGTATGAACAATACCTATAGAACCGTGTTGTGTTGAAAATATGCATGGAACTTACAGTTTAGACTGAAAAATTGTAAGAAAAAATATTTAATTAAACATAAATTGATTAAACAACCTCTGAAATTGTTTTGACACCAATGCGATGTACACCATCCGATTTCTTAAGGAAATCTCAATTTATGAGAAAAAAAAATTTTAAATCAATGAAGCGGTTTTTAAAAAAAAATTATTTTTTATACATGGTGTCCCATAAATTATGGTCCAAACTGAAACTGGTGATATACCAGGTCATGACCACTCAGAATTTAGTAACTTGTCCTTACCGCATCATAACGGTTTTCGGGTAACGGCAATTTTTTTGAAATTTCGAAAAACCCCTACTTTGACCCAGTTTTTTGGTCACCCTGTCTATGATTGATTTTTGTTTTTTTTTTAATAATTTTTAAACAAAAATATTGCCTAATAATGAAATCAACTTTTTGCATTAAAATATTTAAAATTGTCTTCACCATTTAGCTAAAAATTCATAAATTTCATGACGCTTTGATAAAATCTATTTTTTTACTTCATTTTTCAAAAGAGCACACTGAAAAAAAATCGTATGACTTGGAACTGGTTTTTGCTTTTAAAAATTGGGCATTTTTTTGAAATTTCTCAAAAGGTATAAAACTTGACAATATAAGACTTAGATCAAAAGTTATAACCATTTTAACTCAATAAAACAGTGTTCTAAAATATATAAAATAAAATCTCTTTTTAAATAATAGCTGATTTATTAATTTTTATTTTTTATCTTTACAGTTAGCTCAAATTTTTTTTTACTTAACTTACAAAAATTGCTGCACTTGTACAAGATCGAAAAACTTCTTAAAAACTGTATTTAAAGAGTTTTGTGCTTCCCGAATTTTGTATCTCATGATGAGCCGTTTGTATGCGTAGCTGGAGTTCAATAATGCTGCTTATTGGTTTTGCATACACTTTTCCCTCAAGGAAGCTCTAATAAAAAATAATTCTAACGGATTTAAGCCCGGTGACGAGATGGCCATAAAATTGGTCTACCATGGTCCGATCTATCATTCAAGGTAAACATTGTTTAAGAAGCGTTTTGTAATACTACTATGCTGAGCACCCGCCGGCCGTGTTCAAGCCACATTGACTGATTAACGACGAGGGGCATTTCTGAGGGAAGATGTCCAAAACCGGCTTTTTTCCAGAAAGTTCTTGGTAATGTTAAATGTTGCTGATGGTTCTTAGAGTCCTATAACTTGGAATTCAGAATGACTGTCCATAAGTTGATTTTGAATTGGTATTAGGATATACCGTCACGTTTAAAATGTGGGTTTTTCAAATTTTTTAACTGTGAAGTTATGAATTATGAACATTTACGTATCCATCATTTTATCCTGAAACTTATCAATCCGTAAATTTTTTTTTGGAAAAAACCTGAATATTATTGATTGATCGACAGAATTCCAGCCTTTGTCCATAATTCTTTGGAACTAAAGTTCGGAGGTGCTGCAGATGAAAAGAATGCAAGTTTTCCCGCTATAAGTGTCCTCTCAATTTCCAATTTTGGTATTCCATGTTGTCCTTTCGAAACAATGGATCGAAGTTCGGGAAGCACAAAACACGACAGTTTTTTAGACATTGTCGGGCTTGTACAAGTGTAGGAGAGGACCATTTTGAACAATTTTTGTAAATTAAGTAAGAAAAAATTTAAGCTAACCGTAAAAATAAAAAATATAAATTAATAAAACAGCTCATATTTAAAAAAAGATTTATTTTTATTTATTTTAGAACACTGTTTTATTGATTTACAATGGTTATAACTTTGTATCAAAGTCTAATATTGGCAAGTTTCATACCTATTAAGAAACTTCAAAAACATGCCCATTTTTTAGAAACAAAAACCAGTTCTAAGTTATACGATTTTTTTTCAGTGTGCTCTTTTGAAAAATGAAGTAAAAAAAAATATTTGATCAAAGCGTCATGAAATTTATGAATTTTTAGCAAAATGGTGCAGACAATTTTAAATATTTTAATGCAAAAAATTGATTTCATTATTAGGCAATATTTTTGTGTAAAAATTAAAAAAAAACAAAAATCAACTATGGACATGGTGACCAAAAAACTGGGTCAAAGTAGGGATTTTTCGAAATTTCAAAAAAATAGCCGTTACTCGAAAACCGTTATGATGCGGTACGGACAAGTTACTAAATTCTGAATGGTCATGACCTGGTATATCACCAGTTTCAGTTTGGACCATCATTAATGGGACAACCTGTATATAAAATTTTGAAAAAAATTTTACGCAATTTTTTAGCCTTTATTAATGCGGATTTAAAAATTTAATAAAAAAAATACCCATTTTCGAAATATGGAATTTTCAAAAAATAATTTTGAAATTTTTTTAAAAATCAAAAATTTATTTTTTTTTTTATTTTTTCTGCAATATTATTAGAACTTATTTGAAGCATTTGTTAAAAAAAATTCATCAAAATCAGTTCAACTGATAATGAGATAGTCGAAAATCAAAAAAATTGTTCTATGAGAGATACCCAGCCGAATTTATAAACGCATTATAGCGAGTGCATAAACCTATACACTTCTTATAATGCCTCTAAACACGAAAATCGTATTTATAAAACTTTGCAACGTTGAATAGTGGCATTATAAGCTAAACGCGTTTGAGGGTTGAATAGTGTCTGTATAAGGATATTTTAGTATCGAAATGTCACTTTGACTCACACACAACAATATAATACATAGATATTAGGGTAGCGCTTATTTTGGCAATGTTTGAATTTATTTTTTGTCCTCCCCTAAAAATGATTATTATGTACCTGTACAATGTACATACAAACACGTTGTGCATTTTTTTTTTAAACGCGGCTAGCTTAGTAAAAATAATTATGCGGATTGAATCCCAGCCTTTTTGCACCTTAAAAGTAAAAAAAAAGAAATGTTTTTTTATTGGATACTACCTCTTCGAGGAATTAAATTTTTGCACTCTTAATAGAACTTCAAATGTGTGCCAAATTTACTTAAAACATGCCAAATTTGGAGATTTTTGATCACTTTCAGGAAAGGACTTAGAATAATTTTAGACATTGCGAACAAAAGAGCCACCCTAATAGATATATTTTCTTTTCAATAAAAACACCACCGTGTAGAGTGAAGAAAACACAAATCTTCTAATGTATCAATAAAAATGATTTTTTTATTCCAAGATATATTACTTTATTGACAAACAACACAAAAACCACACAAATAACAATAATCTGAATAATAATATTAGGAGAAAATAAAAGAATCCAACAGAATTGTTTTTTTTATGAACAGCTGAGATTGGTTTGTCAATTTTGGAAGTAAAACGTAATAGATTTCCTCTTTTTGGTACTTTATTTGACTCAAGCGTATTGTAACTATACAAGGTAGAAAAATCTTTTATAAATAATAATTTATGTTGCGTTGAATAGTGGCTACATAAATGCTTATGCATTACATAACTATTCAGCCGTTTACAGGTGTTTAGCGAATTCTAATAAATAAGGCTGACCATGTTTAAACCGTAGAAATTTTTTTTTCATTAATATGGTATATTGTATAAATATTAGATCAGACAAAAATTTTAATCAAAATCGTAGGAGCCGTTTTTGAGAAATATGAGATATTTAATACCGGTTTTTAAACATTTGTATGGGAGGTACCGTTATTTTTGGTTATAGGAATAATTTTAATTAAAAATCTGCTAGACAATGTTAAAAAACTTCTAGGTACAAAGTTTAATAAAAATTTATCGAGTTGTTTTAAAATTATTAAGTTCCCAAAAAAAAAATTTGAAACTTTTTTTAAAAATCCAAAAAAAATTTTTTTTGAAAACTTTGGTATGCAAAACTTTTAAAACTTTTTCAAACATTCTTCAAAAAAAAATGGTGAATATCAGTTCAACCGTTTTTAGAAAATCGAAAATCAAAAAAATGGTTCTATGGGAGGTACCATTTCTAACCATTTTTCGGAAATTTTTTTTTCAAAATGGTTGCCTTTTTATAAAAAAAAATTACTGAATTAAAAAAAAAAAGTTGTGGGCACATTATTGAGAAAAATCAGATTTTCATTTTTTGGAAAAAAAAATTTGTATGGCAGGTACCGTTGTTTTTGGTCTTAAAAAAAATGAAAAAAAACAGGTGAGGATAATGCCCAATAAACGCTAGGTACCAACTTTGAAGAAAATCGACCGACCCGTTTAGCCTCCAGCCGAAGGGACAGACAGACAGACACACGGACAGAATTGCGAGACCCACTTTTTTCGACTTCCTTATCATCGTAATGTCAACTTTGATCAAAATCCCAAGTTTGAATTTTTTTACGAATCCATAACTTGCCATTGTATCTAGTTCCTATATATCGCAAGTAAAATTCAGTAATTTTTTTTACAAAAAGGCAACCATTTTATAAAATAAATTCCGAAAAATGGTTCAAAATTGCACCTCCCATATAACCATTTTTTTTGATTTTCGATTTTCTCAAAAATATTTCGACTGATATTGATCAATTTTTCAATGGAGAATGTTTAAAAAAATTTTAAAAGTTTTGTAACCAAAATTTTCAAAAAATTTTTTTTGGATTTTTCAAAACTTAATAATTCGAAAACTACTCAGTCAATTTTAATTAAACTTGGCACCCATCAGTTTTTAAACATTATCTAGCAGATTTAAAATGAAAATTATTTTTACAACCAAAAATAACGGTACCTCCCATACAGATGTTTAAAAACCGGTATCGAAAATCTCATTTGATACAAAATTTTGTGTAATATAATATCTGTACGATCTACCATATTATTGTAAAAAAAAATTATCTATCGTTTAAAAATGGTATCCTCATAAAACCATTTTTTTGATTTTCGACTATCTCATTATCAGTTGACCTTTTTTAAATGAATTTTTTTGCAAAACAGCTTCAAATAAGTTCTAATAATATTGCATACCAATAATTTCAAAAAATAAACTATTGATTTAAAAAAAAAATTTCAAAATTATTTTTTGAAAATTCCATTTTTCGAAAATCGATATTTTTTTTTAATTAATTTTTTAAATCCACAATAATAAAGTCTAAAAATTGCGTACCATTTTATTTTCAATTTTTTCAAAATTTTTTATAAAAAAACTATTTAGATGATATTTTTTTTAATTAATTTTTTAAATCCACAAAAAGGCTTAAAAATTCCGTACCATTTTTTTTTAATTTTTTCAAAATTTTATATTTAAAAAACTGTTTGAAAAAAAAACTGCTGCAACGATTTTCAATTTTTTTTCTCATAAATTGAGATTTTCTTAAGAAATCAGATGATGTACATCGCATTGGTGTCAAAACTATTTCAGAGGTTTTTAATCAATTTATATTTGTATTTATATTTTTTTTACAATTTTTCAGTCTAAACTGTAAGTTTCATGCATATTTGCAACACGGTACCTACTCGCATAATACTACCTTAAACTTAAACAGCCCTATTAATAATCACCAAATAGATATGAAACAACACTAACACATGTTTTAGCTTATAATTCTTAATAATAAACGTGTATTAGCCTTAAATGACATTTGACAATAAGCGGATAACTAATCTCACCAATTTTGGTGTTCAACGAGCGGATAACTTTACCGTTCAATTCAAAGCTGACTGATATGACAGTTAACTTTCAAAAATGAAAGAAGTACTTGAAAATGTAGTACAATTGAGGGAAGTGCTGCCTACTTTTCGGTGTTATTCAGTGAACCGATATAATGAAGACAGAATAAGTTAATTAATATTTTATTTTATCAAACGGATAAGTCCACTATCCATGTGTTAGGTTATACGTGTGTTTACGAGCGGATGGTGTATTTTTATTAATAGGGCTGATACAATTAGTATACAATATAGACTCCCATAACTAAATTATTTCTTTTATAAGATAAAATATATTTTTGAATTAAAACTTTAAAAACACAGTGTGATCGAACATAAGAGCAATTTCGTGCGACCCAGTAGTGTTCATATTTTGTATTTTAAATATAGTCACGAATAGACCAATAAAATGTTATACATATAAAAGTATAAATATAAGAAACTTCGGAAAGACATTTAAGTTTGTTGAAAATATAGTTCGCAACTTGAATAAAATATTTTTAGCTTCGAGGGCTTGTACATATCATAATATATATATATTTAATTATACATTAACCATGTTCGTTTACTTCTCAAACCACCCATTTTTACCATTTACTGTCAAAGTTCATATAAACAAATTAAACTGGTAGAGTCTGGCAGTTTAGGGCAAGCACGCGAACAGACCTATTATGATACGAGGTACTAAAATATACTTTCAAGTTCAAATACAGAGTAAAATTAATTAATGTTGTTTACAATTATTTTATAAATTATTCTTAACATTATTCACGGCCCGTCAAACGCATATATGCAAATCCTATCCACAAAGTCTTGTTTCACCAGTCACGTATTTCTTATACATACATACATACTTATCAACAAAAACCCGTTTTAAGGGTATTCCAGAAAACTTTTAAAGCTTTGATTTTCGTCGACTTACAAATTGTTCTCGCTTTCGCATTAATAAACATTCGTGTACTGATTGAACTGTTAAGTGGTTCGAAAATGACGAACGATGATTATGATGGTGAGTCACTCTAGAAAACCGGCGGGCTTCAGAGGAATTTCCCACACCAGTATAGTTGGCATTAACCAAAGGAATTTCTTTTTGCGTGAATTTCAAACCATTTGGAGAAGAGTCTTTTTTACGGTAAACCGGCGAAGAGTGTAAAGATCGCGATTTCCTCTGAGGAGGCGTCACTTCGGAGAGTGGAACATGATCCACAACAATATACGGCGTAGGTGTCCGTTGCTGCAGGTTCTTTGTTAGAACTGATAATCTTGATATTGATGGTGACGAATCAACTAAAGAATATCGGCGAAACATTTTGACAGTTTGCTTGAGCGTAGACACAACCAACAACAATGAAGAAAAACCGTTGTTCGTAGCAGAATACACGCAACGCACGTCTAACCATCAGCGGATTTTAAATGAAACTGGTTTGGTTTTGTTTAGCGAGTATTCATCACGAAAGCCCGATTAACCTCATCAACACCATCTGGTTGAATTTTGTTTCGCGAATCGACTGAGAAATAAACGAACTTACTTGATTTATAAACCGAATGCCAATACAAAAAGAACTGACAAAAATCCACGCTAATAATAATAATAAAAAAAACCATTATTACAATTTCCTATGTCGGTTAACGAATGGGATGGGGGTTTATTTCAAACAGTATAACTTACAAGTAGTTTTAAACTTTTTTAAAAGTAAGTTCATTGTACTAACACTGCGAAGACATACTAAGTGGTTATTTAAGTGAGAGTTAACAGTAAACAAAATCTATCTATCGTATCACTGATAAGATATCTTTTTTATTTGTTTTAATTATTGAAAATATCTATTTTATGTAACGACAAAAAATTCTTTTAGACAAAATAAGAGTTGTGACATTCAAAAATGCAAATAAAAATACGCTAATTTCCATAGAACCTTTTAAATTTATTATATTGCATAAGTCAACCGAAATGGTGTTAATAGAATTCAGATTCAGAGGGCAAGTGAAGCATAATTAAATCGGTGATTGTGAAAGAGAATTCAGTTTTTTTTATTGTATAGTAGGTATAATATTATATAACTTCATATTTCGTGGAAAAACAAAATTATTTTAACATTAGAAATGTTTAAGCGGAGGCATACCTACTAACAATGTGAAAAAGTGTAACGCCGAGTAGAGAAAGATGGCGAAATGTCAGGGGAATAGACAAAATTATTGCGTTCATGCTGTTTTTAGTGGTCTGAAGAAACAGAATACGAAGAAGATGATAAAACGGACACCAAAAAAAGGAGAAGTGTTCGTAGGCAGGGATGGCCACTACATTTTTCATATTTGCTACGTAGTTTATGTAGTTAAACGTATCTAGTTAAATGTAGTTAATGAAACAAATTGTAGCAAACTTAGTTATAAATATCAAATGATCTGTGAGTTGTAACTTTGAAGCTTGAATTTTGAGTTAAAATGTTCCAATTTTTATTGATGTTTTATTATTTCTGTAAATTTGCTATGTATGTATATGAAAACGTAACAATTTGTAGAAAATAAGACGTGTAGTCTTATTATTATTTTCTCTCAAAAACGTGCCCAAAACTTTAAAAAAAAAAAAATCAGTAATTTTTTTTATAAAAAGACAACCATTTACAAAAAAAAAAAATTAAAATGGTTAAAAATGGTACCTCCCATATAACCATTTTTTTGATTTTCGCTTTTCTCAAAAATACTTCGACTGATATTGATAAATTTTTTTATGGAGAATGGTAAGGCTGCAAATATTCTTGCTACATAAAATGAATAAGGAAATAGAAACATCGATAGTCAGACGGCAATTAAAGCTATCTCATCGATAGTCAAAAAAGGTGAACTGGTGAACCGATGCCGCATCGAGTTGAGAATACTCAGTGCAACAATCACAGTTTGATGGGTCCCAGTTCACCGTGATGAACAGGAGAACGAAATGGCGCATGAATTTACCAAAACCAGGACATCTCTTGATCGGAGGCAAACCAAATCATCTATTCATTTACTCGAGTTAAGCAGACCTCAGCCTTCCCTTTTAACAACAATTTAATATTTTAATTCGTTCTTTTCCACACATTACCGATTCAAAAATGCGTGCTCTGTGTGTGGCGTATCTATATGTCTGGTAAAAAACCAACGTGTAAACACGATACATACTTACCCACAATTCTTATGACAGTTTCACTTCGAACTGTACAGAAATTGCAGCTTCACTTCGAACTGTACTAAAATCATGTAACTTTGATTCGAACTGTACTAAAAAAGTTTCTCTTATGGTTTGTCATATTTAAAACATGAATTCGATTCTTGATAGTGACCGTGGCTGGTCGTTGCCTTTTTCTTTTAGATTTTGCTCTGGCCAATTGTAATTTAAAACTTAAAGACTAAGAAAACTTAAAGACTAATAAAACTTAAAGTAAATTATATTTATACAAAAAGTTTTTGTTTTTAAATAAACTATTTTGCCTACAAGAGGGCATAAATTGGTGACCCCGACAGTCAAAAAAAACCAGCACAGATTTTCTTCCACGAAATTCAGTGCCCACGACGCCACGTGCTCAAGCACGGCACATTCCAGGACAAATCTATAACTATATAGGATTGCGCTACAGTAGGCACATCATTTTACAACTATCGTAGCTCCATTAAAAAAAAAAAGTCAAGATAAATTGGAAGCTAATGTGCCGAAGCACGCCACAAATTGGCAAGAAAGTTTGGCCACAACGCCAGCAAAGTACCACCAAATCCTCATCATCAACGTTCTCGCCATCGTTCTCATCCTCATCATCGTCATCGTTCTCATCACCATCATCGCCATCGTTCTCATCATCATCCGCATCTTCATCGCTAACATCAAAAGCCACTTGCACATCGTCCGCCAAAAAATTTCTTGAAGAAATATATGTACAGTACCTACATATACATATATACATGTTGTACATCAACGACTTCAGCAACAGCAAGACATCATCTCCATCGTTCCAGTTTCCAGATCGCACCTCATCAATCAACAAAATAATTCCTTTTTTTTAAAGTACAGTGAGTAACTAATTTATTTCTCAAAAATAATTTCAAAATTTTTAACTAAAAAATATTTATACTAAAAATTATTTCTTTAAAATAAAATAATTACATATATTATGTAGTTGTAAAACATTCTTTTTAAAAAAAAAAAAAAACAAATTTTGTCTCTTGCTTTTAAAATAACAGTGCTTTAGTTTTTTTTTAAAAGAGGTTATTTCGGTCGGTCGCGGTTACGGAATTTTACGGTTTTTGGTACTAAGTACGGTTCTTTGTACTAGGTACGGTTAGAAATTTTTGGTTACGGTTGATTAGGAATCCCGTTTCATTTCTTCCCGGCATTTTAATAGATTTACGCGTGTTAATTTAACAAAATTTTTGTTAACATTTTTATCGAATTTAAAGGATTTGAGATTGATATTCAATGACATACGAGTATAAGGACTAGACATACATTTGTAATTTTTCAAGTTTATTAAAAAAAAAAAAGAATACTTCACCCGACATTTACGAGTTCACAGCATATACGAAAAATAATTTCGCTTTTTATTAAAAGTTTTCTACTGAATTTTTTACTTAAAATTTAGTTTGCTTGCTAGACATTCAATCGTTTTTGCTTGATTTTTCTTTTAATTGGTCGCACATTTCAACCAGCTGTTTCGCTCGCTGATCCTAATTTAGTTTCGAATAATTTTCAATTATTTTAACTACAATGCCTACAACACCAATCGATAACAAAACCGGCAATGGTTCAAGTGATAGTTTGGAGGAAACAAATAATTCCGCGATTATTGCTTCTGGCACTTCTCAACAAACATCGCTCATTTCAATCAAAATTCCACCATTTTGGAATAATAGACCGGATCTATGGTTTCTACAAATTGAAACTCAATTTCGATTAAAGAACATCACCGCGTCCAATACCAAATATGATTATTTAGTCGCTTCACTAAATAGTCAAACGATGGAATCGGTTGCCGATGTTCTCGTATCGCCCCCTGCACAAGACAAATACGAAAATCTAAAAAAGGTCTTACTTGAGAGAAACCGGGATAGCGAAGAGAAACGTTTAGACGATCTGTTAAACAAGGTAACACTTGGCGATATGAAACCGTCAGAACTATTTAGAAGCATGGAGAGTCTAGCCAACGGGAACAATTTAGTTAATACACCGCTTGTAAAAAAGCTTTGGTTAAACCGACTTCCGTCGACAATCCGCGTTTGCCTCATGGCAGTTGAAAATTCCCAATCACAAAACGAGCTTTTCGCTTTAGCTGACAGACTTCATGACTCCTCAATAGTTACTACTACACAGGTTTCCCAAGTTAACGTACCTCAGACTTCTATTTCGAACAGTGATCTCCTAGAGAAGCTAGTTCATCGCATCGAACGATTAGAAATGCAATATCCAAAGTCAAATAATTATGAACCTAACAGACCGTCTAGAAGAGTTTCCCGGGATAAGTCAACAGGTAGACACCGTTCGCAGAGTAGAACGAATGAAAATAAATCGATTTGTTGGTTTCACAGAAAATTCGGGAATAACGCGAGGAATTGTTCAAAGCAGTCGTGCACATTTCATTCAGAAACGAATAAACTTTCAAAAAACTAGTTCGCCAGATCTCAAACGCGGCTTTGAGTGAGGCAAATTTTTCACGCCGTCTGTTCATACGCGACAAAAATTCCAAGCTTCAATTTCTAATCGACACTGGTGCAGAAATTTCGATAATTCCTCAAAAATTCTGCCAAAACGTGAAACAACCAAATGATTTCATTCTTCTTACTGCGAACGGTGGAAGAATTCACACTTACGGATGTAAACGTCTTACAGTTGATTTGAATTTAAGGCGAGCTTTCGATTTTACTTTTGTTATCGCTGCCATTGATCACCCTATTATAGGTGCTGATTTCTTACATAAGTTTAATTTAATTGTTGATGTAAGCAGCCAAAAACTAATAGATAACAAAACGAATCTTCAAATCAACTGTGTTATTAAATCCGCGAACACAAGCTCGCCCAAACTGTTTTCTATACCAAGTGAATTCGGAGCTATCCTGGACGAATACCCCGAACTTAAAGCTCCACCAGATTTTACCTTACCGGTGAAACATGACGTTGTCCATAGGATATCGACAAACGGTCAACTTCCTTCGGCTAGCGCTCGACGACTCAACCCTGAGAGGTTAGCAATCGCCAAACGCCAGTTCCAGCAAATGATTGATTTAGGCATTTGTCGCGTTTCTAAATCACATGTTGCCTCACCACTTCACATGGTGCCTAAAAAAAATTCTCTCGATTTCAGACCATGTGGTGACTACCGTTGGTTAAATCAAGCCACTATTCCCGACAAACATCCCATCGCAAATGCTCAAGACTGTTCTGCTAGCCTCGACGGTTGTTCGATATTTTCAAAAATAGATTTGGTTCGAGCTTACCACCAAATACCGGTGGCAGAAGAAGATGTTCATAAAACGGCGGTCATAACACCTTTCGGGCTTTTCGAATTTCTTCGAATGCCTTTCGGAGTGCGTAACGGTGCACAAACTTTCCAACGTTTTATGAACAGTATTTTAGGTGATATGTCATTCGTTTTCATTTACTTGGACGACGTTCTCGTTTCAAGTAATTCAGTTGAGGAGCACAAAGCACATTTACGCGAAGTTTTTAGTAGATTACAGCAACACGGACTTAACGTTAATTTGGCAAAATGCGAACTAGGTGTGAGCAGACTCGATTTCTTGGGTTACAACATTTCTGAAAAGGGAATAATTCCTTCGCAAGAACGAGTAAAAGCCATCAACGAATTTCCTAGTCCCAACTCTATCAAACAACTTCAGCGCTTTCTCGGCATGATAAACTTCTATAATCGTTTTATGCCAAGTATGGCAAGCAAAGCTAAAATTCTTTACGAACAATTAAAAAATGTTAAAGCAAATAAAAAAGAAAATAAAAAACAGATTTTTCATTGGTCAGATGCTTGCGAAGAAGCTTTTCAAGTTCTCAAAAGGGACTTGTCCCAGCGCACTATGCTTTTTCATCCAAAGCCTCTAGCGCAAATAAGTATTATGGTAGACGCTTCTAACGACGCTATCGGAGGAGTACTCCAGCAATACCATAATAACTTTTGGGAACCTTTAGGTTTCTTTTCAACTCGTTTAAGCCCGGCCGAAAGAAAATATTCAACGTTCGATCGCGAGCTACTCGCAATTTTCAGAAACGTAAAACATTTTCGGTATTATGTGGAAGGTAGACAATTTACCGTTTTTACTGACCACAAACCGCTAACAAACGCAATCTGTTCCAAAACCGAAAAATCACCTCGTCAAACGCGTCACTTAGAATTTATCGCAGAGTTTACTACAGACATTCGTTACATCAAAGGCATACAAAATATCGTTGCCGATACTTTGTCGCGATCGTTTGTTGAACTCATCGATTTTAACAACGTGAGTATTCCAAGTCTTTTAAAAGAGCAAGAAAACGATGAAGAGCTCATGTCCCTTTTAAAACTTCCAAAATCATCTTTCAAATTAGAAAAAGTAAATATTCCGATAAATGACGTCGAAATATGGTGTGAAACGTCCACTGGAAAAACTCGTCCGTACGTACCAGAAATTTTTCGACGAACAGTTTTTGACAACCATCACAAACTGTCTCATCCAGGTTCAAAAGCAATGCGTAAAATAATTACTGCAAAATACTTTTGGCCTAAAATGAATAGTGATGTTAATAGATGGACAAGAAGTTGCATCTCGTGTCAAAAATCGAAAATTTCCAGGCATACTACTTCAAAACACGGAATTTTTCCAGTTCCAGAAGGTCGATTTTCACATATCCATATGGATTTGGTTGGTCCTTTACCACCATCTCAAGGTTTCACTTATTTACTCACTATCAAAGATCGTTTTTCCTCCTGGCCAGAGGCCATTCCACTTAAAAACATGAACGCTTCTACCGTTGTGTCCGCTTTTGTACAAAACTGGGTTTCCAGATTTGGAGTTCCTCAAACGATCACGACTGATCAAGGAACTCAATTCGAGTCAAGTCTATTCAAAGAAATATCCGAAACTCTCGGTACAAAACGGATCAGAACTACAACGTACCACCCTCAAGCCAATGGATCAGTAGAACGGTTTCACCGACAGCTTAAAGAATCTCTTCGCGCCCACGAAGACAAACAAAATTGGTATTCAAACTTACCTTGGACTCTTCTTGGTATTCGTTCTACGATAATAGACGACATTAATGTAACGCCTGCACAATTATTGTACGGACAAAACTTACGATTACCTGCAGAACTTATCGAACCCAAACCGTTAAATCCGATTTTAAATTCGTCGACAGCTCGTGATATAACTCAAGCCATCTCGCAAACTCGACCATGCTCTAGTAGAAATCGCGAACAAAAATACATATTTGTACCAAAAGATTTAAAAACTTGCAAATACGTGTTTGTTCGGGAGGAAGTGAATCGTGGAAGTCTTAATCCACCGTACAAAGGCCCATTCGAAGTAATAAATCGATTTGAAAAAACGTTTACAGTGCTCATAGATGCCAAAGAGCAAATAATATCTATCGATCGACTCAAACCAGCCTTTTATACGAAAGACAATAATTTGCAGCCAAATTCAAAACAAGTAACTTTCAATTTACATTAAAAAAAATTTTTTTTCAAAGAATGTTTATTTCAGATTTTTCAAATATTTTGTAAGGTCTTCTACCAAAATAAAATTAATAAAATTAAACTTTGTAAGGTCTTCTACCAAAATAAAATTAATAAAATTAAACTTTGTAAGGTCTTCTACCTCAACTCACTGTACAAGAGATATACAAAAAATTACTAAATCCAAACATTATAAAAGAAAACTTTAATTCTTAAGCAAAATCAAATTTGAAATTATGTATTGAATTTAAAAATTATTCTAATGAAATATTTAAGATTTATATATTTAACTAAATTGTATTAAATCCAATGTATAAATCAAATGTAAACAGTCAAATTAACTTTTAATTATAATTCAAATAATTCAAAGAGAATCCTTTTTTTTTACGGCGGGGAGTAATGTGGCGTATCTATATGTCTGGTAAAAAACCAACGTGTAAACACGATACATACTTACCCACAATTCTTATGACAGTTTCACTTCGAACTGTACAGAAATTGCAGCTTCACTTCGAACTGTACTAAAATCATGTAACTTTGATTCGAACTGTACTAAAAAAGTTTCTCTTATGGTTTGTCATATTTAAAACATGAATTCGATTCTTGATAGTGACCGTGGCTGGTCGTTGCCTTTTTCTTTTTTTTTTGCAATTACAAAAACTAGTCTAAATATCCACTTTATTGTTTTATCACTCGGTTTTCTGTACCATCATCTTCATTAATAATTTCTCTTCTTAACCATCATCCTCATTAACAACAATTATTAATCTCTTAGTTTTTATGTTAGATTAAGAATAAGCTTGCATCAAGCCGAGTTCAATTACATTATCCTAACTAATTCGAATAATTTATAATTTCGAAAATATGGGTTTTTCTCCTTTGGTCAGCTAATTATATTTATACAAAAAGTTTTTGTTTTTAAATAAACTATTTTGCCTACAAGAGGGCATACTGTGTCTTTGTGCTTTATTTTTTGAAAAAGAAGACGAAAACAAACGTGTAAAATTTTGTAGATCAAGATGTGAAGAAACATTTGATTGAGAAATAATGTACATATATAAACAAATTTAAAAATTGTTATAATAATTACATATATTATTTGAAAAAAATTCGATTTCACTTTTAAAGATATATCGATTGACATGTAAGTTATGTTAACTTAAATCATTTATTACAGATTTAGATTTTAAGGGTCTACAACGAAATATTGAAAACCAAATTCTAGAAAGACAAAATTTCAAAAAACCATCCATACTCTTGATTCCAAAATATCGATTTAAAAAAGTCCCGAAAACAAAAACATCAAAAGAATATTCAGCCCTATTCTGATAAACGTCGCGTCGCACAATGGGGCAAGATACCCCGAAAACTGGAATTAATTCACTTGTTGGATTGTGAGAGCTGAATTATTTTTTTTTATTTAAAAACCGATTACGAATACTGGAAGAAACATATTTCCAATTCTATATTTATCATTATACTTAATCACGATTATGTCTATTTTTCTTTGAATCTCGACGAAATTGTTAAATGTAAATTTTGCCCAAACCTCGTATAACAAATGTTTTTTTTTGTTGCAATGTGTAAGGTGCGTCAGTTTGAGTATACAATATTATTTTCGGGGTTGTACCCCTCCCCATTTGGCGGGTGGGGGGTGTAAAAGGGTATTCGCCATATCTAGAGAACCATAAGTCCCATAAACAAGATTAAATTCTCTACAAATTTTGTATGCATATTTTTACCGAGAAATCGCAAATAGAAAAGATATAACTAAAGTTTGTATACCAAAATTGTAGAGAATTTAATTTTCTACAAAACTTTGTTTGTGGGACTTATGGTTCACTAGATAAAGTGAATACCTTTTTACACCCCCCACCCGCCAAATGGTGGGGGGTTACAACCCCCAAAATCATTTCGTATACTCATATTGATGCACACTCCACATAACAAAGAAAAAAAAATTTTTCCTCTACTAAATGCGAGGTTTGAGCAAAATTTGTAACATTTTAATGGTGGTCTCGCTCTTTACAACTGCTTAGTTCGTCCCCATCTTGAATACGCATCTCAGGTAAGGTCTCCTTTTTACGAAGTCCACAAAAATAGTTAGAAGCAGTTCAGCGTAAATTTATTCGTTTTGCTTTAAGAGGGTTACAGTGGTCCGATCCTTTTAATCTCCCACCGTATGAACATCGGATAAATTTTCTTCAGATTCAAACTTTGGCTCAGAGGAGGGTTAATAATGATATTGTGTTTATTCACCAACTAAATAGTGGTGTCATTGATAGTACTGATTTGTAAAATTGTTTGAATTTCAACTACCGTGGGGGTGCTCACAGCCTTCGGAGTTTGAATTTAATGAATTTACCCCACCATTGTACTAATTACGGATTGCATGATTCATGAACCTTTAACTCGCATGTGCAAGTTACTGAATTTGAATGTAAATATTTTTGATTTCAATTTTAATAAAATTAAACTTAAAAGTGTGTTGAAGACCAGTGAACCACGCTCATAAATGTTTTATAAATTTAAATGTTTGTTTTTATTTTAATAGTCTTCTTTGTATTAGTTTGTATTTTTTGGATTAATATTAATATGTATTTGTATGTTTCAAAGTGTTTTAAATAAATGTATTCCTTACCCCCAATTTCACAGTGTGAAGTTTAAACTTAAGTTCAGCTGAACCTGAACTTGAGTTTAAATTTAAAGTTCAACTCATCCGGTTTCAAAATGTAATCTGAACTTAAGTTCAATAAAACTTAGTTTAAATAAATTGTATGAATAGTATTTGGCAGCATTTTACGTCATTTTTCTGTTCAAAAATCATATTTTGAACTTGTGTCTGTTCTTGACAATCTTAAAAAGTTTTGTTGGTTAAAAGTACCTATCGTGTTGTGTTGTGAGTTTTTGCTTTTATTTAACATAGATGAAAATGTAAATAAACAAGAAGATCCTGTTAAGCAGCCCGAAGAAAAAGAAAACCAAAGCCAGGATTGGATGAACGAAAATAAAACTAAAAGTATTTATGCCAGAAAAAAGTCCACAGTTTTCATTGCTGGGAAAAGAAAATTGGCTACCGACAAGTGGCAGGAATTAGCAGAAGAAAAAAGTAAATTAGCGAAACTGCAACTGGAAAAACAGTCACTTGAAATTCTTCACATGAAAGATGAGCATGACAAAAAAATGCTAATTCTAAATGAATTCATTTCGTCTTTAAAATTTCTTTTTTTATTTTTTCCAATTCACCAGTTAGTTTATAATTATGTTTTTGTATTTGTGATTATGAAATTTAGTTCCTTGTTTTTTTTTGTTCTTTATATTTTGTTTTCGTTTTATAATAAACAATATCTTTGTTAACATGAAATAATCTTATTTTATTAACCTAAAAGACTTCTGAAATAGTCATCGACCAGCATACTTCATTTTCACTTCTTTCGTATCTGAGATTCGTTGTACAATGTTTCTTGAGGATTGTTTGAACTACGTAAAGGGGTCATCATATAGCGCCTGCACTGGTAGCCACTATCCGCCACTATGAGATAGTTTCCAAATTCTCCGTTTTCAAATTTAGCACAGATTCTAGAGTTATTAAAAATTGTGGAATCATGACTCGACCCAGGCCACCTTGCAACTATGTCCATTATTTTTAACTGTGAATCACACATGGTTTGCACATTGATAGAAAAATAGAAATGTCAATGTTTCTAGTTGTTATAAACCTTAGGCTGAGGGTTAAACGGCAGAATTCTGTCGTTCAATTTAAACTACAAAATGAACTCAGTTCAAGGTTTAAATAAAATTGTGAAACCGAATTATTTGTTGAACTGAAGTTTAAACCAATAGTGGAGTTTAAACTTCCACTGTGAAACTGGGGGTTAGTGTTCGCTTTGTATGTAGTTTGTTGCTTTCTAACTACTAACACGGCACTAAGTGATGAGCCAGTGTACACAATTTTTGTGTTGGCAAATCTTTGGTCGCAAGTTGTTGCTTGCTTTAAGCTCTCTGCGACAAAGATCTGATAGTGGTAGTAACAAAAATAAATAAATAAATATGAGCACCTGTTCTTTTAGGAAGTACGTAGACAATATGTCAAATTACATAAAAATACCAAAATCTGGATGTGGAAGCGTGTGGAAGTTAACTTAGCGTAAGCTTTTAAAAAAGAACTTAATTAGGACTTATATATTTTACACACCCGACTTTTGATACAAAATTGAACAAAATACTTCCACGATTTTTAATTTCTTATTGAAATAATATTAAATAATTCCATGTTCAAACTTAATTTTACCTTTAATTTTAAGAAATTACAGCTATTTAAAAACCAACACTTTTTGTCAACCTTGCAAATCACGATTGGAAGAGATGCAGTTCAAGTGTACGCTTTGGAGTGGGAGCGGTTTAGATGCACTCGAATATTTTATAACGGAATAGCAACAGATAAAACTCATGTGTTTCGTTTAATTTTTTGAATTAATTCCGACTCTGCCATATAGGTCACCAGTGGCGAAGCGTGAATTAAAAATGCAATCGTGCACTTCATTTATTAAAATTTTTTATATGTTTACAATTAACAGGTACATATGTTGGTATATTACATAAATTCTACTTCAAATCTTCTTTATTACTTCAACAATATTTGTAATACATTTTAATAAAAAGAATCTTCCAACTGTTTCTGTCGCAAAATTTTTTTTTACAATGGTAATCATTAAAAGTTCTAATACTTCTCTCACAAAGTTTAAATATTTCTGGAAAAACTGACCCGACATCATCATTTCGAATTTTTTCAAGAAATTGCTTAACGTTTAAATTTAAAAAATGAATTCATATATAAGTCACTTGAAGTTTCACGAAAAAATTGTTGACTCTTCCAAAGTTTTTCAATTGCATACGTAAGAACTTTTTCACAACCTACTTGATGTCATTTTTTAAAATAAATTTAACCTAAATTATAAAATCATTACTTAAAAAAGTTCCAAAATTTAATCTACAGTTTAAACAAAAATCGTTTTCTTACCTTTCTTAAAAAAAAAACTCAATTCATTGCCAAAATTCCCATTTCGTTCATAATCTTCCAGCACGAAATACGAATAGAACAATGTCAACATACAACAACTATCCTATCTAAATATATCGCATATTATGTACCTACACATTGTACCTACACTTCTCCCATACACATATCTGAGTGTGAACTTTGAGCAAAATTTGCTTGGATTCGTTCACAGCTAATTTGAACGAATCGGCTGATACGATGAGAGCTATACTTTTTTGTTTGTGTGTATACTTTCAGTGGATACATTTCGTTCTCAAATCATGTGAACGAGTTGATGTTGAAAGTCAAAAGAGAGAGACGTTATTGTTGCTAGTGGTGTGAGTTTTGATTTAAATTGATTGCATGAAAGTGTTGCACGAGTCGGAAACTGGGAAACAGAGTGAGAAATTCACTCAAATTAGCAGATAAGTAATATAATTTTGTGGGTTGTTAGAATAACGAGAAAATTTTAATATTTGCATAAGAAAGTTAGGCGTTCATGAACGAAATGAACAATATGACGCCTCGCCACTGTAGGTCACCCCACTGTGCGTCGGGGGGAAAGATCGTTCGAAAACCATCAATTTATATTCTACTATACTTTCGAAGGGAAACATTCCCCGCCGGTAACTTAGTGTGCCATTTTCATAAACGAGCGAATCGATTAGCTCTATACAAAATTTTCAGTTTTACAACCGCAATTGATTTGTTGCCTTTGTCATTTTGAAAAGCTGAACAATGTGAGTAAAAATGGGAATATTTAAATTTTTTATATTTTTTCTAATAAATAAACTTTTTTTTTAGGAAGAAAATAACCAATTGTGACCAATTTTCGAGGATTGTAGCGGTTATGAAGGAAAATCCTGACATAGTCCAAAATAGGTCAAAGAGGGCTCCAGAGTCGACAAAGAATTTTGGGAGGACTTAAAAAAATTGGACAGTTTATGGCCGCCCATTAAAGATGTTTTGTGAAATAAGTTTTTGGTTGCCTTTTATTTTTAATACATACATATGTACATTGAAAATAAATTATTGAATTAGTAAACATATTTGTTTTTATTAAATGGCTCAGTTAACATTATGTTCATATGAAAGTATTTTCAATGACCTCATTATTTCGTTCCTTATACGTATAGCTTCACTAGTATGATGGGATGGTTCGTTATGATGTTCAGTTGCTGGTATTTCATCGTTGAATACTTCTGTTTCCGGCTCATCCCATGATACTTGGTAATGTTTGCGAATATTATGCAAAGCACAGCATACATTTATAATTCGTGCTGATTTTAGTGGATCATATTGAAGTACTCGTGACAAATGCAAACGAAATCGATTTTTGAGTACACCAATAGTCATGTCCACAATATTCCTTCCAGAGCTGTGCTGTTTGTTGAATTTTGACTCAACACTGTGCTGATAATTGCCTTCTGCAAAAAATCGCAGACAGGCAGCCAGTTTTTTTCTTAAATATTCCTTGTTTGCAAAAAGTTTTCTTTTTTGAAATATGAATCTGACATTTCATTTAAATATGAATATTCGAAAGATTCGAAATAAGGGTTGGTAAAGTAGTTCAGCATGCATCACGTTCGTTCACTCAGTCAGAGCAGAACTACAGCCAAGTTGAAAAGGAAGGCCTGGCTATAGTCTTCGCAACAAAAAAGTTTCATCGCATGCTTCTTGGCGGGTTCAATAAAAATAGCTTAACATCTGAATTTTCAGATTTCTGAATTTATGTCGTTGAACGCAAAAAAAATCTGCAATTTCAGTCGAAAGTCATTGTGTCAAATTCCTGCATTTACCTAAAGGATTTACATTGAAGCGAAATAAAATAGAACTTTAATTACATTTGTAAATTAAACATTGAGAGTGAGTAGTTGTGAGGATGAAAATATATGTAACTAAATCAGCAACAGGTTTCATTACCTTCATTAAAAGTCCTTTTATTGATATGTATGACTTACAAAAACATAGAAAAACTTTCCAAACATCAATTAAAAAAATTGTTGATTTAAAAATTCACTAAACAATAAACAAAAAGTTCGTTCATTTAAATAAGTATTAAATTTTCATGACAAAAACTAAAAATATCAACCACCAACAAGACGAAAATTATAAAGTTCAGCTTTTATTTGTGCTTTTGGCACTTCCCCCACCACAAACAATTTTCATCTGAAATTTCAGATGAGAATTTCTTGTCTAAAAATTCAGACGAAACGTAACTAAACGTAACTAAAAGTCATCTAACTTTTTATGACTGCTGGCCAATCAGAAGCTCCAAAAATTCAGAAATCTGAAAATTCAGATGTAAAACGTAATCGATTGAATGCACCCATTAACACCTAATTTAAGACAAAGGACTCATAAATGGCTTAGGAACAGTCGTAAAAAGTATAACAGGAAATATGGATGCTGACGATGCTCTATCCATAAATAAAAAAATTGAAGAATTATCACAAAAACAAAATGATATTGAAGAACAAGGATATAGTCAAGATAAACTCAATAAACAAATGATAGACAGATTTGACAATATCACAAACCACATAAATACACAACAGAAATTTATTGAGAAGTACCTAACAAATACTGGGGCCGAATTACGGCATCAGTGACTGAACGACACGTGAGGGAAATTTCATACGAAATATCGAATATTATCGATATTTTGTATGAAATTTCCCTCACGTGTCGTTCAGTCACTGATGCCGTAATTCGGCCCCTGAAAAAACTTTAGGCAACAAGATTAGGTCAGAAGAAAACTCGATCAGATATATTCAATACTTAAATCAGATTAACTTTAATATCGAACTACTAGATAATCATCTAGCTAGCATTTCCGAAGCCATAATCCTCGCGAAATTAAATATTGTATCCAAACATATCTTAAACACGGACGAATTAACCTTTATCTATGATCTTTTCCAAAACCAGTCAGTAAATATTAAATCAGACGAACAAATATATGAACTATTGGGGCTTCAAGCCTACTATAACCACTCAAATATAATCTTTAACGTACAAATACCTTCCCTAAAAAATGAAATATCCTCCTTTTTCCATTTAATCCCAATTCCAATTAAAAACAAGCTACTCGATACCAAGACCTTTTGCACCCTTACCAATAAAGAAATTCAATATTTTGATAAAAAATGTGAACAGATAGAAAAAATATTCTACTGTAAGGAAGTAAGAAACCAGGAGGCCAATGTCGAAAAAAACTGTATCGCCAACCTAATCACCAACAAACCTGCATATTGCAAAACAATAGACGTGAACCAAAAACATCAGATCTACCAACCCGAACCCAACTACATCCTTTTTATAAACATCCCAGAAACGGAAGTTAGATCAACATGTGGCCCGGAATTACAAAAACTCGAAGGCACACTCATGATCCATTTCATAAACTGCAGTATCGAAATCAATAAAATAACATACGAGAGCAGAAGCAAGATGTTCCTGGACGAAGTGCATATCTACCCCATATCATCCAACAAAATGAACACCTCATCATCCCACACAATCAACCTTCAAACTCTACAGAACTTCCACTTCGAAAACAAGGAAGCAATAAGTTACCTGAAAAAAGTACATATAAAAGACAGATCATCGACTACACTATCATTTCCACAATCATCGGATTCCTAATCATAGCATACCTTGTGAGAAACCGCACTTCTAAAGATCAGCCAGCATCAACATCCGACACCAGCAAAAATAACAAACAGATTCCAGCAGTAAACATATTGTTAGCTCCGGCAAAAGACGCTTACAGCCTCTTCGACCGTAGCTCACTTCAGGGGGGAGGAGTTACATACCTGACCTCCATCCCGGTCATTGGCATGAGGACAACGTCGCCTTACCTCAGCGACAACACATTTCGCCCCATCATCACCACTATCAAATATCAACCTAAATCATTTTATATTTCTTTTTGCAACTGTAACATAATATATCATTTTAAATTTCTTTTTGTAACTGTAACATAATATAAGATAAACTATTCTCACGCTGCCTCACAGCATTGTCGATTCGACAAATTAATTATATAAAAGCCCTAAATGTAATATTTTTGTTTTGAGTTATTAATAAACCTGGCTTGGTGCCGCATGACTGAAATAATTTGTTATTTTTTAATTAATTCAAAAGCAGGAACCTTAACGGGACCCCTCGAAGCACGGGGCCGTGTGCGGTGGCCCACTGCACACGCCTCTTCCGCCGCCTCTGTACGCCGCTGATACAAAATACAAATATTATTATTATTTATTGTATTATTCATACTTGAATGTCAGTTTATTAGACTTGACCATTCTTCATACTTGAAGGCGCTTAGAAAAATGCTGATGCTCCAAATGCATTTGATAAACAAACGATACACATCTCGACCTGTGACGTCAGTGATCTAAAGTAGTGGAATGCGTAGTGCATAGGTACGACTTCCAAGACTGAGCAAATCTGATATGCGTGGGCTCGAATCTCATGGTGTGCAGAAAGTTTTTCATAATAAAATTGGATTAAAGCTCAGCATCACTAATAAAGAGACTGATGATAGGGCTTGGCACCCCTTGAAATAGCTATATCGCCAGCCAAATAATTAATTAAAACGAATTATAAATTAATTCGTATACCATTGGTGGTAGCACCTTTAAGTTGTTGTTGTTGTTCAGAAATTCAACAAAATACAAATATGTATATAATTTTTACTGGAAATATTTTCAAGTGTCGCAATTTTTTACAGATTGCATATAAATATTCAGTTATAATTAAGGCAAATTGTTTCAATTGATCATTAAATCATTAAACTAAAAAAAGCATTTTCCTAACCCTTATAGCAAACTAAGTAAGAGAAATACCATGTCGAACTCATAAAATCAACAATTTTCTCATCTTTTTGTATACCAAATCAAGAACTGTCTCATGCAGAGCTTTTGAAGTGAGATCGATCTCGATCGTCCGATCGAGCTCGGTCTGTGGATATTTTTTTGCATACCAGCCTAGAATAGATTCTAGAAAAGTGAGTTAAGAGTTTGAACTCATCTTTTTGCATATGACCCAATGTCGTTCTGCAATCACAAATTTTTAAACATAATCAGGACATTCATTCATTTAAGCTTGAAACATACCAAACGAAAATACGAATTTTTCATCGCCAGACACCAATGACACCAAGTCACCTAGTTAACTCCCATGTTTCAGTCTATTAGCTACATTTTTAATTTAATTATTTTTCTTTCTGGTAGGTTCTTTAGGGCAAGTTTTCGTAAAAAACATCGGACTCAATATTTCAATCAAACATGATATTAAGAATACAGAGAAAACAAATAAATTGTATGCCTCAATTGTGCCCGTCTGCATCTCGAGTATAGAAGCGATTTTCTTCAAACTTGGAACGTATTTAAAGTGAATAAATTTATCTCCAAAGAGGTTATTTGTACTGCTCACTAACTATTAATTTATTAGCCTTATTATCGAGAAATTAACCTTGTAAAAATAGTTTTTTAATTGGAGTTTTACTAAATATGATAGTTGTAACTTTATCTAAAGTTTTTACTTAAAATAGTTTTTATCGAAAATTAATCATAATAATTTAAATATATACATAATTAATCGCAAACCATCTTATTTGTCAATCTGGCTGACGGCTTTTGCCAATGCTTATATGTCATGGAGGGGCTGCTTGCATTATCAATACTTTTATGAATTGGCATATTTTTAGTCACTACCTTCTGTATAACCCATACTACTTTTTAAATATATATACATATATAAAAATATATAGGTATGTAGTTCAAAAGAGATAATTTATTTAATTCTCGAGATTTTTGTCATTCTAGATAACGTCATTGTCGCAGATATTAATGATTTATTGAAGACTTGTATGACTTATGATTAGTTTAATTGATGAAGTATCTACGCAAGATTTGATATGCTATGGCAACCACAAACTGCAGTTATTCCGATACAATAAGGAAGGATTTTACGTGGGTATGTATGTACATAGTATATATTTTTCGACTATACTACGAAACAATGACGTTTAAAATTGGGTTCTGGAAAGACTTGTAAATCTAATTTTAGTACAACCAGAAAGTATTTTTTTAAGTTTTTTTTTTCATTTCAGAAATACTTGTGCGATGTGTAAAACAAACAAAATACTTACACCCCTTGAATCACGAAACAAAATGGCGGCATGATATGGATCCAAAGTACCATCGCCTCTCAAGCCTCGACTAGCTCCAAGCGATGCTCGTCTTTTTTCTTCTAAATCAGCAGAGGCACGTCGCATATGAGCACCTATAAAAGGGAAAAAATAAGCAATCAATATTAATTTCAAGAAATAATGTTAATTTTGTTAATCCATAATTATATTTGTTCTGAATTAAAAATAAGTACCAAGAATATAAATTCAATATTTAAAACATATTACAACTCACGTCAATGCTAATAATAAAAACGGAAAACGAAAAACGAAAAACGTACATCGCAATCTAGCGAGCATCAGACTATGTTGCTTTGTTTACCTTCTTTGACAATTTTCTCGTAAATTTTATAGGTGGCCTCGCAATCATTCAGAATCTTGTTGCGACTTATTAGGTTTGCATCAAGACTCTTCGATCGCATTCGGAAGTTCTCCTGTGGATCATTCAGCGGTGACGTGCATGCACTAGTCGACGAGTCATGAGATTTTCGCGGCCAAATGTGCACCTTCTTGCCGAAATGCTTTAGAATATCCTGAATCGAGTGATGATGATGATGATGGTGGTGATGAGGTTTATGAGACTTTGGGGAAGAATGCTCGTCGATGCTGATGCTTTTGGCAAAACTACTGTTATCGAACCTATGTCGATAACATGAATTTGAGATCCCATTTCCATCTGTTTGTGAACTTTTGTAATCGTCCAACGAATAGGCAGCTCCGACCCGATGAAATATGGAATTAATGGAAGGGCGTTCGTCACGGCGTGATTGGCAGGCGCCTGTGTGAGTGAAATACTGAGGACCACCCTCGTATATGTCATCGAGATCATGGGGAAAGAAACCAGCTGGTATTGGAGGGGAGTCACAGCTTTCGCTACGAGTATATCTGCGAATACTCTAGAAAATAGGGTAGTAAAAATAGCAAAACAAATTATAAACTTATTTTATCTATACATTGTAAAACCCAGGGCTGTTGTTTCTTTCAAAACAATTTCTTCGCGTTGATGGTGTACCGCGGCGATAATTGCCACCGCCATAACTTTCGTAAGAAATACGGCAGTAAGTTGAGTTGGATGAGTTTCTGTTATGACTTAAGCCATAATCTGGCACTGGTTGAGGTAGTGAGGATAATTTTTCGGGCCTTTTATCTAAAAACAAAAAAAAATATGGAAACCAAAAATTAACCGATGTACTTAAACATAAAATAATCCTATAAATTTTGTCATGCAGTTTATGTTTTTGTAAATAGAAAACTGTTGCTTAATTAAGTAGGTATTGAATTTTCCCAGTTGAAGAAATTCATTTAAGTTCAAAATTTTATCCCTGAAGAAAGCATTGATTTTGTATATGCACCTACTGTCCATATTATTTTGATATTGGTCTAAACTCACTTTAATATGTTTTTCAAAAAAATATTAAGTAAATGAGAACAAATGCAATATATTTCGGTACATCTTTTTTTCTTAATGAAAAGTTCCAATTTATGTCTATTAATTCCTTTTTTCCAAGGGAAAATAGGTATACCTTGCAATTATTTTTATCATCAAATTAATTTTAATTTTTAAAGGGAATCAGGCCACATTCACATTCGTATACATCAGGGTTCAACAAATAATTGTACACACCATTTTTGATAATAATGTAGGTGAAGATAATTAGAAAACTTCTTCTGTTTAAGTGGAGTGATTGAATATATGTATTTCAATTTATAAGTTCAAGTGGCGAAACGCAATTTTTGATATATGTAAGTACATTTACTGTTAATTAAACTGGAGTTGGAGGGATGAAAGAGAGTAATACATACAGGTATGGACATTAAAATAGAGACAGTTGCAATTTCTTAAAGTAAAGTCAAAACAACAACATCCATGAGAACAAATTTTAACTGTTATCAACAATATAGTAAGACTCTCTTATGAAAAATAACAAGTCCGTTAATTTGTACTTGCTTGTTTACTGATTCCAAATTAACTGTTGTTTTCATAAAATAAGTTCTTCTGCGGTCATTAAAATAGAAACAGATTGGTTTGCACGCGTGTTTATTTGTTTTGTGTCAAAAATATCGATTATTTCATTCTGGAATATTGAATTTAATAAAATAAATTAAATTTAAATTAATGTTTAGAAAAGTATGGGCCGAGGAAAACACTGCACCCCAGAGGAGAAGTCTGCCATTTTAGCTTTACGTAAAGAAGGAAAATCACTACGAGAAATCGCTAGGAGCGTTTGTAGATCTCTCAAGTTAATTGCAAACGTAATTAAGCCACAGAGAGTCAAAAAACAGCTTGGCCAACCAAGAAAAACCACCGTAAGAGAAGATCGCAAGATCATTCGGGCTTCAAAAAATGATCCTTTCAAGTCTTCAAAAGATATTAGAGCTGAACTACAACTGAATATTTCTGGAAGAACAGTTTGCAGAAGACTTGTTGAATGTAATTTGCACGGAAGGATCGCAAGAAGAGTGCCTTTTCTTAGAAACAAAAACATTGCATCTCGTTTAAAATTCGCTAACGATCATATTGATTGGACTGGCAAGAAGGAGTTAAAAAGTGGAGAAATGTTTTGTGGACTGACGAAACGAAGATCAACTTGTTGTTGGAAGTGATGGCAGACAAACCGTTTGAAGGCCACCTTTGAAAGAACTCAGTCCACAATACACCCAGAAAACGGTTAAGCATGGAGGCGGTAGTATTCTTCTTTGGGGTTCTTTTTCTTCGTATGGCGTAGGCCCAATTCATCTGATAGAAGGCAAAATGGATCAGGTAATGTACGTTAACATCATGGTCCTACAACAGGATAATGATCCGAAGCATTCATCCAAATTTGCTAAAACCTACTTCAAAGACCAACAAATCAATGTTATGGAGTGGCCTTCCCAATCGCCTTACTAAAATCCAATAGAACATAATATGTGGAGTGATTTAAAGAGGGCGGTTGGGAAGCATTATACCAAGAACAAAGCTGAATTGTGGAGGATTGTTCAACATGAGTGGTCCCAAATTTCAGTCGACAAATGCCGCCGATTAGTTGACTCAATGTCCAACAGGTGTCAAGCCGTAATTAAAAGTAAAGGCCGAGCAACAAAATATTAATATGTTTTTAAAATTCTGAATTGCTAAATATTTAATTTAAATTTTTTTAAAAAATTGTTTCTATTTTAATTTCCAAGAAATATGTAACTGGGCAAGAAGGAGTTAAACAAGTCAAATACAAAAAAAACTGAAGTCCAAATTTAAACTGTTTTTTTCTTTTTAGTTTATACAAAAATGAATTCTTAAAACTTTTTTTAGTGTATCTATTACTCAAACAATGTACAGATATGGACATTAACCATATCTGTAAATTGTTTGAGTAACAAACATTATTGTTGATACAAAAATCTGTATAAAAACTTAGGTTAAAACTTGTAAAATGTACAACGTACGAATTGAAATCTACAATTATTTTATGTTGAAACTACGTTGAGTTGTGAAACTGTCATGATCGAAATCGAAGCTGCACTTTCAAAGTTGAAACTTTACTCACTAGACTTAACGTAATATCAGTTACGTATGTATTTATCAAAATAAATTATGTAAATAAAAAGACTTATCTATTTTTTAATTTTGATAAATTTTTGAAAAAAAAAGATATGTAAAAATTAATGCAAATGTTGTATTTTCTACAAATCGAGCTGCAGATTTGGCTAAAGAAATTATATTTTGACCACGAAATATTCAAAAAAATATCTACAAGTCTGTCAGCCCTATTCTGCTAACGATTCGATCGAAAAATTCGATTCACTTAAATGTTTCATTAAATTTGCTTTAAATTATTTTTTAAAATCTTTGGCTTTCAAGTCCAAATCTTAAGCGATATTTTTTTCGAAATTATCAAAAAAATCCAATTGTTTAAATTTTTTTTTTATCGAATTATATACGAAAATTGGAACAATCATTTCATTCCGACGTAACCAAAATAAAAACTTTCACGCGAACGTTTAGCAGAATACAAATCATTTGACAATAGGAATATCATTTTGACACATGGTTGCCCGAATTAAATACACTACATTTTCTACATCACTAACTACGCGTAGTTAATTGAATAAATTACACGCCTCATTTACTACAATTTGTTGCAAATGTAGTAAATACCGAAAAACGATAGAATTTCAATAAAAAACTGAACATTGCTCAAAATTCAAACGTCAAAATGAATGCTGACAGATCATTTGACATTTGACACTACAATTTGTTTTATTAACTGCATTTAACTACATAAATTACAAAAATTACGTAACAAATGTAGTTTTTCTAAAAATTGACAATTCGGCCAGCCCTGTTGTAAACAATAAAGCAAAATCTGTAGTTTCTACCCATAAGTATGGTGTATTTTACTGATAAAGCTGTGCACTGTGCAGTGTACATCCAATAATGAATGCTGTGGAGTCGATAAATTTTATAACTTTAAAATCTACAACAGATTCCGTTATTTTCACAATTCGGTTGTGGAATCCATAATCATGTCTCTGTTAAATTGAAAGTATTGGGTGTCGGGTCAATAATGACAATTTATGCAGTAAAATAAACAGCTTTTGATCACAGCAAACTATTTTAGATGTACATATATATGTACAATGTACACATTATTATACTTAGGTATTATTATGTCGTATAAATTTAAATCAAGTAAATTATTTTTTTATTCTAAACAACTTCATATAGGTAGTCAAAAGAATGGGGAGAGTATGATAACCGTGGCGACAAGAAATGATAACGGTTTTTTGTAGAACACTTCAATACAAGCATTTTTTACTATGGGAGGGGGGGGGGTCTATCTCCTCCCGTTTGGGCGGGAGGGGCAATTTTATGAAAAAAAGTACTAAAAATGAAAAAAAAATCATTAAAAAATAACGGTAATACCTAAAATTTGGTATTATACCTTTTTTTAAAGCCAATACTTCGTTCTATCAGCCAGTTTTTAAATGAAGGGAATTCATTGCATAGTTTTTGAAAAAATGAGTTTCAAAATCAAAATTTGGAAAAAAAACATACAAACATTTTTTTTAGTGTAATTTATCAAAACTTTGAGATTTTATATTATTTTTTTTTTCTCGGAATTTAATGCTCTTAATAAATCTTAATCAAAAACTGAAAACTAAATGATTTTATATCTTCTAGTTTTCAAGAAAATTGAACATTACCAAAATTTCTATTTTAATTTAATTAATTAATAATTGAATATGGATTAAGAATAGTAGGATAAATTTAAAATTTCTTTAAACCGATTCTTTTAATGCAAAAGAAACTTTGCATACACCCAACCTTGCACCTACCCCAAATCCTATAGTGTGCCCAAGCAGGGGGGTTGCAGGGGGGCAGCATGCCCCCCCCATACATATTTCACTGTTTATACGTCGTCGTATAGCATGGGTGCGGAGAGAGTACGATTACAACGTAAATACTCAAGCAAAACAAAATTTTATTAAATAAAAACAAATTGGTAATGTTCAATTTTCTCGAAAACTAGAAGACATACAATCATCTAGTTTTCAGTTTTTGATTAAGAATTAATAAGAGCATTGAATTCTGAGAAAAAAAAATAATATAAAATCTCAAAGTTTTGATAAATTACACTTAAAAATTTTTTTTAGTGTTTTTTTTTTCTAAATTTTGATTTTGAAACTCATTTTTTCAAAAACCAGGCAAAGAATTCACTTGATTTAAAAATTGGCTAATAGAACAAGGTATTGGATTTAAAAAAAGGTATAATACCAAATTTTAGGTATTACCGTTATTTTTTAATGATTTTTTTTTTCATTTTTAGTACTTTTTTCATAAAACTGCCCCTCCCGCCCAAACAGGGGAAGATAGACCCCCCCTCCCATAGTAAAAAATGCTTGTATTGAAGTGTTCTAAAAAAAACCGTTATCATTTCTTGTCGCCATGGTTATCATACTCGTGCCAAAAGAATAAAAAGCTTCTGACTATAGCCGTGTTTTTGAAAAAGTGAAAAGTGTGCAACAAAACTATTTTTGTTTTGTGTGTAAATAATAACAAAGTATTTTATAATCAATTGTTTTTGTTTGCGTGTAAAAATTTGATGAACTGGCTCCTTTTTTTCAATAAACATAACACATTGTCCGACGACATAAACAAAACTGCTTCTAGCCCAATTGTTAGGTATGTAAGGTAAGTCAAAGTGAATTCTTCGGATATTGGAACAACATCTATCTTTTTGCATGAGTACGAAATTCAATACATAATTTCGTTTACAAATCCAATTAATGTATACATACATATTAATATTGAACACCGAATTTTTTAAACAACAAAAAACAAGTGATAACCCATGGAAAGATTTGATGTGGATAACAGCTAGGAAAATTTTAATATATTTATGTAGTTTCTCATTTCATCACACTCACCATGAGACCAATTCGGAGACTTTGAAGATTTTGACGAACTTGACGACGAATCTGATCCCAAACTGCTAAGTCGTCCAGGATCTTCATTTGAATCATTACTAGAAATACCGTAGCTAAGACTACTCGTCGGAGATTGTTGCCAACGATCAGCACTGAGTTGTTTCTCGACCGCATGTTGTCGATAGAGGTGTGTTATTCCATGCATTTTGATTTGTATAGTTAGGTAGATAAGGTGTTTTTCTTTTGTAAATTTGTTAAATTAAAATGAAACTTGGCAATCGCCCTTCTTTGAACTTTTCTTTACTAACACTGACAAATAAAGTCGCATTCTCTAAATTTTTTTAATCACTGAAAATCTGCAATTTATCGCATATTACCTTCAATCTTTAATCATTGTACCGCACTATAAAGTATAAACCACAAAGCCCCAAACGTGAATATATATATATATATATACTGACAATGACAACGAATACCCCCGTTGACAGTCGATGATGATGTGGTGTAAACTGCAGTGGTGGGGTTTGGTTGAATGGCCTGAAAGTAAGTCAAAAATGTAAAATGGAAAGAAAATAATGATTTAAATTTAGACAAATAAATATTGAAGAAGAAAATAAATTTTTGTTGGTATTTTTAGTTCAATATTAAAATGTTTTCTTGCTCTTGGTTGTGATGTCTTATTTATAATACATAGTTGCATTGAAGTAAATAAATGTCAGTTAATTAAGTTTAATAACATTTAATTAAATAAATGATGTTGCTAAGAATTTCAGTTAGATCTGAGTTAAATTTTAACTTATAATTCAAGTCTCTGTTCACGTCCACTTTCATGTTTTTGGTCAAAGCCATACAAAAACAAACAAATTCGTTCGGATTAAAACTAATTTTTAAACTACAGTGGCTGATCAAATTATTACGGCCACTTCAGCATAAGATGCCACAAAAGACTAGAGCGTAAGTTGAGTCAAACAAGAAAAAAATTATGTGGGATGTGGGGGGTCTATTTCCTCCTGTTTGAGCAGGAGGGGTAATTTTCGTTTTTGTTGTGGTGAGCTTAGAGCAAACTGTAACCAACAATCAAAGGCTCATCATAATTGCATTTGTTAGGAACTAGTTAATTGTTAAAAATAAAGCAAACAATATAATACATAGTAACAAAATTACACAATATACAAGTAAACAATAATACAAAATTATACAGAACATAAATGTCTGTTGCCAAGAAGTAAAAAACAATTATGACCGTAGCCTGGGGCCCAACTATGTAATTCGATTCTGCTTTCAATTCTACTCGATTATTCCGGCATTTCTTTAACATGCTCTACAGATAATCCCCCCATGGCTTAGAGTTATCTTCAAAAGTTGCATTAAACGTCCTTATTAGCTGGAGAAAGTCAGGATCATTGATCTGCATATTAGGGACCTTCTCAATCCAGACAATTTGTGCAGCATTTTTAGGCATCGAAGGGGCGTTCAATAACGTATAAAAACGGAGTCCATTAAATCTGCTCTAGAATCTTAAACTCGCAACTTTGAGACACTATTGTCGAGAAAACAGTCAGAAAAGGCACACCACAGAGAGGAGTAATCTGACCTCTCCTCTGGGTCCTCGTTGTTAACAAAATTCTTACAAAATTTAGGAATAAGGGCATTAAATCCGTGGCCAATGCCATAGTAATCTTGATATCAGGTAAATATCTTACTACCATCAAAGATATTATGGAATCTGCACTTAAAGAACTATCCTTTTGGGCAGCACAAAACGGTCTCGGAGTTAATACTGCAAAGACCGAACTAGTTCTGTACACGAAGAAAAGAAAATTAGAGGACTTTACCCCTCCCAAGCTAAATGAAATTCCTCTGAATCTTTCCAAAGAAGCTAAATATCTTGGCGTTATCCTTGATTCCAAGCTAACCTGGAAGCAGAACACGGAGGCTAGAATGAAGAAAGCTATCTGTGCCTTCTATACATGCAAAAAAACCTTCGGCACACGGTGGGGAATGCGAACGCAAGTCATCCTCTGGATGTACACGGTGGTCGTTCGTCCCATACTTACCTACGGTTCGTATGGTGGAAGGCCGTAGAAAATGATAGCTATCTCAAAAACCTAAATAAGGTACAGAGACTAGCCTGTATAGGAATAACGGGGGCACGGAAGTCTACGTCACAAGCAGGACTGGAAATCATTCTCAACCTTCCAATCCTGGACGAATACATAAGGGGTACAGCAGCCAAAAGTGCATTTCGACTTGAAGAAATGAACTCTTGGAAGCACAGCACCTATGGTCATGGGTCTATCTTGCAAAGATATGACGGACTTGATGGGACCACTGACTACGTAGCACCCGTTTTAGATTTTAATAAAAACTTCTGTGTTCTAATACCCGAAAGGCGTGGTTGGGAACCCAACTCACTGCTCGGTGAACAGGGTATCCTTCTCTACACTGATGGGTCAAAAATATAAGAAGGAACAGGAGCTGGTGTGTTTTGTGAAGCTCTAAATATTAGAGAATCATATAAACTACCAGATGAGTGTAGTGTCTTTCAGGCTGAGAGTTATGCTATTGAAAAGGCAGCCGAAATTGTTCACAGGGAAAAACTGAGCTCGTCAGGGATCATATTCTTCGTGGACAGTCAAGCTGCTATCAAAGCAATAGCCAGTGAAACTACAAGATCCAAGGCAGTAGTAAAATGTCGAGACATTTTAAACAATATTTGGAACTCCAACCCAGTCAAACTCTGCTGGGTTTCTGGACATAGCAATATAGTTAGAAGGGAATGGTATAGCAGATGCACTAGCAAGGAAAAGGTCAATGTCAAATAGAGGCAGTAGTAGCCAATCAGGCACTAGATCGGATGTCCCGATTGGCGTGATCAAAAGGAAGATAGACCTAATAACGAAAGAGAAAATCAATAACTCTTGGATATCCAGGAACGATTGCGTCATCTCTAGAATTAACGAAAAAGAAACTCAGTATATTTTATCGCTGAGCAAAAGGAATATTAGAATCCTGATAGGTGTACTAACGGGACACTGTGCCATTGGCGTAACGGCCATTAGATTGGGTGTATACGCACCCGATTTTTGTAGGAGCTGTCAGGATGTTGAGGAAATATAAACCAATAAGCACCTGCTCTGCGACTGCCCTAACCTCCAAACAAATCGCCTCCCTTATCTTGGAAACAGGTTTGTTGGAGAACTGGACTATCCAACGCAGGTCTCAATGGCAAACATGAGAAAATATATAGAAAGCACGGGCTGGATCGTAAATGAACCAGTCTATGTTAATCAATAGTTTTGGTGTTATCTCTGTTTATAGGATCACAATGGAACAATCACTTCTCCAACGTACCTATCCCTATTGTTTCCTCTATTCGTGATCTTGGGATTTTATGCGATAAAGAGCTTAATTTCGCTCTCACATAGATCTTATTATTGCGAAAGCAAATTCTACCCTCGGCTTTATAAAACGGTGGTCTAAGGAATTTTCCAACCCCTACGTTACAAAATCCCTATATAACACATACGTCAGACCTATCCTAGAATATGCTAGTCAAGTATGGTCTCCCTATCAAATCACCCAATCTCAGCGTATTGAAGCAGTGCAACGTAGATTTTTTCGTTTCGCATTGCGTAATCTGTCTTGGTCTCATAGATTTATTTTACCACCCAATGAGGATCGTCTCCAATTAATCGGCATGCACACCTTGGCTCAAAGTCGCCGTGTCACTGACATACTTTTCATCTATCAACTCGTCACTGGTATCATAGACTCTCCGGGATTGCTTCAATTAATTAATATAAACACCAATCCCCGAAATTTAAGATCTGTCCCTTTCTTCTCCCTCCCTACTCACCGTACCAGTTATCGCCATTTCAACCCAATGTGTCGAATGTTACGTTCAGCCAACACAGTACAAGATTTATTTGATTTTTCCCTTAGTTCCCTATCCCTCAGAAGAATTCTAAACACCTCCTCCCCCTAAACCCTCTAAACCACTCATGTTTTTCTCGTTTAATACTACGTTTTCATTGGAGCCGAAATGAGCTTATTTCGGAAATTATAGAAAAGGTGTTTTCATTGCAAATTTGCTAATTTCGTTTGACAGATAACTTCATTTTGAATTTGATTTGGCAGTTAATAGCCTCATTTCGAAATGTGAATTTGTATGGGAAATGAGATAATTTGGAATCGAATTTAGAAATTTTCAACGAAATTACCTCATTTGGCCCAATGAAAACGTAGTATAAACTTATTTTTTTTTATTATATTGTATTTTTAATTTTTTTGTATATTTTTGTATATATATTTATATTTTTATATTGAATAAGTATTCGCTTGTAATAAGCTAAATAAAATAAATAAATAAAGAAGCCTTTATGTATCTATTTGTTAGATAGTATTTTAAACGGACTAAGCATTCAAGCTCTCAGAAACATTAAAATTCTTGGTAACACAAGGTTACCAACATCAGATTGGTGGAGACAGAAATAAGGGGCTTGCACAAAAAAAGAAAAGATGAAAATGCGCTTCACAGCATTTGTTTTAATGGCCAAACCACAACCACGCTTCGGACGGTTGGGCTTTTGACAGACTTTTCACCTACTTTACGATATAATGTGTCATAAAGCGCGACCTTAAGAATTTGCAAAACGTAATGCAGCTTCAAACATCGGGCGTTGAAAAGTTACTTATATTAGAAATTAAAATAACATTGCGCAAGTTCTTCGCAGATAATAGGGAACCAAAAATGTCCCTGTTTTTTATGGTTTCATTTAGGTACTAACAACAATTGAAATAAATAGCTTTGCTAATGAAAGTATTTACTAATGTCGTTTTCTATCGATGTTTTTTTTTGATTTCAATGGAATATGAAACAACTGTCTTACGAAATTCACACAATGCTAGTTAAAAACACCTTTCTTCAAGAATTTTGAACTTTGGCAAGTAATTCGAAAAATGACTTTATATTTGTAATCGGGGTGCAAAAAATTATTAATTATTATTACTAGTTGTATTTTATTTTCCCAGATCCAATCCAGTGTCTTTACGTTCTGAACTCTCGCTTCGATAAAATTGGTCGAGAAACGTTGAAAAATGGAACAAAACTCATACTTGTTTCAATTTTCGAAGATGAACATGTTCGTCTTTATGTCAGCATTATGGGACTTCCTTTAATTTTCATTTATGAAGATCTCTGCATTTTGGTCCTTTTTCTCTATTCAACTAATGTAAATATTATATCTTAGGTACATCCTTTTTTATTTCAGTACTCGCATGAAGATGAATGTAAATGGTTTTCACAAAATCTCGGATTACGGCAACAAGATCAAGAAATCTCTTTGAATCGTTCACACCACACATAAACTAGATTTTGTTTGACATTTCGAACAAATTTCATTATTGAAGAAAACTATGGAAAAATGAATGTATGCATTGTAGTTAGGTAAAAGTCCCAAAACAATTACCAACACACATTTAATTTTGTTCGTACTTTTCCTATTGAAAAATTAAAAAAAACGGAATGAAATGCCACTGCCTGTGTCTTCACTCAATAAATAAATTAAAATCTCTCTTCTTCTCTTTTTTGTGACTGAATTTTAATACTGAAGAGATGAAATAACGATCGCAGTGACCACGTTTTTATATGCCTACCTATCTCTTTTTTCCATTTGTTTGTTTTATATCTATGTATTCGTTATCTGTTTCTTAAAACTACTGACGCCATTTTCAAATTAAAACAACCATTTACCCGTAAAAGTCGGATCTTGTGTTTTTTTTCCTAACACACAAAATAAGACCAGTCAGAATTGGGCATTATAGGTAAAAAAAGAAGAGAAAATTCACTCTCCGGAACAAGACAAAAATTGCCTAAATCAAACAAGTCCAACTAAACAAGGGTAGTTAGTGGGTACTTCCAAATTCCAAAACAGCTGTTTAGCATCAAAACAATTGTTTGTAGGTATTTTAGAATGAAATAAATAAAATACAGACAGATTTTCACTTTAAATTTGATTTATTTGAATGAATCCATTTAATAAAATCGTATCTACATATAGGTTTATGTAGGTGACGTGAAATAAGACCCAATGAAATAAAGCCTAATTTAAAAAATTTGGCGTTATTTCGTTTTAAAAATGGAAATAACGCCATATTTTTGATTTGGCTTTATTTCGCTTTGAAAACGAAATAAGGCCAGTTTGGCTTTATTTCGTTTTTGCGTTTTTTTTTCATTCCAAAAATGTGTAGAACTATTATTCATCAGCCGCATTACGGCGTGTAAACAGTGAGGTATACTTTTTGTTTATAGCTGAAGTTAAGCTCGCCGGCTTACCCGGGTTCTTTCCAAAGAAGAACGTAACTTTAGATTTTAGGTCTTTTCCTTTATTTATTTAACTTAACATAACTAACAATGATTTTAATTATAATTTCGTTATAACTTTTGATTTCCAGGATGTCTTTAAATCTCAGCTTCTGTTGGTGTTTCCTTGCGTTTTCTTGTCCTTGTCCTTCTGGTTTGCATCTTAAAAATTTTGTTGCAGGAGTCCCCCTTGTGTTAAGCATACATCGTCTTTATCCGGCAAACAACTAGCAAACCCGGCAAAGCAACGGACGAATCCGGCTATCAACGGACGAATCCGGCTATCAACAGTCGAATCTGGCTATCAAGGGACGTATCCGGCAATCAACAGACGAATCTGGCTATCAACGGACGAATCCGGCAATCAACAGACGAATCTGGCTTTCAACGGACGAATCCGGCTATCAACAGACGAATCTGGCTATCAACGGACGTATCCGGCAATCAACAGACGAATCTGGCTATCAACGGACGTATCCGGCAATCAACAGACGAATCTGGCTATCAACGGACGTATCCGGTAATCAACAGACGAATCTGGCTATCAACGGACGTATCCGGCAATCAACAGACGAATCTGGCTATCAACGGACGTATCCGGCAATCAACAGACGAATCTGGCTATCAACGGACGAATCCGGCAATCAACAGACGAATCTGGCTGTCAACGGACGTATCTGGCAATCAACAGACGAATCTGGCTATCAACGGACGTATCCGGCAATCAACAGACGAATCTGGCTATCAACGGACGTATCCGGAAATCAACAGACGAATCTGGCTATCAACGGACGTATCCGGCAATCAACAGACGAATCTGGCTATCAACGGACGTATCCGGCAATCAACAGACGAATCTGGCTATCAACGGACGAATCCGGCAATCAACAGACGAATCTGGCTATCAACGGACGAATCCGGCTATCAACAGACGAATCTGGCTATCAACGGACGAATCCGGCAATTAACAGACGAATCTGGCTATCAACGGACGTATCCGGCAATCAACAGACGGATCTGGCTATCAACGGACGTATCCGGCAATCAACAGACGAATATGGCTATCAACGGACGTATCCGGCAATCAACAGACGAATCTGGCTATCAACGGACGTATCCGGCAATCAACAGACGAATCTGGCTATCAACGGACGAATCCGGCAATCAACAGACGAATATGGCTATCAACGGACGAATCCGGCTATCAACCTTCTATTTTAATCTCGAGACCCCTTACCGCTGGTGGGGGGAAGTCTGTTAATTAATGTCGGTTGTTTTCTTACCTATGAAGGTCGGTTCTTCGTTTCGGGTTCTTATTGCTCCGATGTGGGCTCGACTGATGCCTTCGATGAACTGTCTTTGGTCGTCTGAATGACCTCCTCCTATATAGCTTTTCGGAGGAACTAAATGTGGGTTATAATTCACTAAAAAGTAATATTGTATGAGATGGCGAGTCCCTAGCCACGTTATCGCTTTGTTGTTTATGCGACAGCATTGTTTTCTTTTTACTGGTGGAGAAAGGTAGTGAAGGGGGTGGTGAGCATCTAATGACTACCATGCCCTATATTAAGCCTATATGTGGTTAACATCGTATTGTGAGCATATTGTTCTTGTTTAACTTAGCATTCCAATCACAGTGCATGGTAACAGAGGAAAAAGGGGAGATGCATGCATTCTACTGTGGAGAATTCACCATCAAAGTTCGTTGATCGTTGTCTAGTTGTTATCCTCTGTGAAGATCTTACCAATTGATAAGCAAATGTGGTATATATTCACCACGCTTAATGCTGTATTGAGTGGTGAATTTTTTCATGGACATTGATATGGTTTTTTGTTATTTAGTTATTGATGACACCTTGCTGTGCTCAAGTGTCTATGGGAGCATGTGGCTGGTCGGGTAAGTATATATTTTTTTTTTTTGAACTAAGCAGGTACGTAGGTAAGGGGGGGGGGTAGGTGATTATGTATTATGTGTTGGACTGGTGGACGGTAGGTATTTTTGTGCTGGAAGGTGTAAGGGAAGTAGGTTCGGTTAGGTTGTCGGTTCTTTATAGTAAATTATACTAAATGACGCAGGCGCGTAGGTGGGGGGGGGGGGAAAGGACTGTAGTGCTTCATTACAAACCCCTCCTTCTTTGGAGACGAGAACCTTCTCGTCTTGAGTTCTGGGTAGGTTTTTTTTTTTAATTGTTTTTTTTTTGTGTTTTTTTTTTTTGGTTTTATAATAATAATTAATAACAATAAAAAAATAGCTCTTTCGGGCTTTTGTCAAATTCAAACAAAAAATAATTTCTTAAAAAAAAACAACTTCTGCTTAACAAAAAAAAACTAAATAAATAAACAAGCTCCTTCAGGCCTATGTCAATAAAAAAAAATAATAATAAACTAAGGTGTTATAATTTTGTTTTGTTTTTCATTATGGCTCGAAAATCACCTTCTTTTGCTGAGCGCCGAACCTCAAAGTTGCCTCCCCGGGCTTTGTAATCAAGGCCGTTACTTTTCCCCAACTTCGGTTGAAAGTAAGTTTCTGCCGTCGGTAGTGTCTGTTGTACTGCGGGTGCTCTTTGATTACTATGCTTTCAAAGGGGTCCTTGGGTACTTGGCGTTTTTTCCCTTGAATAACCATAGTAGGGCGACGCTAGCTAATGAACCTTGGGGTACCAAAAGTTGGTCGCTGGTTGATGGAGCGAGCGACCACGTTCCGAAGTCCAGCTCTGGTAATTCTGGCGTCTTCGGCTTCTCCAGGTGTAATGGTGGATCCACCGGTTGATTTTGTTGCGTCGAAATGCCTGCGTGTGGATCGACTCGTGATGGTTTTGTGGTTGGGGTTGCCTTTCTCTTCTTGATTGGTGCTGGCGCCTTAATTTGGTCCCCTGTGTTGTTATTGTTTCCCTCCGTTTTTTTTTTTTTTTAACAGTCCGCTTCGTATTTGTTTCCGGGTCTTGGATTGGTGCTGGTATTACGATAATGGATTTGATAATTGGTTTTTAATCGAGAGTACCTTCGGACGGTGGTAGGGCTGTGGGTGTAGTACCTAGAGGTACTTAGGTCGGGTCTGCTGCTTTATCCACGGTTGACTCATTGTCTTTGATGCTGCTCGATTGATGGACGAAAGCTGACTGGCGTTCTGTTCTTCTTCGTTGGTCCCTTTTATATCACGCAGATGACAACGTGTCATCTACTTTTTAGAGTTTTTACCTTTGTCTGGATTCACCTCTCTCAACAGCACTATAACTGGGGAAAGAAATTTCACCACTTCGAAGGGGCCGTCGTAACGAGGGGCTAATTTCTCTGTAAAGTGGTGAATCGCCGAGGACAGTACCCTTGCCCTTCGGTAGACATAGTCGCCTATACTTGGTTTCCATGGTCTTCTCCTTAAATTATAGTACTTGCTTTGTGTCTCGGCGGCTCTTTTTATGCTTTTTATGCCGTCACTAGTTGATATAGAGCGTTCATCCTCTCTCTCCTAACAGAAATGTTTTCAGGGCTGTCTCCTGTGCTATCACTCGGGGAGTGAGGCTGTCGTAATTCCCTGTCGTAGTTCAAGAAGGTGGGCGAAAAACCGGTTGATGAGTGCTTACTTGTATTTATAGCGAAGGTGAGCTCGGGCATGTGTTCGTCCCAGTTTCTGTGATTCTCTTGAACATATTGTGCGATCATGGTTTTTAGTACTCGGTTCACTCTTTCTGTGGGATTTTCTTGTGGCGTATACGGGGCGGTTAACTGCTGTTTTATTCCTAGTTCTTGTAAGAAAGTTTTAAATTGTTGACTAACAAACTGAGTTCCATTATCAGATAACAATACATCAGGTATGCCGAATTGATAGATGATCTTTTCTCTCATACTTTTTATTAACGCGGCTGACGTGGCTGCCCGTAAAGGTATCGCTTCTACCCATTTCGTGAACTTGTCAACAAAAACTACCATCATAGTGTTACCCTTTGTGGAACGAGGTAATGGACCAACAAAGTCTACAGAAACGGTCTCCCACGGACTTTCTGCCGTCTTAGAATGCATTAACCCACTGGGTTTCATCTGGGGTACTTTGTATTTGTTGCATGTGCTACATTTCCTAACGTACTTAGAGATGTCACGAAACATCCCTGGCCAATAGTATGATCTCATTACCCTGTCGGTAGTCTTCGCTATCCCTAGATGGCCGGCTGTGATGGCATATTGGTTTTCCCTTAGGATATTTCCTCGTTCTTTTAATGACACACATAATTTCCAATCATGTTCATGGTTTGCTAAGGGGTGAGCTACGAACTTCCTATATAATTGGTTATCTTGAATCTTGTAATCGGTAAACTTTTCAGGTTTAACTTGTATTTGTTTGATTCGGCGTTGGGTCCAGTCTGTTTGTTCATCGTTTATGATGGACAGGTCGCTTTCTTGTAAGGGTAAAGGATCTCTGGATAAGGCGTCTGCCACTACATTCATACAACCTTTCCTGTACTGAATATCAAAGTCGTATTGTTGTAGCTCGATTGCCCATCTCGCAAGTCGTCCTGACGGATTCTCTAGTGAATGTAACCACTTTAGAGAGTGGTGATCGGTTACAACGGTAAAGTGATATCCTTCTAGATACGGCTTCATCTTTCGTATTCCCCATAAGATGGCCAAACACTCCTTTTCCGTTACCGAATATTTTTTTTCTAAATCGGTTAGCGTTCGACTAGCGTAAGCGATTACTCTCTCCTGACCTTTTGTATTCTGTGATAAAACCACTCCTTGCCCGTACTGACTAGTATCCGTTTGTAGGGTGAACGGAAGTTCGAAATCGGGGCACTTTAAAACTGGGGCTTCGGTTAGTTTGTTTTTTAGGTGTTTAAATGCTGTTTCCTGGCTCTCTCCCCACTCCCAGGGTTGACTTTTCTTAAGAAATTTCGTGAGAGGCGTCGCTGTTATCGAAAAGTTCTTGATGAATCTCCTATACCACGACGCAATTCCTAGAATACGGCGTAACTCTTTTACGTTTTTAGGAGACTTAAGTTCTTGTACTGCGGTGATCTTATCGGGGTCGGTGCTTATGCCTTGGTCACTCACCACGTGGCCGAGATATTTCAGCTCTCGCTTGCAAAACTCGCATTTTTCCCGATTGATTTTCAGATTCAGAGCAAACGTTGGAATGTTGCTGCTGATGAGTTAAGTCCGCATGGCAGTACTTTCCATTGATAAAGGCCACGGCCTGGGACGGTAAAAGCGGTAGCGGGACGGGATTGTGGTTCAAGGGGTATTTGCCAATATCCTTGTTTTAAATCGATGGTGGATATAAATTTGGCCTGCCTTAACTTATCTAGTATTGCTAGTATCTGAGGTAGGGGATATGCATCCATTACGGACACCTCATTCAATTGCCGGTAGTCAACACAGACTCTCCAGCTGCCATTTTTCTTTTTCACCAAAACGATAGGTGAACTGTAAGGGCTATTGGATGCTTCAATTCTACCAGCCTGAAGCAATTCATCGATTTCATCGTCTATTATTTTCTGCATAGCGGGATTTCTTGGGTAGTACCTTTGACGGAACGGTTTGTCGGATTTTAGTTGTATTCGGAGTACGGCGGCGTCTGTGGTATTGGGTAGTTTCTCAAACTTTGGTAACTCTTGCTTAAGTAAGGCATTGAGAAGACCTTCTTGGGTTTGTGAAAGAGGTTTACCTCCTAATAGACATAACTGCTCTCGTTTTTCTGTCGGTGGGTTCGGTATCGTCAGGAGCTCCGTACCTCCTAAGGTCAGTGAGAGATTTAATTTCTTAAGAAGGTCCATGCCAAGTACAACCGTGTCAGCTAATTTCTTTAAATACGTTATTTCCCCTTGAATCTGTTGGCTTCCTACGAGTATATTGAAATCGTAATGTTCTTTACTGCTAACTGGGGTACCATTTGCCAAGTGCACAGCATGAGGCTGGTAACGGAGTGGGATCTTTAGCCTTCTTAAGAGTCTGCGCACCTTAGTATTTATAAATGATTTCGTAGCTCCGGTGTCTAACAGGGCGGTGAATGTGTGGCCATACAGATTAATAGGTAGAAAATAACGGGGATCTGTCCACAATTCTAAATTAGGTGGTTGCTGTTGTATCTCTGGGGGTTGGTTGATTGGCTGTTCCTTTCTTGAGTCGTCGGTCGAGAGAATTGGAGCTGTAGGGGGTTTGGTTCTCACTTCTGGAATTTCTGATGTAGTAACTTCGGCTAATTCTGTACGGAAAGGGTTTTTATGAGGCATAACTTCGCAAGTTATGGCCTCCTCCGACTCTGGGGTCGGGATGTTGGGCTTGTGAGAGATGTCGGGTATAACATTTAACATAGCAGCTCTAAGTGTATGGCAAGGGCAGTCTTGAGTCATTCGCCCATCTTCTCCGCAGTAAGAGCAGAACATGCGGAAAGGGCGGCGGCAATTGGCCTTTGCGAGAGCTCGCTGTTTACAATTCCAGCAGTGGGTCGTTCGATCATACTGTACTGCTGGCGGGGTTGGCGTTTGATTACTTGGTTGGCGGGGTAACCAAGTGCGGGTAGGGAGAGTTCTTTGCGCCGCTGTCCCAACTGATGATGAGGTTGGATTCTGGCTTTCTTTCTGAATATGCTCGTATTCTTTTGCTAGCCCTGTTAATTCCTCTAATGTTTTGAAATCCTTTCGCCGGATGTACAGGTGATATTCTGGCATAAGTTGGTCATATATTCGGTCGATATATTCGCTAACTCGCATCGTAGGGTGCTGGTGTATCAAATATTGCGTTGCCCGTATGAAATCCTTTGCCTTTTCTCGAGGGCCTTGCCGCTTTTTGGCGATTTCATCTTCCAGCTTATTAATGAATCGGACGGGTAGATAATGGTCTCAGAAAGATTTGTAGAAATCTGGCCAGACTTTAAATACATCCCGGTTAATGCGATACCATTCTAGGGCGGTCCCCCTAAAAATTTCAGGAAGGGTACGCAGCATGTCATTGGGGGGTATTTTTTAACACTCGGTAAGCTCTTCAATGCGCTTTATAAAATCAAGTGCATTGCCAGTTCCGTCAAACTTGACGCCCCATTTCCTCACCACGTTCATTACTTCGGCCTCACGGCTTAGGCTGAACACATACTTGAGCTGCGAGCAGAGCGAAGATGCGAGAAGTGAGCAGAGCGTCGAAAACAAACAAATGTTTTCTTATGAAAGCTCTCATACTGAGGAGTCTAGCAACGAGGTAGCAGCGCTGCTATAAACGAGCAGAGCGGCGCGTTCAAACAAATTTGTTTTCTTCGCTCTTATCGAAGTAAAGTTCCATGAAGAAATTGAATATACAGAAGAATTAAAGCAATAATTTAACGGAAATTAATTTAAATTATGATAAAAAATAAGTTAAAATAATTAAATTTCATAGGTTTGATTAAAATGTGCATAGTTTTCAAGAGCTTATATTTTAATTTCTCTTATAATAGACCTTATGGCAAAGATTCTGTCCCGATGAAGTTCCATGATTGAAATGTGTAGTTTGGTCGTCCCAAATTATTCAAAAAAATAGATGTACTACCTACACATTACAAATATTAAAGGTAATATCATTAGCGCCTTCATTTTTGTTCAGTTCTGCGCATCTGTCAAAATCAAGTTATTATGGTAGTAAAATGGTGGACCCAGCGCTCATTTCCTTGGCTAATTTCAATATTTTGTTGTTTCTAATGATGCGCGTTGAGTTCCTGTAGGCACTCGAACAGCCATTTTTAATTTGTTGGCATTTTCAGCTTTGACAACCTGCGCAATATATTACCTTAGATTTGTGTACTGTGGATGTACTACATCTTCCATTTTAAACGTTCATTCGATATAATATTATGCATAAAATCTTCCCGGACCCAGTCGAAGTTACGGTGAAATTCCCCATGTTCGCGACTACTTTTATTCAAGGCATGGACAGTGGACACTTCATCTTCTGTTTTTTTTCAATAAGTACCAATTTTTGAGCAAAGAACTTTACAAAAAATGGGAATACATCCTTTCAGTTTTAAATTTCATAATCGACTATCAACGCTTCAGTATGTGATACCTATTCCTTGATCAACTCCTTCTTTCATCGACGCTCTGTTCATCTCTCGCATCTCCGCTCTGCTCGCAGCTCCAGTATGAGTTTAGCCTTAGTGAAGTTTTACTGACGCCTTGGTTCGGAGTTTCTATGGTGTGGGAAAATTGGTTCTGGCTTGTTAGCGGGGTTGCCGCTGGAGTAGTTACATGGTTTTGATTGTTACCCTGAGGGTAATACCATTGTCTATACTCAGGTAGCTTTGTTAACCTTTCGAACTCAGACGTAGCCGGAGTTGTTCCAAGATGTGGAACTGTAGACATGGAGGAAGGAGCTGTGGTCGTGTATGTGGGATTGCGTTGGATTGGAACGCTGGGTACCGAATAGAAATAATTGGTATAACCCTATGGCTCAGGCATTTTATCACTCTCAGTAGTGGTTACTCCTGAGGTGTCCCCCTGGTTTTCTGTCTGCCAGTTTGTGGTTTCCAATAAGCACGCTCGTTCTATGGCAATTTTTAACATTTCTTCACAGAGGTTTTGAGTGGATTTACGCGTCCGTGCCTCCTTTATGTAGGTACTAAAACGGGAACGAAGTACACTCATCGTGCCTTCTGTGTTAATCCCTAAGCTTTCCATGCGTTCCATAAGTTCCTTTTTGTTGAGTAGGTAAATAGCTCCTATGCTGGCGAATATATCAAAACCTTCTTCGGTGTCTGACATTTTGGTCTTGGTTTTTTTTTTTGTACCTCGTGGGTCAGCTTTTGGTTCGGTCAAGATTGGCTTATCAATCTTCAGGTTTAAGTTCGGTTAAGATTGGCTTATCAATCTTCAGGCTTCGGTTAAGATCGGCTTATCGATCTTCAGGTTCGGTTAAGATTGGCTTATCAATCTTCAGGTTAAGGTCGGCTTATCGACCTTCAGGTTCGGTTAAGATTGGCTTATCAATCTTCAGGTTAAGGTCGGCTTATCGACCTTCGGGTTCGGTTAAGATTGGCTTATAAATCTTCAGGTTAAGGTCGGCTTATCGACCTTAAGGTTCGGTTAAGATTGGCTTATCAATCTTCAGGTTAAGATCGGCTTATGGATCTTCAGGTTCGGTTCGGTGAATTTGTCTGGAATGGACCTTAAAGTCCCTGCTCGGGCGCCAATTTGTGATGTAGTTTTTGTTTATAGCTGAGGTTAAGCTCGTCGACTTACCGGGGTTCTTTCCAAAGAAGTACGTAACTTTAGATTTTAGGTCTTTTCCTTTATTTATTTAACTTAACATAACTAAAGGCTCAACTACATACGCCAAAAAGTACTGAAGTACAAAAGTAAAAATATTTTTTTTACCGCTAGCGTCGTTGTTTTGTGAAAAAGAATACACAAATTTGTTTTTAAACCAAAATTTAAGCTTTCTGCATCATTTTTATAAGTTTTCTAGTCAGAAAAACTATCACAAAATCAATTTAAAAATGTTCACTTTTGCACTTTTTCACTTTTTTGGCTTATGTAGTTGAGGCTTAACAATGATTTTAAATATTATTTTCTTTATAACTTTTGATTTCCAGGATGTCTTTAAATATCAGCTTCTGTTTGTGTTTCCTTGCGTTTTCTTGTCCTTGTCCTTCTGGTTTGCGTCTTAAAAATTTTGTTGCAGGAGTCCACCTTGTGTTAAGCTTACACCGTCTTTATCCGGCAAACCCGGCAAAGCAACGGACGAATCCGGCTATCAACGGACGAATCCGGCAATCAACAGACGAATCTGGCTATCAAGGGACGTATCCGGCAATCAACAGACGAATCTGGCTATCAACGGACGAATCCGGCAATAAACAGACGAATCTGGCTTTCAACGGACGAATCCGGCTATCAACAGACGAATCTGGCTATCAACGGACGTATCCGGCAATCAACAGACGAATCTGGCTATCAACGGACGAATCCGGCAATCAACAGACGAATCTGGATTTCAACGGACGAATCCGGCAATCAACAGACGAATCTGGCTATCAACGGACGTATCCGGCAATCAACAGACGAATCTGGCTATCAACGGACGAATCCGGCAATCAACAGACGAATCTGGCTATCAACGGACGTATCCGGCAATCAACAGACGAATCTGGCTATCAACGGACGTATCCGGCAATCAACAGACGAATCTGGCTATCAACGGACGTATCCGGCAATCAACAGACGAATCTGGCTATCAACGGACGAATCCGGCAATCAACAGACGAATCTGGCTATCAACGGACGTATCCGGCAATCAACAGACGAATCTGGCTATCAACGGACGTATCCGGCAATCAACAGACGAATCTGGATATCAACGGACGAATCCGGCTATCAACCATCTATTCTAATCTCGAGACCCCTTACCGCTGGTGGGGGGAAGTCTGTTAATTAATGTCGGCTGTTTTCTTACCTATGAAGGTCGGTTCTTCGTTTCGGGTTCGACGGATGCCTTCGATGAACTGTCTTTGGTCGTCTGAATGACCTCCTCCTATATAGCTTTTCGGAGGAACTAAATGTGAGTTATAATTCACTAAAAAGTAATATTGTATGAGATGGCGAGTCCCTAGCCACGTCATCGCTTTGTTGTTTATGCGACAGCATTGTTTTCTTTTTACTGGTGGAGAAAGGTAGTGAAGGGGGTGGTGAGCATCTAACTTAGCATTCCAATCACAGTGCATGGTAACAGAGGAAAAAGGGGAGATGCATGCATTCTACTGTGGAGAATTCACGATCAAAGTTCGTTGATCGTTGTCTAGTTGTTATCCTCTGTGAAGATCTTACCAATTGATAAGCAAATGTGGTATATATTCACCACGCTTAATGCTGTATTGAGTGGTGAATTTTGTCATGGACATTGATATGGTTTTTTGTTATTTAGTTATTGATGACACCTTGCTGTGCTCATGTGGCTATGGGAGCATGTGGCTGGTCGGGTAAGTATATATTTTTTTTTGAACTAAGCAGGTACGTAGGTAAGGGGGGGTAGGTGATTATGTATTATGTGTTGGACTGGTGGACGGTAGGTATTTTTGTGCTGGAAGGTGTAAGGGTTCGTTAGGTTGTCGGTTCTTTATAGTAAATTATACTAAATGACGCAGGCGCGTAGGTGGGGGGGGAAGGATTGTAAGCTTCATTACAGTATGTATGGGAGGGCATGCTGCCCCCTACAACCCCCCTGCTTGGGCACACTATAGGATTTGGGGTAGGTGCGAGATGGGTGTAGTTAAAGTGTTGGACAAAAACATTTGGCTTTATTTCCAAGTCAAATTTGGCCTTATTTCGTTTTCGAAATGGAAATAAAGCCAATTTGGCCTTATTTTCATTTTCAAAACCATATAAGGCCAAAATTGAGATTTGGTCTTATTTCGTTGGGTCTTATTTCACGTTACCGTTTAGTACCTACAGGAATAATAAAATAAACAAATTAATTTGCAAGAATCCATAATGCAATCTGTATGTTGAACCACAACTTAACAAACCACACGGTCAAAGAAATAATATTAATTTTTATTTCTGCAGTTGTTGCATTTAATATCTATTTAAGTCACTCACACAAAAATATTCTAAATTTTGTTTTTATTATATAAATGATTACCTATTGCATTTTAATTTTGTATTTTTTCTTTTAATAAAAACCTTCACAGCCGATAGGAATGGTGTTTCATATTCAATTAAATTAATCTTAATCCTTAATGTATTAATAATTAACATAAATTTGGCATCACCTTGAATCTTGTACAATTTTTAAGATCCACATGATTTGTATTCTAAATATAATCCAGCCTCAGTACACATATTAAAGGTAATATATTGCGCAGGTTGTCAAAGTTGGAAATGTCAAAAAATTAAAAATGGCTGTTCGAGTGACCACAGGAACTCAACGCGCATCATTAGAAACAACAACAAAATATTGAAATTAGACAAGGAAAGGGGCACTGAATCCACCATTTTACCACCATAATACCTCGATTTTGGCAGATGCGCAGAACTGAACAAAAATGAAAACGCTAATGATATTACTAGTGTCCGACCGAAGCTTCGGCTTCGGCCTTCGGCTTCGGCCGAATTCGGCCAAAAAAACAACATTCGGCCAAACCTTCGGCTTCGGAAGTTTTGGCCGAAGCCGAAGAATCTGTTTATTATATCGAGCATCGTACTAGGCGCCGGAAAAAATTTTTGAATACCGAAGAAAAGATTGCAATCTATTCTTCGGTAGGTATTCAAAAATTTCAAAACACATGTGTGCCATAATAGTAGGCGCCGAACAATATTTCAATTTTTGAATTTTGCCTGACACCTTTTGCGCATCGTTTGTGTTTTGTTGTTGTTTATTAATTTAATTTGTTCAATTTTAAAAGGAAAAAACACTTAATAATTTAAAAAAATTCAAGTAAGTACATATAATGTACATATTCGTATTGCAAGAATATGAAACATTGCATTTACATGCATTTACTTATAATTATTTATCCGCTCTTAAATCGAGTAAAAGTAAAATATAGAACTTTTTTGGGCGATTTGTGTATTTTTAATTTGTTAGGCTTCGGCTTCGGCCGAAGATTTTCTTTCAGCCTAATAATTCGGCATCGGCTTCGGCTTCGGCTGAAAATCGACCTTCGGTCGGACACTAGATATTACCTTTAATATGTGTACTTCGTAATCCACCCACCTGTCATCCTATCTCCTATTCCTCTTTATTAATAATTTTCTTAAAATCTGCCACTTGAGATTACACCGTCAGCCAGGCCAGTTGTTTTTAAAGTATCAATCATATCTAGTTAATTTTATAATTTCATTCATTTTAAATAAATCCCTTTTTATTAATTAATTTAAATCACATTCTTTTCCTTTTTTTCATTGGAACTGCTTCTTTTGAGGCAAAATTCTAGTTAAAATTCATCTTTTTCATCGAGCTATCGAATATTGGTCCTTCGTCGTCGCATAATTAACAAACACGGAATACCTATATCCACATTTCAAGAATTCCATGTGTGCTTTGTGACAATTTTATTGCTTTTTAAGTAATTAAATCTTTAATGAATGTTGATTAATTAAATGAATTTTTTTGATTTTCTTTTATTGAAGTGCGTCTGCATTTAAATATTTTTCACCACGTGTTTCAGGTGCCTATTGAATATATAATATAATTATATTTTCACGGTTATAAGTGCAAAGTCCATTACCTACGGTTTTGTTGGTTTATACTTACAATATATACCTAATCATTTTCTGTGCAGTGGTTTTTTCCTTGTGGCAAATTTCCTTTTAATTTCGGTACATCTACTGTGCCAACATATACATATTTATAGCGAGGAAAAGTGTAATGTACAGAGGAGTCTCAAGTTAATAACTTGTTTTTTGGCGCATTAGACTTACAGTAAATTGGACTTACGGTTAACTTAAATATATCTAGAAACATCAGAACATAGCACGTGATTTTCATTTTTTTTTTACATTACATCTAACGCTATTCTCAAAAAGAATCCGTTCATCTTAAGCAGTTTTCGCTTTCGAAAATTAAACACATTTTTCATATACATATATTGCTTTACACTTTAAAGCTTCCCTACTTGAATTCAAGGGTTGCTAAGTGCATAATATTCGTTTTGGATTTGACCCCACATTTTTTAAATATTTTTCAATTTTTTTTATTTATAATCTGAATTCTCTTGGAAATTCATTAGTTTTGGTTTATAGTTTGTAATGGAAGACACCTTAGACTCTCTTTATTTGAAAACAAGAAGACTTGCTCAATTTTAAAGCTAATTTTGAAAAAAGTCCTAAAGAAACTTTAGCCAAGGTCAGTCATTTAAATGGCCGCTTAGAAATTATCGAAGTTTCAATGGCTACTTTTCGTGATAATCACATTAAGCTATCCCTTCTAGTAAAGGAAAAAAAAGAATGGGATGCTAAATACTTTACCGAAGGTCGTTATGAAATATTTCAAAACCTATTCTTAGATTTAAAGTCCGACATTGTAGACAAAATTAATGCTATTTCTTCTTCAACTTCTGCTAATACGGAAACTTCTTTCAATAATAACACGACTTTTGGTGATCGCAGTTTTAATGAGGAGCGTGGTGTCCACATCCACTTATTAATCTTCCAGAGTTTGACGGTGATTATAAGAACTGGATGCACTTTAAGGACGTGTCAGGTGAAACTGAGAAAATGATTCACTCCATTCCCTGTACAGCAGCAAATTATGAATCTGCATGGCAAATGCTTTGCGAACGATTTGATAAAAAACGTTTTATTGTTGAATCGTATTTAAAGACTTGATGTGAGCAACCTCTCATTAGAAAAGAATCTTGTGATAACATAAAGAAACTTCTTTACACTACTAAGGATTGTTTAACTTCAATCCAAAACTTAAAAGTTAAAACCGAATCATGGGATGTGTTTATTATTTTTATTCTTTCTCAAAAGCTTGATACTCTAACCCGCAAGAATTGGGAGTGTTTTTTAACTGCCAAAAGCTCACAATACAAGTTTTAAAACTGAATCAATCAGAAACAGAATCGGCTGAACAAAATGATCTTCCAAAACTTTCTGAATTTTACGAGTTTTTGGAAGATTCTTTTCGGTCTTTAGAAGTAATTGACTCTAAGCCAACTTCGCTTTTTAATGAAATAAAAGAAAAATATCCAAACAATAATCGAATCAGGTTAAGACTTTCTTAGCTTCCCATAATGCTGGTTCCTGCCCAAGTTGTAGTGAACCCCATCTTCTTTACCAGTGTACTAATTTGAAGTCACTTTCGCATGAAAGTAAGATTAAATTTCTAAAATCTAAAAACCTTTGCTTAAACTGTTTTTTGCCAGGGCATTCTGCTTCAAGCTGTCGAAGCAAACTGACATGCCGAAAAGCATAACTCAGTTATGCATATTGAGCACTCTAAACAAGCTTCTAACGATACTTCTGCTAATCCTATTGCGAGCTCTTCAAATGAAACTTCTTCTCACATTTCAACTCATTTTGGTTCAAACTCTGCTTCGCAAATACTTCTTGCAACAGCAAAGGCAAAAATATCCAGTGCATCTGGAGAATTCTTTTTCAGAGCCCTTATAGATCAAGGGTCTCAATAATCGTTTATTACAGAACATTGTATTCAAACATTAAGACCCAAGAAAAAACCTTTCTTTTGTGTAATAATGGTATTGGTTCAACGATTTCAAATGATTGTAAATGTTTTGTCGAATTCGAACTTAATTCTTGTACCAATTCCAAATTTAAGCTTTTTGTCAAGGCTCTGGTTATGACTTCAATAAGTAATTACTTTCCTGCTAAAAAACTTAATGCTTCATTACCTATCGATATAGCCAATATAGCTGACCCGCTGTTTGCAGAGCCTGGTTGCATTGACATACTGAAATCATCCTCGATGGTATTATTAAAACTTATAATGGTCCATTAGCAGTTGGCACAACAAACTCATTTAGGTTGGATCCTGTCCGGACCAATCAAAAATTTAAATTCACAGAACAATGATGTTCAAAATATTTTATCTTTTCACACTCAAGTGGACATAGACAATACTCTTCGAAAATTCTGGGAACTTGAGGAAGTATCCTCAGAACGTAAGCAAACTACTGAAGAACGAACTTGTGAAAAGTACTTTCAAGAAACACATTATCGTTCTTCTTCAGGAAGATATGTTGTAAGACTTCGGTTTAAATCAACAGTCTTTGGTGAAGACTATTCACGTTTCAAAAACTCAATTTACAATGCTCGTAAAAGATTTGAAAATTTAGAACAGAGAACGCTTTCCAAAAATATTAAGATAAAAACTGAGTATTTTAAATTTATAAATGAGTACATTGATCTTAATCACATGAAATTCTCAAGCAACCTTACTGAACTTTCTGAGTCAGATAACGTTTTTATTCTTCCACATCATGGTGTTTGGAAGGAGAGTAGATCCACTACCAAATTACGTGTAGTATTTGATGGCTCATCAAAGCCTCCATTCTCTAAAGCTATTAATGAAGAGTTACTGCCAGGTCCTATTCTACAAAACGATTTATCTTCCGTCATATTACGATGGCGTATGTTCTTCATTATGTTCTTCATTGTTTTTACTTCGGATATCGAAATAATGTTTCGATAGATACTTATTCATCCCGAAGAAACCAAGTTCCAACAAATTATATGGAGAAATGACCCTGCAAAACTTCTGCAGTTGTACAAACTCCTAACGGTTACCTATGGAACAACTTGTGCACCATTTTTATCAATACGGGTGCTTCAGCAACTAGCTGATGATGAGGCTAGTAAATATCCAATCGGATCTAAAATTCTCAAACGAGATATACAGGGTGTCCCGTAACTCAAAGTCAAGCGGGTAACGGGTGATAGGGTAGGTTGTACCTGTTCTGGAAAAAATAAGAACAAAAATCTATCTCGCTTGGTTAAGTAATAATAGCAATATTTAGAAAAATAGTGAAAATCGATACCCTAGACCACATTTTTAGGTACTGTGGTCACAAATTTCCGAATTTTGACGTGTTTATTTTTTTAACGTAATCCTAAATAACCATGCTATTGATTTCAATCAAAAAATTTAAAAATAAATATTGTAAGTTTCGTAAGAAAAATAAAGTTTGACTGAGTCATGTTTAAAAAAAAAATTTTAAGCGAACTTTGACACTTCATATTTAAAAAAAAAATTTACTACACTACCTTGGCAAGTTTTTTAAAAAATTGGCGCGTTTCGTCAAGATTTCAAAATGGTACAACACTTGCTACTTATTCATTCGTAAAAAATATTTTTCATTTTTTATTTGCAAAAAACACCTCAGTTCACTTCAATCACTTTTACCAGAATAATGCGTTTTTGTACTCAAAAATCCATTTTACCAAGGTGTACGTGACATAAACAGAGGCACTAGAATCAGACACTGTTTGCCGTCAATAAGAGTGAGACAGATCTACATTACACAATATGGTACGCTACGATATACGTTCGGTACGGTACGTTCCTTGTTTTACTCGCAACTTCTCACAATCGTGCGTTTTTGTGATACCCTGGACTCGATTATTGTTGTAAAAATTTTGTCAGTTATTATCTAGAAATAGGAACTAAAAACTTCCATATTTTTCGCCAACATTGTTCTGCAGATATCGACTCTGGGAGCGTTTAGTCACGAGGTAGCAAACTTTGTACACGTTGCACATAGTACGGGCTGAAGTAGTTCTGTTTTAAAATTCGATGAGCAATGCTTTTCGGTATTCCAGTGGATCGAAAGGTACCCAAATGTGGGGCATCACCCATGACCAACGGGTGTTCATCTATGCACACCTATCATACTCGCAAGGACGATTGCCTATAGTACTCGTATGGCGGCGCGCGCTGCAGAAGGGAGACTCCAAGGACATAACAACGAAGTAGTTTTAAATTAAATTGAATTGAATGTGATTCCAGCGCTTGATCAGTGCGATTGAAAGATCTACTGGAATAACGAAAAGCATTGCTCATCGAATTTTAAATCAAAACAACTACCACCCGTGACCCGAACCATATGCAACGTGTATACGAAGTTTGCTCTCTCGTAACTATACGCTCCCAGTGTTGATATTTGCTGAACAATGTTGGCAAAAATTTGTGAAGTTTTTAGTACCTATTACTAGATAATAACTGACATAATTTCCACAACACTATTCGAGTCCAGGGTAACAAAAGCGCACGATTGTGAGATGTTGCGACTAAAACAAGGAACGTAGCGTACCGAACGTAGATTGTAGCGTACCATATTGTATAATGTCGATCTGTCTCACTCTTATTGACGGCAAACAGTGTCTGATTCTAGTGCCTCTGTTTATGTCACGTACACCTTGGTAAAATGGATTTTTGAGTACAAAAAAGCATTATTCTGGTAAAAGTGATTGAAGTGAACTGAGGTGTTTTTTGCAAATAAAAAATGAAAAATTTTTTTTACGAATGAATAAGCAGCAAGTGTTGTACCATTTTGAAATCTTGACGAAACGCGCCAATTTTTTAAAAAACTTGCCAAGGTAGTGTAGTACATTTTTTTTTAAATATGAAGTGTCAAAGTTCGCTTAAAAATTTTTTTTGAAACATGACTCAGTCAAACTTTATTTTTCTTACGAAACTTACAATATTTATTTTTAAATTTGTGATTGAAATCAATAGCATGGTTATTTAGGATTACATAAAAAAAATAAACACGTCAAAATTCGGAAATTTGTGACCACAGTAGCTAAAAATGTGGTCTAGGGTATCGATTTTCACTATTTTTCTAAATATTACTATTATTACTTAACCAAGCAAGATAGATTTTTTTTCTTATTTTTTTCAGAACAGGTACAACCTACCCTATCACCCGTTACCCGCTTGACTTTGAGTAACGGGACACCCTGTATATGTTGACGATATTATTTCTGGAGCTGATGACATAGACACAGCAAAAAAGATCCAAGTGGAGCTCCAGCAGATTCTTTTATCTGGTGGATTTAAATTAAGAAAATGGTCCCCAAACTCTCCAGATCTTCTGTCTGATATTCCATTGGAAGATTGTGAATTATCGTTTAATTTTGAGGGAAATTCTGATTCGTCTATCAAAGCATTAGGCCTTTTCTGGAATCCGTATCGTGATCACTTTTTCTTTAAAATATCACTTCCAATACGCTGTTCGCATACAAAACGAACATTATTGTCCGATGCTGCTAAGCTTTTTGATCCTCTTGGGTTGTTGGTCCAACGATCATTCTGGCAAAAATTTATTTTCAAAAACTTTTGTGCGGAATTGGATGGGATGATTCACTTCCGCCTTCGCTGAATGATGAGTGGGAAAACTACAGAAAATCTCTACCTGCCTTAGAATCTATTAAAATTCCAAGATGGTTGGGAACTTCAACTTCATGTTTTGGAGAAATACACGGCTTTTGTGATGCTTCTAACTCTGCTTATGCAACAGTACTTTATTATCGCTGCCTTAATGATGATAACATATCTATAAATATTATAACATCAAAAATTAAAGTTGCTCCTATCAAGCAAATATCGTTACCAAGACTTGAATTATGTGGCGCGGTACTGCAAGCAAAACTTTTTAAAAAATATATAACTTCAATGGCCAGTCAATCACTTAAAATAAAACCAAATTTTTGGACTGATTCAAAAGTAGTCCTAGCATGGATTCATGCATTACCAATACGTTGGAAAACATTTGTTGCCAATAGAGTAATTGAAGTACAAGAAATGACAAATACTTCAGATTGGTACCATATACGCTCTGAAAATAATCCTGCTGATTGTGCTTCACGTGGAGTTCAACCTAATGACTTACGAATTCACGCCTTGTGGTGGTCTGGTCCTAAGTGGCTTAGTCTTCCTCAATCAGAATGGCCAAATCAAAAAATTTGTAACTGCGAAACTGAACTGGAGAAAAAGAAGGGTGACATAAATTGTTTAACTACAAATATAACTCCCTCTTTTGATCTTCCTTTGAAATATTCTTCTTTAAACAAACTTCTTCGTGTAGCAAGTTATATTAGACGATTCCGTAATTTCAAAAAAAGGGATACGTTTTTTAATAAAATTCTTAGTCCCACAGAAATTCAAAATTCTTTTTCAAATCTCATTGGTGTATCCCAGTCCAAAACTTTTCTTCTGAGATTAACAATTTAAAATCAAACGACCAAGTCTCAAATAAAAGTAAAATTTTAAAACTTCATCCATTCATCGACGAGGAAGGTATCGTATGAGTCGGTGGAAGATTGCGATTTGCTGATATCGACCAAGATGCAAAGAACCCGATTATTTTATCGAATCATTGCAATCTAGCAAAACTTATTGTTTCGGATTCTCACATCAAAACTCTCCATGGTGGGCCTCAACTAATGATGTCCTACATAAGGCATAAATTTTGGATTCTCAATCTAAGAAATCTAACAAAATCAAAATTTCATGACTGCACTCTATGCCTTCGTTTCAACTTCAAACGTTCAAACCAACTTATGGGATCACTTCCCAAGGTACGAGTGAATGAAACCAGACCCTTTCGACACACTGGAGTTGATTATGCTGGTCCGTTCGACATCCGTATTTCTAAGGGCAGATCACCAAAAACTTATAAAGGTTACATTTGTGTGTTTGTCTGCTTGGTGACGAAGGCGATTCACATCGAGCTTGTGTCAGACATGTCTTCAGAAGCATTCTTAGCAGCATTTAGACGGTTTACTGGTCGAAGAGGCAGCTGCAGTAAGATATACAGCGACAATGGGACGAACTTTGTCGACGCTAGCAAAACTCTTCGTCAGATGAACACAGAATTCAATGATCTGAGCTTCATGGCATTTCATTCACCCTGCCTCACCTCACTTTGGAGGATTGTGGGAGGTAGGGGTAAATCAGTTTAGTACCACTTAAAAAGAATTTTATTAAATAAACTTTTGAAGAACTACTTTTTTAATTTTTAAAAAATAACCGTTTCTTTAAAAATCTCAAAATCATACACCTCATACATATAATTGATTTACATTTTTTATAAAAATTTTACATTTTTTAAAATTTTATTTAACACACATTTTGACATGTTTTCTGTTGTTTTATTAATCACCTCATAACTTATTAGTTATTGCACCCTTACGATTAGTTTTTCTTTTAATCGCATCTACGAAAATACACAATTAATTTGATACATCATTCATAATTGTACACCCCACACGACCTTCACAATAGTTTAAAAAGAAATAGTTTGAAAAATCTCGCAAAACACCAAAAAAATGGGGTTTTTATTCATTGCCAACCATCGTGTCTCAGTGGAGAATTGTCCAATTTTTGTTAAATTTCAAAAACACCCCTTTTCCATTCATTCAAATGCTTATATCTTCACAACCAATTGTCCGATTTTTAAAATTCAAACTTTAAATTAAAGCCACAATGACAGTCGTGTTAGAGCAACAAAAAAACTTTCAAAACCTTTCAAAATTTCATACTAAAAACATGAAATAATATTTTCGGGAAAAAATTTCATCGAGGCAAACGTAAAAACAAAGAGGAATACAATAAAACAAAAAAAAAAACTTTCCTATATCAATACACTGGTGGGAAGGAGATGGCTATTCTAAAGATGGTCGAGTGTGTGCAAAAAAAAATAATAATTTCCTATACATGTAGGTATATAGATATATTTATTATATTATGCAGGCAGCACGTTGGTTGTAGGTATTTTTTTTCATGCACAACAATACTAAAAGTCCCCTCATGGTTGGTTTGGTTGGCTGATAACTTTTGTTCTTATGATCGGATCGTTAAGGTTGATGCCTTAAAATGTTCATGCACGTGTATTGGACCCTTTTAAGGAATCTTTTGATGTGGGTAGAGTGGTGGTGTGGTTGTTGGCTTATATCTTTTGTTCTACTTATCGGATCTGTAAGATTAAGTTCTTTAAACAATCTTAAAATAAAGGTTAATTGGTAGGCTTTCTTATTTTGAGTTATAAAATAATAAAATAATAATTTAAATCATATGAAAATGTATTTGAAAAAGGTGAATTATTTCGATATTGATTTTAAAAAATTAAAAAAATCGGCAAATTGAAAAAAAAAATAGATTTCGCTAACATGAAGATTAAAATACATATTATGTACATACCTACATATATTATATGTGGCTATGTAAGCACATAGTGTAGGTACCTATGTAAATTTATAGAAAAGGGTTGATTTGGTTGGTTGGTTTGATTGACTTACACCTTCTTTTCTAATAAAAAAAATTAAGAGAGGTAGGTAGGTATAATGTCAGTTAACGCACATACATACATAGTTTGGGATTTATTTGTATTGTTTATTTGCAATATAATATAAATTCATAATTATCTTCTAATCTTATAGGTATTCTTAAACGACAGTGTGTTAAAGTAGGTACCTAGATATAATTATATTTGTTAGGTATCTACTATCTACCTACCTAACCATCAAATCGACTAAGCAATAATTCAGAATCATGCAAAGTGAAGTCAAGTGATTGACGTGGCAAGTATAACTTCAGTTATAATGGTCAGATTTTCAAGGTCAAGTTTTTTAAATTTTAATTAAGTAGGTATCCGGCTAAACAGTGAACCTATATTAAGTTAGCAAAACAATACATAACATAACATAACATAACATAACATAACATAACATAACATAACATAACATAACATAACATAACATAACATAACATAACATAACATAACATAACATAACATAACATAACATAACATAACATAACATAACATAACATAACATAACATAACATAACATAACATAACATAACATAACATAACATAACATAACATAACATAACATAACATAACATAACATAACATAACATAACATAACATAACTTAAGATAACATAACATAACATAACATAACATAACATAACATAACATAACATAACATAACATAACATAACATAACATAACATAACATAACATAACATAACATAACATAACATAACATAACATAACATAACATAACATAACATAACATAACATAACATAACATAACATAACATAACATAACATAACATAACATAACATAACATAACATATAATAAATATGTATTTACTTACATTTTTAGAAAAAAATATTTTTTTTTGAAATGCTAGATGTCGAATCATTTTCGATTTGTTTTGATATTAACTTTCGAGTTCGGTAGTTCCTCGATTATACGAAAGTACATAGTTGGCACTTCTTGACCATTCGATTATCGTATATTAAAATGTTCATAAGGCCATGCGTCATTAGGCCATATTTTGAAATATGGCCGTATGACGCTTTCACAAAGTGACATGAGGCCATAATCCAACTTATGGCCTTTGACGCTTTAGGCCATAATCCATAATTTTGACGCTTTAATAAAGCGACATAAGGCCATATGTCACTTTCAACTGTCTTTCCTTTTTTGATAAATAAACCTGTTAAGCCCCTGAACATGGTATAACAAAGTGGTGACGATTTTGCAATTAGATTGAACAATTCTAGTTTAATGAATTTTTCTAGTGACAATCGTTTTAATCATAGTCATATTGACAATTGGGGTTATCACTATGATGATCACTCCTGTGCAGTTTTTGTATTGACATTGAAAATTTGAAACCAAAAATTTAAAATTCCAGGCAAAATCAATCCAGAGTAAAAATATTACAAAAGTCTTTCCCAAACTCAAGTGGAAAAATCATAAGCAGTTATATACTTTGCAATTATAACGATATTTTCACTTTTCTTATCATATCATTTCCATTATTGACCTCAAAATTGTAATAAACAAGCCATTGACTTCGAATAAATTATAATCTCTATTTACAAACAAAATTGTCTGCCAGCTGCCATGCAAACCAAAAATATCGCCAGAATAAAAAACACTATAGGCTAATTTCAACGATTATTTATTATACAATAAGTTTTGAATAACGTATAACGTATTTTGTATCGCTACTTCGTTTTTTTTTATTTTGATAAGTGTTCCTTAAAAAGACCCATTGTATGACTAATTAAACTAACCTAGACGTCCATACATGCGATTTTCGCATTAATTACTCGTATAGATACTCAAAAAATTATAATCAGAACAGACGCATCGATCAGGATCAAAATACAAATAATAATTAGTTTTCTTATCATTTTATTTTTATTTTTCCTTTGTTGGCATTTATTGAGGTGAAGGTCGTGTTGACAGTTTTGTAGACTTTATGATGAAGCTATATACTTATTACGCAGGCTAGCTAGGTTGCAGTGAGTTGCGCTCTGACAAAAAAAAAAGTTGAAATAAAATACTGAATTATTGCGAAAACTGCAGGTGTTTCTTATAATGGTCTAATTTTTAAGATGGTTATTTTAATTTATATTATGGATATAAATAATAAATCACCGGAATTTGATATTATCATTTTAATGGGTATATAAGATTTTTTTAAATTGAGTCAATAAAGCATTTGACTCGGAAAAAATTGCCGGAAAGCTGGACTTTGATATATAGCCTTCTCATGGCGTTCTTAAGAAACTGTCAAAAGTCCCCATCGATATGAGCACGGCTATCGATTTTAAGGGGGTTGAAGGCCCCCACAATGGTTTTTCAGGAATAACTCCCAAATGGTAAGTTTAACAAAAAATATATCAAAGACTAATTTGTAGCTTGAAAAATTTCCTACAAAGAAGATCAACATACTTTTTTTCATAAAAATTACCTTTTCCGAAATAAACCAATTGGAACAGTTAAGCATCTTACTTTTCTATATTGTGCATTTTGTGATAAATTTTTCTTTTGCTGTCGGTACATGTATGTATGTATGAACATGATTTAAATAAAAAAAACGCAATATCAAAATAATATTTTTATAATATTAATTCCATATTTTTGGTGATTCATATCAAATTAACCACAAAACATGATTATTTTATGTTGTATTGTGTTGTATTGACTCCCCTTAGGGTTACAAGCCTCCCACCGCACTCTACTCTCCTCTCATCCCTCTCTCCTTCACGCAACCTCTAGTGCCTTTATCCACTCTTCCCCCCTTCCTCCTTCGTAAACATATGTATATAAAAGATCTATCACAGAGGGGGACTCGAATGAAGGAGGGTGATGTAGTGGATATTCATTCATTATCATTCATCATCATTTATTTATCATTTATTATTAATCATAAATAAATAAATCCTATTTAATATCATAGATTATTCATTTAATGTTATTCGAAATCAAATCAAATCAAATTGCACAAAAAGTTGATCGCATCATATCGCATCATATCGCCAATCAAGATATTGTTTTCGCGAACGCAACCGCTTACTTAAAACACACCCTTTAAATTTATTGAACGTTCTCATTTGCGGAACGCTTCCCAAAAAAAAACTTAACGACATTACGAAATGTCAAAAACTTTCGTTCTCGTTCGTTGATAATTGATTTTTAACTTTATTTTGTGCTGGTCCAAATTGCTCCGAACCTAAAAATAAAATTGTATTGTAAACTAAAAAGATAGTAATAAATTAATAGATTATATTTTGAAGAAAATTAAACTAAAAAGTAAAGTCTTTCAACTGGATGGAAACAAGATAGCCGCCAAGGACTATACCTTTGCATATTTTAGGTTCAAAAATCGCATTGGTTTGGATGTAGGTTAAGTTCAAAAATCGCATTGGTTTAGATGTCGGTCAATTTCAAAAATCGCATTGGTTTAGACGTAGGTCAAGTTCAAAAATCGCATTGGCTCAGACTTAGGTAAAGTTTTGTGACACAAATTTGTAGCCTTAGATTTTACTTTAATTCTAAGACCTTAACCACTAAGATCCGATAATTAGAACAGAAGATAAAAGCTTACCGAATCAAGAACTTGATTCGACCTGATATGCTGGCATTTTTTTACGAGTTTCATCTCATTTATCATTTTTACCCGATAGATCTAATTTGTTTACAATATAAACCGAAGAGTTCCCGTTTCCAGCACTTTTTTAACAAAAGTTATTCATCACCGAGTTTTAGTTTTGTTGAAAATTAGTCAATTGATATCGTACAAAATTTTAACCGATGCAAAATGAAAAAACACCACGTCTGCAAAATTTGTCATTCTTTTTATAACATATTTTATTTTGTTCAAACAACAATTTCGGTGACCTAGATTCTCTCCTAAACAAAAAAATAATTTTAATTTTGTCATTTTTGATGAAAAATTATAAAAAAAACAAAAAACATCACGTCTAGAAAAATTGACGCCCTACAAAATGCTTTTTACAGTTTTGAAAAATCTTTTCAATATACCTACAATATATCACATTAGATCTATCAGATAAAAATAATAAATGAGTTGGAACTCGTGAAAAAATGCCAGCATGTCAAAATCGAATCAAGGTCTATTACCAAAATTCATGGAAAATCCCTTTAATTTTAAAAAATCATAATCTTTGTTAGAAAAGTGTTAGTGTTATATTGTAAACAAATTAGATCTATCTGCTAAAAATGATAAATGAGTTGGAACTCGTAAAAAAAAAACCGGCATATCAGGTCGAATAAAGGTCTAATACCAAAATGCATGGAAAATCGGTTTAATTTAAAAAAAAAATGATAACTTTTGTTAAGAAAGTGTTAGAAACAGGAACTTTCGGTTTATATTGTAAACACATTATATCTATCGGTTAAAAATGATAAATTAGTTGGAACTCGTAAAATGCTACCATATCAAGGTCGTTGCCAAAAATTGTGAAAATTACATTTAACAATTTAAAAAAAATCGTAATATGTACGTTAGAAAAGTATTATAGAAACGAAAGATGACTGAATTATATTGTAAATACATAAGGTCTATTTATTTAGGTCATTGATGATATTGGAATTTCTAATATCTGTGAAATTCAGTTGATTTTTTCACGGCATTTTTTATTTTTTAATTAAAATTATTTTTTTAGTTTTATTTTGTTCTAGGTCTGAATATAACGGAACAATTTTCTTTAGGTATGAGGAACTCTTAAGGAATGCGTCTTACATCTAAAAAATATATTTTAATTTGACATTTCAATAATTAACACCTATGCTACGGGAATTTACCATCTCATTTTTTAAAATCCGTTTTTTTGGTGAAACCGAAAAGAACATTTTTGGAAAAGTATCAGGAACTATAGAACTATGGTGCATGCGACGAGAACTCCAGAAAAAAATCGATATCCTAACACTTGATATGCTAAATGATAAATCTTATCCAAAGACCTAAAAAATAATTTTTAAAAATAAATCACAGACCAAGACCAAAATGAAATTGGCGAATCAAATATATCTCAGTGAGAAACCGATTGGAAATAAAGATCAACGGTTATTTTGGATCTCATGGTTTTAACAAACTAAATTACGATTTTTCCTTCGAAAAGTTTAATTATCTAAGAGATGTTAATCTAAAAATTGAATTCCTTTTGTAAAAATAAAATTTTAAATAAATTAACAAAAAAGCTAACGACTTTCATACATGTACTTTCTGTATTACGGCTGATATTTACACCAATAAACACTACTGCTTCATTTTTAAATTATATAGAATAAAGTTTTAATAAACATGTATATAACTATGCACATATACGAGGATGTAATGTATGGTATTTAACTAACTAAAACTAACTGTGTTATATACACGGTTAAAAATCCTGGACTAGTTTTTAGTGGTACTAAAGTATTACAGCATATTTTCAAGGCAAGCAGTATTAAAAACAATATTTTCCAAAACATTACACATTTTCTTAATACATTTTGTATTGTATATTCGAAGAAGTAATGCTTTTGGAATTAAATGCCTAATATTTCCCTAAATCATGAAAAAAAAGTGTTAAACATAACACATAGATCCTAGGTTTCAAGACAAAGCTTCATTAAAAGCATCGCTGAAACAATTACATGTTATTGAATTTCCTAAAAGTAATGCCAAAGAATTTAAATTTTACTAATAATCTGTATTGAAAAAAGGAAATTGTTAAAATAATATTATTTATCTTATGTTTTAAAAATTAGTTGTCACCCTGTATAACTTATTAGTTTTCTTGCTGCTCTCCCACTATAATTTAATCTCTTATACACTACTGAATTTTGATACATACCTTCTTACATATTATGTAATATAATAATATACCATTTCTATTTGTAAGCTTATTCTAAATGAAATACATCACAGTTCTTTTTGCTAAGTAAAAGAAGCAAGACGTGTTTTCTCTTATCGCAACAGGTTATGGGCCCAGTTGCGTGGATGTTTTTTTTTGAGAATCACGTTTTTTTTATGTATAAAGTTTAATCGAAAGTTGAAAATTTTGTTTTTTTAAAGGCGAAAGTTCAGTTTTATACCGAGAAGCAGAATAATTTTGCTGACGATTGGTATTTGGGTAAATTTGCTAAATTGAATTCCTTTTGTATTGTAATGTAATTGTAAATTAAAAAGAATTGCAATAATTTTTTTTCTTCGATTTTTTTGTAATCCAATTACATACATTCATAACTGGTATTTTTTTACTGATAACTGTTGAACGGTTCTTTGGATCTTACTGTTAATATTTCTCACCATGCCATCCGATAACAGTGAATCAAAAATTGAAAAACTGATAAATGGAGATCAGTGGAATATCTGGAAGTTTCAGATTAAAATAATTTTAAGTGCATCTGATCTGTTCAAATATGTGACGGGGGATGAGATTATGCCAACGGATGCTGAAAAATTGCTGCTGTGGAGTCGCTTTGACAGTAAAGCACAAAAGTTTATAGCCACTTCAATAGGTCCACAACCTCTGTTGCATATCATGAATTGTAAATCTGCAAAGGAAATGTGGGACAAGCTCCATGGTGTTTATGAGCTTAAGTCAAAGGCCAGTATCCATATGCTCCAGCAGCAATTTTATAGCTTCAGTAAAGATTCGCAAGATGATATTGCATTGCACATTTCAAAGTTACAGACGATTGTGCAGCAGCTTGCCGATGTAGGGGAAAAAGTTTCCGACTCGATGGTCATAACTAAAATACTTATGACCTTGCCGTCTTCATTTAGCCATTCCCATAGTGCTTGGGAATCTACAGCAATCGAAAAGCAGACATTGGAGCATCTGACTACTCGGTTAGTTCTTGAGGAGGCGCGTATTAATTCGCAAAACAATTTTTCTGAGTCTGGAGGAAGTAGTGCTCTGATTGCAAACAAGCAATTTACACCAAAAAAGTTTTCCAACAAAGGTAGACAGAGTTCAAAGCCAGGAAGATGTTTCTATTGTAAAGGCGTAGGGCATTGGAAAAATGAGTGTCCAAAGAAAAATTTGCAAAATTCGGATGGGTCAGATTTTAATGAAAAAAGAGGTAATGCGTTTGTTTGTGAGGCGCTATTGACAGATGGTAGTTCTAGAGGTGATGAGTGGTTCCTGGATTCTGGAGCGAGTGACCACATGACTAATAGGAAAGAGTGGTTCATTAACTATAATGATTTTGCCAAACCTATAGTTGTGAGGTTAGGAGATGGAAACACCATTAATGCATTTGGCAGAGGAGACATCAATGTGTTGTCTTTTACTAACGTTAGATGGGAGGAGAATCATTTGGCTGATGTGCTATATGTTCCAGATATTCGCCTTAATTTATTTTCTCTGAACTGTGCGTTAGACAAAGGTCTTAAATTTTCTTCAAATAATCTAAAATGTGAGCTCTTCAAAGAAAAATCTGTTTTGGTAGTGGGAGTTCGTCAATCCAAACTGTTCAAATTGCTTTTGAAAGTTATAAGTGGTCCAAATAATGTTGGTGCATGTGCGAATTTAGCTGAAGGAAAGAAAGAATCACTTCGCAAATGGCACGAAAGACTTGGGCATCGAAATGTAGTTCAAGTTAAGAGCATTTTAAAGGCCAGAAACATTTCATTTACAAATGAAGATGATTTTTTTTGTGAGGCATGTCAATATGGGAAACAACATCGAGCAGTTTTTCATCCAAGTGAATATAAAGCGAGTTGCGTAGGGGGACTTGTGCATTCAGATGTATGCGGGCCTATACAATGTGCTTCAGTTGGAGGCGCCACGTACTTTCTGCTTTTTAAAGATGATTTCTCGCACTTCAGGACAGTTTTCTTTCTTAAGAAGAAATCAGAGGTACAGTCTTTAATCCCAAGGTACTTGAAATTGATGGAAGCGGAAACAGGTGCAAGGGTGAAGGTCTTGCGATCTGACAATGGCTTAGAATATACAAATCAAGAAGTTCAAAAGATTTTAGTTGAAAATTGTGTTTTGCATCAAAGGACAGTGCCTTATACGCCTGAACAAAATGGGCGGGCAGTGCGTGAAATGCGCACAATTGTAGAGGCAGCTCGGACAATGATTCATGGAAGAAATTTAAATATGAAGCTTTGGGCTGAAGCAGTGAACACAGCTGTTTTTATTCTTAACCTCACGGGTACTAGTCCAACAAAAGGAATATCACCGTTTGAGTTGTGGTATGGAAAGAAGGCCGATATTACAAACTTTCAAGTATTTGGAACTGAAGCCTTTGTTCATATACCCCAACAAAAGAGGCGAAAGTGGGATCGAAAATCCAAGAAAGGTGTTTTCGTGGGATATGGTGACAGTGTAAAAGGGTATAGAGTATTTTTCCCGGAATATAATAAAGTGGAAGTCTGCCGTGATGTCCGGTTTTATAATTCGAAGGTGGTGGTTAATCATAAAGAAGAAAAAGTGTTTTCTGTTTTTGATGATGAAGATCTGCAAAGTGAATTGCCTATGGAAGGAAAATGTCCACATGATAGTGTTGCTCATGTTGATGGTAAAGAGAAGAATTATGCTGTTCTTGTTGATGAGGATGATGAGGTTGATATTGAAAAAGAAAAACTTAGGAATTGTGCTGTTGTTGTTGATGTTGATGCTGATGCTGATAATGAGGTTAATGATGTTTTTGAAGACGTTGGAGAAGAGGTGAACAATGCAGAAACACAGAAAGCCAGGAGGAGCTGTGTTAGCGACCGGTTGCGAAGTAAAATGCCGAAAGTGAAGTCAACTGGTGCATGCAGGAAAGTTTTGCCTTCTTAGCGGAGTCCTATACACCAGATTGCTATGAAAAAGCCATGCAGTGCGAGGAAGCAAATACATGGCGAAGAGCTATGAATGAAGAAATTACTTCGTTGAATAAAAATAAAACCTGGATTTTGATGGAATTACCTAATAATCACAAGCTGGTTGATACCAAATGGATGTATCAAATCAAGAATTCGACTGACAATGAAGGTAAAAGATATAAAGCTAGATTAGTAGCTCGAGGTTTTAGCCAGCAGTTCGGGGTGGATTACTTTGAAACTTTTAGCCCAGTTGCAAAATTTACTTCGATTCGAGCAATTCTGGGTATAGTAGCATCAGAAAAACTTCACATTGCACAATTTGATGTTAAAACAGCATTCTTATATGGTGACATCAAAGAAGAAATTTATGTTCGACAACCTAGTGGATATGAAGATGGGACTAACCGAGTTTGCAAACTTAAAAAAAGCCTGTATGGACTCAAACAAGCATCTAGATGCTGGAACCAAACTTTTACTAAGCTTCTAAAAACGTATAATTTTCAACCATGTGCTGCTGATCCATGTGTTTTTATAAGTGAGACAAAAGGTAAAAAGATTATTTTGGCTATTTACATCGATGATGGTTTGGTTGCGTCAACGGACAAATGTGAAGTTTCGAAGTTTTGTGAGCATCTCAAACTTAATTTCGAAATAAAGGTCTTTCCGGCAAGACATTTCCTGGGATTGGAGATAAGGAGATTTCATGACGGGTCGATTCATATTAATCAATCGCAGTATGTGAAACGGTTGATTGCCAAATTTAACATGACGAGTGCCGTACCTGTGTCAACTCCAGCTGAAACATCTGCAGGTGTGAGCTGCTCAGAAGAGTCATCTGAAAAGATACATTTCCCTTTTCGACAAGCAGTGGGTAGCTTGATGTATCTGATGGTGGAAGGGGACAGCTGATTACGGTATCTATTTTAAAAACACTGGCGCAAAATTTTAAACAGTTCTCGTTTAAGCAATAAACCCGACTCTAGTTAAAATAGTCCTTTATTTAAAAATTCTTGTTTAAATTTTTCTTAATTCTAAACACTTTAAACAACTCTTCTAACTAAAGAACGTGTTTAACAAAACGCCAGCAAACTTTTGTGAAACACGCCTAATTTTGACAGCTGAATAAATCAAACACAACGAAAAATTAAAAAAAAAAACAAAAAGAACCCAATCTGTAATTTTGCCGAGCTATAGGAAAGTGTTTCGAGATTTAAATTTCGAGTTAAAAAAATGAAAATACTAAATAAAAAAGTGAAATAAAAGTTAACATAGTGAATAATTGCTTCTCACGGGCTGATTGTGTCTAATATTCCACATAAAGTAATGTGAAGTGATGTTTTTTAGGCTAATACATTATCTGAGAATACTTTTCAATTGATATTTCGTAGCATTTTGCTTTAAAAAAGCAAATTATTTGAAAATAAAGATACACTTCAATCACGGGAATTAGCTAAACCCCATCTGTGAAAATTGAAATTCTCGTCGAGGGTAGCATTAGTTTTTGTTGGTGCAGTGCAGAGTAATTTTACTTACTTTATGTGGAATATGAGATACAGCTTACCTGTGAAATGAACAAAAATTACACTGCTTGTTATAGGTGTTTTTAAATATAGGTGCAGTATTTAACGCAGCACCGCGTGTAGTTTTCTATTTTTGTACATTTTTGTATTGCATGTAATCACTTTAATTACTTTTATATTACTTGTTTCTTTAATTTACTAAGCTTTTTTACTATTTTAACGATTTAAAATTTCAAAACAATCCTAAAACAAAACAGATCAAAATGCCTTTGGGTGCATTTAGCTGTCTAACTGCACGCCTTCCCTGTGTGGATGCATTTGTGTTTGTGTAACTAACACTTAAAGCGATAATTTCCCACAGATAAAGCATACTTTAAAAAGATAGAGAAGCGTTTTGCTGGTTTTAAAGTTAGAAGACCTCTTTAACGCTAAAGTATACTTTATGTCGTTTAAAATTTACGAAGAGCCGCCTCTCATTCTAAAGTTATTATTAAGAGCCGACTCCCATTTTAAAGTAGATTTAGAGCCGCGTTAAAATGTTTAAAATTTTGCGCCACTAACTTTAAACTTTCTTGTTTCAGTGATGCAGATTATGCTGGTGACGTGGTAACAAGACGTTCGACCAGTGGATTTGTTTTCTTGATGGGGTCAAGCTGCATCACTTGGGCCTCTCAACGTCAAAAATGCGTGGCACTTTCAACTACTGAGGCTGAATTTGTGGCTGCATGTCAAGCAGTCAAAGAGCTAGTATGGATCCAGCAGCTCTTGAACGATTTGCTGAACAAAAAGATGAATCCAGTTTTATACGTTGATAATCAGGGACGTCCCTTATTTTGGCGGACACTTTTTGGCGGAATCAAAAAATTTTGATATCTGAATTTGTAGCTAATTAAATGCTAATTTGTTGCACAAACCAAAAATTTGTAGCTCGCATAGTTTAGTAGTTATTCAAGTTTCCGCTAAAATAAGTCTGAAGTTAGCGGACAAATTCTAAAATAATACAAATTTTTAAATTTGATTGACACCCAAATTTGTAGCTTTTTAAATGCTCTTGAGTTGCGAAAACCGCGATTTTGTAGCTCAAGTGGTTTATTTTATATTCAAGTTTCCGCTAAAATAAGTCTGAAGTTAGCGGACGAAAATACGAAAACCAAAATTCTGTTGGTGTCAAAAATTGTAGCTTTTTAAATGCTAATTTGTTGCGCAAAAATAAATTTTTTAGCTTTTATGTATCATTTTATATTTGCATTTTAAGTTTAAAAAGTGCATTTCCGGTAATTTGAAATAAAACGGAAGTTGGCGGACAAAATCTAAAAAAATGAGATTTTCGAAAAAAAAATTTTGTCAGAAATTGTAGCTTTTTAAATGCTATTTTTTGGCGCCAAGAAGAAATTTGTAGCTCTAACGGTTTTTTTTATATTCAAGTTTCAAGTTACCTCAAAATGGAGCTTCCAAAATCTAAAAAAATGAGAAAATCAAAATTTTTTTTTGCCATAATTTGTAATCTCGCTAAACTTAATTAAGCACGTAAACCCCGATTTTGTAGCTCGCATAGTTTTTTTGTTATAAAAGATTCCGCTAAAATAAGACGTCATTCCCATATGTAACGGTCAAAATTTTTTAAAAAATTTGAATTTTTGAATTTTTTTTTTCTCAGAAATTGTAGCTTTTGAAATTATAATTTGTTGCGCAAGAATCAATTTTGTAGCTTTTATGGATCGGTTTTTATTTGCATTTTAAGTTTAAAAAACGCATTTCCGGTCCGCTAAAATAAGACTGAAGTTAGCGGACAAAATCTAAAAAAATGAGATTTTCGAAAAATTTTTTTAACCAGAAATTGTAGCTTTTTAAATGCTATTTTTTGGCGCCAAGAAGAAATTTGTAGCTCTAACGGTTTTTTTTTATATTCAAGTTTCAAGTTACCTCAAAATGGAGCTTCCAAAATCTAAAAAAATGAGAAAATCAAAATTTTTTTTTTGCCATAATTTGTAATCTCCCTAAACTTAATTAAGCACGTAAACCCCGATTTTGTAGCTCACATAGTTTTTTTGTTATAAAAGATTCCGCTAAAATAAGACGTCATTCCCATATGTAACGGTCAAAATTTTTTAAAAAATTTGAATTTTTGAATTTTTTTTTCTCAGAAATTGTAGCTTTTGAAAATTTTGAATCAATTTTGTAGCTTTTATGGATCGGTTTTTATTTGCATTTTAAGTTTAAAAAACGCATTTCCGGTCCGCTAAAATAAGACTGAAGTTAGCGGACAAAATCTAAAAAAATGAGATTTTCGAAAAAATTTTTTTGCCAGAAATTGTAGCTTTTTAAATGCTATTTTTTGGCGCCAAGAAGAAATTTGTAGCTCTAACGGTTTTTTTTTATATTCAAGTTTCAAGTTACCTCAAAATGGAGCTTCCAAAATCTAAAAAAATGAGAAAATCAAAATTTTTTTTTTGCCATAATTTGTAATCTCCCTAAACTTAATTAAGCACGTAAACCCCGATTTTGTAGCTCACATAGTTTTTTTGTTATAAAAGATTCCGCTAAAATAAGACGTCATTCCCATATGTAACGGTCAAAATTTTTTAAAAAATTTGAATTTTTGAATTTTTTTTTCTCAGAAATTGTAGCTTTTGAAAATTTTGAATCAATTTTGTAGCTTTTATGGATCGGTTTTTATTTGCATTTTAAGTTTAAAAAACGCATTTCCGGTCCGCTAAAATAAGACTGAAGTTAGCGGACAAAATCTAAAAAAAAGAGATTTTCGAAAAATTTTTTTTGCCAGAAATTGTAGCTTTTTAAATGCTATTTTTTTGCGCCAAGAAGAAATTTGTAGCTCTAACGGTTTTTTTTTATATTCAAGTTTCAAGTTACCTCAAAATGGAGCTTCCAAAATCTAAAAAAATGAGAAAATCAAAATTTTTTTTTTGCCATAATTTGTAATCTCCCTAAACTTAATTAAGCACGTAAACCCCGATTTTGTAGCTCGCATAGTTTTTTTGTTATAAAAGATTCCGCTAAAATAAGACGTCATTCCCATATGTAACGGTCAAAATTTTTTAAAAAATTTGAATTTTTGAATTTTTTTTTCTCAGAAATTGTAGATTTTGAAATTATAATTTGTTGCGCAAGAGTCAATTTTGTAGCTTTTATGGATCGGTTTTTATTTGCATTTTAAGTTTAAAAAACGCATTTCCGGTCCGCTAAAATAAGACTGAAGTTAGCGGACAAAATCTAAAAAAATGAGATTTTCGAAAAAAAATTTTTGCCAGAAATTGAAGCTTTTTAAATGCTATTTTTCGGCGCCAAGAAGAAATTTGTAGCTCTAACGAGCTCTAACGAGCTACAAATTTCTTCTTGGCGCCAAAAAATAGCATTTAAAAAGCTTCAATTTCTGACGAGCTCTAACGAGCTACAAATTTCTTCTTGGCGCCAAAAAATAGCATTTAAAAAGCTACAATTTCTGGCAAAAAAAATTTTTCGAAAATCTCATTTTTTTAGATTTTGTCCGCTAACTTCAGTCTTATTTTAGCGGACCGGAAATGCGTTTTTTAAACTTAAAATGCAAATAAAAACCGATCCATAAAAGCTACAAAATTGATTCTTGCGCAACAAATTATAATTTCAAAAGCTACAATTTCTGAGAAAAAAAAATTCAAAAATTCAAATTTTTTAAAAAATTTTGACCGTTACATATGGGAATGACGTCTTATTTTAGCGGAATCTTTTATAACAAAAAAACTATGTGAGCTACAAAATCGGGGTTTACGTGCTTAATTAAGTTTAGGGAGATTACAAATTATGGCAAAAAAAAAATTTTGATTTTCTCATTTTTTTAGATTTTGGAAGCTCCATTTTGAGGTAACTTGAAACTTGAATATAAAAAAAAACCGTTAGAGCTACAAATTTCTTCTTGGCGCCAAAAAATAGCATTTAAAAAGCTACAATTTCTGGCAAAAAAAATTTTTCGAAAATCTCTTTTTTTTAGATTTTGTCCGCTAACTTCAGTCTTATTTTATCGGACCGGAAATGCGTTTTTTAAACTTAAAATGCAAATAAAAACCGATCCATAAAAGCTACAAAATTGATTCTTGCGCAACAAATTATAATTTCAAAAGCTACAATTTCTGAGAAAAAAAAATTCAAAAATTCAAATTTTTTAAAAAATTTTGACCGTTACATATGGGAATGACGTCTTATTTTAGCGGAATCTTTTATAACAAAAAAACTATGTGAGCTACAAAATCGGGGTTTACGTGCTTAATTAAGTTTAGGGAGATTACAAATTATGGCAAAAAAAAAATTTTGATTTTCTCATTTTTTTAGATTTTGGAAGCTCCATTTTGAGGTAACTTGAAACTTGAATATAAAAAAAAACCGTTAGAGCTACAAATTTCTTCTTGGCGCCAAAAAATAGCATTTAAAAAGCTACAATTTCTGGTTAAAAAAATTTTTCGAAAATCTCATTTTTTTAGATTTTGTCCGCTAACTTCAGTCTTATTTTAGCGGACCGGAAATGCGTTTTTTAAACTTAAAATGCAAATAAAAACCGATCCATAAAAGCTACAAAATTGATTCTTGCGCAACAAATTATAATTTCAAAAGCTACAATTTCTGAGAAAAAAAAATTCAAAAATTCAAATTTTTTAAAAAATGTTGACCGTTACATATGGGAATGACGTCTTATTTTAGCGGAATCTTTTATAACAAAAAAACTATGTGAGCTACAAAATCGGGGTTTACGTGCTTAATTAAGTTTAGGGAGATTACAAATTATGGCAAAAAAAAAATTTTGATTTTCTCATTTTTTTAGATTTTGGAAGCTCCATTTTGAGGTAACTTGAAACTTGAATATAAAAAAAAACCGTTAGAGCTACAAATTTCTTCTTGGCGCCAAAAAATAGCATTTAAAAAGCTACAATTTCTGGCAAAAAATTTTTTTCGAAAATCTCATTTTTTTAGATTTTGTCCGCTAACTTCAGTCTTATTTTAGCGGACCGGAAATGCGTTTTTTAAACTTAAAATGCAAATAAAAACCGATCCATAAAAGCTACAAAATTGATTCTTGCGCAACAAATTATAATTTCAAAAGCTACAATTTCTGAGAAAAAAAAATTCAAAAATTCAAATTTTTTAAAAAATTTTGACCGTTACATATGGGAATGACGTCTTATTTTAGCGGAATCTTTTATAACAAAAAAACTATGTGAGCTACAAAATCGGGGTTTACGTGCTTAATTAAGTTTAGGGAGATTACAAATTATGGCAAAAAAAAATTTTGATTTTCTCATTTTTTTAGATTTTGGAAGCTCCATTTTGAGGTAACTTGAAACTTGAATATAAAAAAAAACCGTTAGAGCTACAAATTTCTTCTTGGCGCCAAAAAATAGCATTTAAAAAGCTACAATTTCTGGTTAAAAAAATTTTTCGAAAATCTCATTTTTTTAGATTTTGTCCGCTAACTTCAGTCTTATTTTAGCGGACCGGAAATGCGTTTTTTAAACTTAAAATGCAAATAAAAACCGATCTATAAAAGCTACAAAATTGATTCTTGCGCAACAAATTATAATTTCAAAAGCTACAATTTCTGAGAAAAAAAAATTCAAAAATTCAAATTTTTTAAAAAATTTTGACCGTTACATATGGGAATGACGTCTTATTTTAGCGGAATCTTTTATAACAAAAAAACTATGTGAGCTACAAAATCGGGGTTTACGTGCTTAATTAAGTTTAGGGAGATTACAAATTATGGCAAAAAAAAAATTTTGATTTTCTCATTTTTTTAGATTTTGGAAGCTCCATTTTGAGGTAACTTGAAACTTGAATATAAAAAAAAACCGTTAGAGCTACAAATTTCTTCTTGGCGCCAAAAAATAGCATTTAAAAAGCTACAATTTCTGGCAAAAAAAATTTTTCGAAAATCTCTTTTTTTTAGATTTTGTCCGCTAACTTCAGTCTTATTTTATCGGACCGGAAATGCGTTTTTTAAACTTAAAATGCAAATAAAAACCGATCCATAAAAGCTACAAAATTGATTCTTGCGCAACAAATTATAATTTCAAAAGCTACAATTTCTGAGAAAAAAAAATTCAAAAATTCAAATTTTTTAAAAAATTTTGACCGTTACATATGGGAATGACGTCTTATTTTAGCGGAATCTTTTATAACAAAAAAACTATGTGAGCTACAAAATCGGGGTTTACGTGCTTAATTAAGTTTAGGGAGATTACAAATTATGGCAAAAAAAAAATTTTGATTTTCTCATTTTTTTAGATTTTGGAAGCTCCATTTTGAGGTAACTTGAAACTTGAATATAAAAAAAAACCGTTAGAGCTACAAATTTCTTCTTGGCGCCAAAAAATAGCATTTAAAAAGCTACAATTTCTGGTTAAAAAAATTTTTCGAAAATCTCATTTTTTTAGATTTTGTCCGCTAACTTCAGTCTTATTTTAGCGGACCGGAAATGCGTTTTTTAAACTTAAAATGCAAATAAAAACCGATCCATAAAAGCTACAAAATTGATTCTTGCGCAACAAATTATAATTTCAAAAGCTACAATTTCTGAGAAAAAAAAAATTCAAAAATTCAAATTTTTTAAAAAATTTTGACCGTTACATATGGGAATGACGTCTTATTTTAGCGGAATCTTTTATAACAAAAAAACTATGCGAGCTACAAAATCGGGGTTTACGTGCTTAATTAAGTTTAGGGAGATTACAAATTATGGCAAAAAAAAATTTTGATTTTCTCATTTTTTTAGATTTTGGAAGCTCCATTTTGAGGTAACTTGAAACTTGAATATAAAAAAAACCGTTAGAGCTACAAATTTCTTCTTGGCGCCAAAAAATAGCATTTAAAAAGCTACAATTTCTGACAAAATTTTTTTTTCGAAAATCTCATTTTTTTAGATTTTGTCCGCCAACTTCCGTTTTATTTCAAATTACCGGAAATGCACTTTTTAAACTTAAAATGCAAATATAAAATGATACATAAAAGCTAAAAAATTTATTTTTGCGCAACAAATTAGCATTTAAAAAGCTACAATTTTTGACACCAACAGAATTATGGTTTTCGTATTTTCGTCCGCTAACTTCAGACTTATTTTAGCGGAAACTTGAATAACTACGAAACTATGCGAGCTACAAATTTTTGGTTTGTGCAACAAATTAGCATTTAATTAGCTACAAATTCAGATATCAAAATTTTTTGATTCCGCCAAAAAGTGTCCGCCAAAATAAGGGACGTTAATCAGGGTGCCATACGATTGATTAAGAATCCTGAATTCCACAAGAGGACAAAACATATAGATGTCCGTTTCAACTTTATACGTGAAAAGTTTGAAGATGACTTTTTTGAATTGGAGTATGTTCCAACACAAAACCAAATTGGAGATATATTTACGAAAGCGTTACCCAAGGAAAAATTTCAACGATTTCGATCCATGATGGGAATTATTCCTTTAAATCATATAAATTAATTTTTTTTTAAACATTTATAAAAGTGGGAGTGTTAAAATAATATTATTTATCTTATGTTTTAAATATTAGTTGTCACCCTGTATAACTTATTACTTTTCTTGCTGCTCTCCCACTATAATTTAATCTGTTATACACTACTGAATTTTGATACATACCTTCTTACATATTATGTAATATAATAATATACCATTTCTAATTGTAAGCTTATCCTAAATGAAATACATCACAGTTCTTTTTGCTAAGTAAAAGAAGCAAGACGTGTTTTCTCTTATCGCAACAGAAATATTTTCAGTACAGACAAGAACCCACAAAAATTTATGACAAAAAAAGATAAAATACAAACATTGATATTAAATTTTAAGAGAAAGTTATACAAAAAGCATCATTTTACTAACAATTTGAATTGAAAAAGGGGAATATTTTCAGTACAATGAAAATGCCATAAATAATTGGTTTAAATTTAAATACCGAACGTCTTATAATATATCAGAAATAAATTAATATTTTAATAATAAATGTGTCTAGTAGACACAAATACAAACTGGGTTAAGTTCTATTACAGTCCCATTGTTAAAAAGAAATAAAAAATGCATGTCAGTATTTTTAAAAATTGAAAAGATATTAAGTTTTATTCCAACTCAGAAATTAAAAATAAATAAGTATAAATTCTAAGTTGAAACTAAATCGTGTTAGGTATTGAAATTTTTTTTAATACAAAGGGGTATTGAATTTAAAATAATTAAATAGAAAACGTCTATTTTTAACACAATCAGATTTAAATTTAATACAAATTATAATAAAACAGCTTGAAGCTTGAATTAAATCAGAATATATAGTCTTATCAAACTTAATTTTTTTAATACATTCAAGTATTCAATTTTAAATTTTAAATGATTTAATAACAAACGTCTATTTTTAATACAGGCAGATTAAAATTTAATTCAAATTGTAATAGAACTCAGCATTTTATGGTGTACATTCAATAATTTTAATAATAAAAAGTAATCCAAAAAGTACTAAAGCGTAATAAAGTAAGTATTGCATTTTAATGATTAAGTCTATTAAAAAGCAATTTGATTTGGAGTGAATATTAACAAAATTTGGATTAAATGCATTCCAAGCTATAATAGAGCTCAGCATTTTATGGTATACAATCAATAATTTTAATAATAAAAAGTAATCCAAAAAGTACTAAAGCATAAAAAAGTAAGTATTGATATGCTCCATAATTAAGAACAAGGTGTTTTGAATTATATTACAATTCCATAAAAACTAATACAAATTGCATTAAAACTCAATAATTAATTATTGATTTTAATACTTCAAAATTCAATAATCAATACGGCGGAAATTACGAGTAATTCCAGTTTAAATTGCATTTACTACAAAGTAATTTTAATACAATTTGTGTTCTATTCTATTAAAATAAATGTATTATTTTCAGGGAACAATTCCGAAAAATTTCCCATATAGAGGGACATTTGTTGTATTCACAACAGTGATTACATTTCAATCTTACTTAAGAATTAAGTATCTTTTAACACCACTCTTCCTCTAGATTTGTTTCTTTGAGAAACTTTGTATGACAATTTAATAAAGTTGTTATGTGAGGACTACTATTAAATTAACAAAAAGTCTTAGCCAGTTGTATTAGGTATTTAACCAAAAATACACAAATGTCATTTACTTCACAATTGTGTTAATATTGAAGGTTCCTAAATTAAAAAATGTATTTTTTACTATCGAAGATATAATTTTTAACAAAATAATATAAAATTAAATATTTAAAAGTGATTTTGATTTAAATCAAAAACTTGCAAAACAATTAGAACTATAATATTATATAATTTTTATAACAGTTTAGACATAAAAGCTTACTTATTGAAACTTAATTTAACAATAAACATGAAAGTTCTTCTTTATTTTGGTGAAAGAAGAAGCTATGCATACTATAAATAGCTTTTCTATAGGTACATCTATACTTCTTTACATTTTAAGTTTATTGCTACTATTTTCAAACAACTTTAATTGACGTGACAATAGTTGTTTCTATTGCAAAGTCTAGAAGTAAGTAGTATATAGGTTTTTATTCGGCATATTGTAAATTTCAAATAATGGAATAGATTTTTTAATAATCCTTTTTCTTAACATCGAAGGTCTCGTTGAGGAGGTTACTGATTACCGTGTGCAACAACATGCATTTGCTGTTACCGTTCTGTTCAGGCAGATAGGGATGACAGGTATACCAAAACTAGGCTTTATATAGCCCTTTAAATACCGTCATAGGCTATTTGAAAATCGATAAGGACATGGTGGATATCAATTTTTACGTCTTGAGTTTCTACGCGAGTTATAAAATTTGATCGACAGTTGACTTTCATCGCCTAAACGCACTGAACGCAAAGTTTTTTGGTTTCAAGGATTCAATAAATGTGCAGTTTGATTGAGAATGACCTGAAAAAACGAAACATATATCGTTCATTTGAACGATTGGATTGAATTGGGATCCGGTCATGTACGGCACAGTTACAATCACAAAGACCGAGTCAATCTGATTGATAAAGTGAACGATTCGGTCTGTGCATAAAAAAGTGCGTTCTTTATCAATTAAAAATATCAATTTAAGGTAATGAGAGGTACAATGAGACAAAATGAACATTTTGCCGAAAGTTTTGAGGGTGTGACTGTACATTTGAGGAATATTTTTCAGATAGATTGTGCTTTGGTACATAGGTATATTTTAAATAAGTTTTAAAAGAAAACATTTTGTCCTTGATTATACGGATCGTTGACGATTTATACTTTTGTCAGTCTAAATTGGCCAGTTACGTCACTTGAAACAAAATGATTGGAATAATGATTGATTGAAAAGATCGAATCTTTGAACCAACCAATCATTGATTGATTCAATCTTTTAAAATGACGGTTGGCACAGCTCTTATCCGAAGCAAGTGGCTCGCTTGCCCAGCTTGAGTAAAATTTAACATAAAGGATTTCTGTGAGGAATAAAAGCTTAATAATGAATGAAACCAACCCAAAAATCAAAAACTTTTGATTTTACTTGCACCGTGTCTGACACCGAAATCGGTGTGCGCAGCAGCCCACACACAACACACATTTACGTACACCGTCACCGGTACAGACACAAGTGTAGTGTCTATGGGCTGCTAAAATGACTTGAGTTAAGAATTTGGAAAAATTACCGCTTGACGTACCATTACCTTCACAGACTAACATCCGAACAGTTCGCATCGTTCTTAGTCTTTTGTGCGATCTTCTCTTTTATCTTTCGCTGCCTAGTGCAAACCGGTATCTCCCGGTATACCTCTTTTCTTTCATTTGCCAACCAAAGCAATTGCCTACCCTCCCTGCTTGATTAACGTCACTGAGACTGATATTGTCACAGAGATGAAAACCCAAGGAGTAGTTGACATATACAAATTCACCAAAAATGTAGAGGGTAAGCAAAAACCAACTGGTTTAATGCTTTTTACCAACTCCCAAAAAACTGTCGATATCGGATTCTACAATGCAAAAATTACAGAATATATTTCCAACCCAATGCGTTGCCGTAATTGTCAACGCCTTGGTCACTAGCAAACGATGCAACAGTAAATCAAGTGAAACATGCTTCCTCTCGCCTCATAACCCCGGTCCATGCAATAATATTATGTGTGCTAACTGTTCACTTGCTCATTTATCCTCTTCCAAAATTTACCTGCCGAAAGAGATTTTAACTATAAAAACCCATAAAAAATGTCCCATTGCCGAAGCCTGACTGAAAAACTGACTCAATTAACTCATCCAAACCCATCCAACCAAGCTATTCTCACATTGAAACTCTATCAAACCTAACTTCTAACTCTAACCCATCTGACAAATCGTTAATCTCACAATCCAACTTCAAAAGCGCTTTCATCTTTATCAAAGGTAACACATGAGTTGATAAACAATAATGACTACTTCGTAGTAAAAATTGCAGGCCCTTATGATGTCGAAATGCAATAGAATAAACAATCTCCAAATTGTTGACTCCGCTCCTCGGGTGTTGAATCATTCTGGCTCTTCTGAGAGCCAGGATGCTTCAACATCCGTGCCGTGGAGTCAAGGCTCTAACCACCATATTAGTAACAAGATATTTTTTCCACATCAAACTTCAAATACAACAACGAACTTATCAAAAATATCCTTCAAAATCCTGCAATGGAATATGAAAGGCTTCATAAATAACTACAACGAGTTAAGTATGCTTATCAAAGAGCACTCTTCAAGTGTAGACTCTCTTCGGGAAACACACTGTCTTTATCTATTCAAATCATACACTCCCAAATTGTACACGGGTTATTTCCACAAACTTGATAGCAACACCTCAGCCAAGCAGGGAATTGCTATATTCATAAGGAAAGATATCCCGCACAAGCATACGCATATAAGCTCACACATTTATCCCTCGCAATAGAGGTTCGACTTTCAATCTAATTTACTCAAGTATCCATATATATTCATCCCGAACAAGCATTTACCACTAATGACCTTGAAAATATAATTAACCAAATAAATACTCCAGTGATTATAGTAGATGAAGTTAATTCCAGGAGTGTTTTGTGGGGCTCTCCCAAAACTAATGCTAGAGGGGCGATCTGGGAAAGGTTTTTAATTAATTCCAACCTCATAATTCTTAATGATACATTTACGCACATTAACATTACAACCTGCTCCCCTGAAATATATCCAAAGATTTCTTGGAAAGTTTTAGATGATCTCTTATAACAGTGATCACTTTCCTCCAACGTAACTCGTAAACTCGATTCTCCCTACAAAAGCAATTCTACTATCTGCAAACTTGTCAGTACCACAGAGCTCCCTTAGACCTGGAAGACACACAGTATCGTGGTTGAATTCAGAGCTTAGTTCCTTGCTGAAAAATCTTGGGAATTTTTTAAAAAATACCCTACCCAACAAAATTTCATTTTATACAAAAAATCGAACGCAAAATTTCGAAGAGAGGTTAAGTTAAAAACAGCAAAGCCAATAAATTCAATGAAATAACAGCTGCAATTAACTCTCCGTCCAAGATATGCTAAGATAGTCGGTGCTTTACTGGTTCTTACACTCCCCAATCCATCAAGTGTATTTTAAGTAATGGTAAACAAATAACAAATCTTTGCGAAATAAATAACTGTTTTGCCAAAACTTGGTCAAACTCTTCAAAAGACGAAAATTTCTCTAACACATTTATAATACAAACAAAAATTATCCTTAAACATACCGATCAATTATAGACCTTTATCTCGACAAGCCAAGCACATCGAAACACCAATTACATTATAAGAACTAAAAACATGTTTGGTCAAATTAAAAGGTAAAACTCAGTAGAGACCGCGTATCATACCCGATAATAAAAAATCTTCCTCCTTCAACCAAATACAGGCTAATTAATCTCTACAATACCATCCTCGACTCAAGCATTAATCCGCAGAAGCTTGCAACAGTACTTCCTCTACATAAGTCAAACAAATCACATAGTAGTATTAATGGATATCGTCCAATATCCCTTATTCCTCAAAAGTAATGGAAAAAGTAATTGCGAAAAGACTTATGTGGTTTATAGAGTCATAACCAGGGCAAGGATTCTTATGTAAACACATATTTTTTTTCCGCATAAATAGAAGCATTCGAATAAGACAGTTTTTCGAATCAAACAATTTCCTTTAAAATGGCATTTATTTGTTAGCGCATATTTTTGCATATTTTGCTATAAATGCATATAAACGCATATTTCGGTTTTTAGTGCATATTTTAATAATCAAAACATATTTTTGCGTCATATTTTCGAAAAAGGGAAGATTTTTTTTGTTTAACTTATTTTTTAATTTGCTTCAAGTGCGAACGCACCTTAATCATTTTGATTTCAACATCCATGAAAGAACGCATTTGGCAGCACTTAACATAATTCCAACTGTCATGGTTTCCAGTCTTCCAATGTGAATCTTCTTGCTTTTTCTTTCCACACATCAAATCATTATCAAAACAAAACATTCAACTGGATATAGAAACGGTAAAATAAAACGAAGTGGACGTCAATCGAATCTTAACAATAATTGTTTAAATTGCTAAAAAAGATTAGATAAATAGATTTCAAAACAAATTAACTGGATAAGTCAACGAACGGTTGAAAGAAACAAAGTCGAGGTGAGTCGAGTCATAATTGTTAAGTTTTTTTTCAAACAAAATTGATTCATTTCAGAAACATGCCTAAAGTAAAGAGTTCTGTGGCCGCTACCCTCAACAAATACACATCAGAAAATCCGGATGTATTTAAAAATGATGGAAAGGTTCTCTTTTGTAAAGTGTGCAACAAAGGTGTTCTTTTTGAAAGAAAGTCCCAAGTTGACCAGCATTTAAGAAGTCAAAAACATAAACAACTAAATGAACGAATAAATACGACTTTGTCTCAACAGATGATTTCGTTTAAAAACACCGAAAATAAGTTTTGCGAGGATTTGTGTGAAGCTTTTCTTGCTGCCGATATCCCTTTATATAAATTGAATAACCCTTCATTGAAAAATCTTTTTAATAAATACACAAGTGAAAGTGTACCATGTGAATCCACTATTAGAAAAAATTATGTGGACAAAATTTATACTTCTACTTTAAATGAAATCAAAACAAACTTGCGAAATCATTTTTTATGGGTTTCGATCGACGAAACTACTGATATTCAAGGACGTTTTATTTCAAATGTCATCGTTGGTATTTTGCATCAGAATGAAGATTTGAGTAAGAAAAAGTATTTAGTTAACGTAATTGAAATGGAAAAGACTAACCATACTACGATTGCTCGTGCGTTTGACGATTCAATCAATTTACTCGGAGACATCAACAAAAATAAAATTCTTTTATTTGTAACTGATGGTGCCCCCTATATGGTAAAAGCTGGACGAGGATTAAAGCTTTTTTATCCTGAAATGGTCCATGTTACATGCCTAGCCCATGCATTGCATCGGGTCGCCGAAGAAATACGAAATAATTTTAAAGACATTGATACGTTGATATCAAATGGAAAAAAAATATTTCTCAAAGCACCAACACGCGTGGATTTGTTTAAAGAAAAAAATCCCGGGATTGCTCTACCTCCACAACCTGTTATCACAAGATGGGGAACGTGGCTTACTGCAGTGGAATACTATGCGAATAATTTTGAAAATTTTGAAGAAGTTGTCAATGAGTTGGGTGACTCTGATGCAGTTTCTATAAAAAAAAACTAAAGAAGTATTGAGCAAAACAATGTTAAAAAATCATTTAATATTTATAAATTCTAATTATGGCTTTCTCAATGAAATTTTAACTAAGCTTCAGGGTTGGAATACATTAAAAACCCAATTAGATTTAATGGAAGATGCTTTTAAAAAAGTAAGTGCAGTTGAAGGTTCCATTGGTAAAGCCATTTTTAAAAAAATTGAAAATGTTTTAAATAAAAATGAAGGGTACTCCAAACTAAAACAAATTTCAAACGTTTTGTCAACTCCCGAACATGGAGAGGTTTTAGAACATTTTTCGGGTAGTGAGATACTAGCTTTCAAAAATGCTCCCATGACATCAACTGAGGTTGAACGGTCCTTTTCGATGTTCAAAAGTTTTTTTAGGCCAAATAGGCAGAATTTTACGTTTGACAATTTTAAGAAATATTTTATGGTGTATGCCAACAAAATTTATTCGAATGACTAGATTTTTTAGATTTTTGTATGTATGTATGTAACTTAAATTTAATGTTTTGTTTGTTTTTTTTTCTGAAAGATTTTATGTTTTGTTTTTGTATTTTTATTTTGTTTTAATAAAAAGGCTGAATTCTATTAATTTTTCTTTGGTTTTTATTATATTTTCATACTTTTCTTAGAGCATATTTTCATTTTTAAGTGCATATTTTCAGATTTAAGGAGCATATTTTATGCACATATTTTGGATTTTTAAGTGCATAAAAATCCTTGCCCTGGTCATAACTTAAAAGCAAACAAAGGCTGTAACGACGCCCTCCTTCACATCGACTACTATACGATAAGAGCACTTTCGGCTCGTAATCACGTTACCATACTGTCTCTCGATTTCGAATAGGCTTTTGATAGAATGGGCATTCATCAAATTCGAGACAAATTCAAGTATGGGGTATTGGACCCAAGATTTTCAACTATGTGAAATCGTTCCTCTCAAATAGAAAAATCTGCGTAAAGTCAAACAACAGTTTCTCAGTCTTATCCTCTTCATAACACTCAAGGATCTCCTGCTATTTCCGATTGCTTTTGACGACGTTAGTTCTATAATAACTAAATACTCACAACTTGATCACTGCATCTACGCCGACGATGTATACATCATGTGCAAACACAACAGTCTAATAGAACATCAACCTCTTCTCTCAAATGCTCTAGCAGATATTTTAACATAGTCTGTCACCTCTGTTGCTAAATTATCTGTAGAGAAGTGTAAAATAATGCATATACTTTATTTGTTTAAATAAAATAATAAACAGTTACACAATTTTTATATAAATATTTATTTATTTTAAGTTTTTATTTTAAAATTTACAACTTTTTTTTTTTTTTTTTTTTTTTTTTGTGTGACGACGACGCGTTTCGGAGCTGCTACTCCATCATCAGGTCGAATACTTTTGTTGTTTAGTGTTGTTGTTGCATATATGTCGTAAAACATCTTGCACTGGAGTTTCTTTAAACTTCAATAATATTAGCATAGAAAATGTAACTAATCTAATTATTCTAGGTATTATTTTTAATAATAGATATAACTTTAAGAACCACTGTAGGTACTTTACCTAAAAAGAACTTACCTGATAGTAGATTATCTAGTAAAACTCCTCTGCACATATAAACACCTTATGTAATATAACAAGATCTCTTATCCTAAGTAAGATACACTATGGTCTATTAATTTATGTCAATTCTCTTAGAACTACTATCAACAACATCAAAAGTCCTTATCACTAAGCTGTACGCAGAAGTTTAAATGCTTTTCCAACCGCGCAATGCGCAACCTAATGGCGAAAGCTGGACTTCCCCTACTAGAAGATCGAATTCTTGAAACCAGAGCAAAGCTGTATGTTAAGCAGTGGCGAGGCGTGAATTAAAAATGCAGTCGTGCACTTCATTCATTTAAATGTTTTTTCATGCTTACACATTAACAGGTACATATGTTGGTATTACATGTATTATAATTCAAATCTTCTTTATTACTTCAAAAATATTTTTAATACATTTTCATGAAAAGAACCTTCCAGCTGTTTCTGTCGCAAAATTTTTTTTTCAATGGAAAAACTGACCCGACATCATCATTTCGAAAATTTTCACGAAAAATTGTTGACTCTTCCAAAGTTTTTTCAATTATACAATCGCATACGTAAGAACTTTTTCACTACTTGATGTCATTTTTTTAAATAAATTTTACGCAAATTATAAAATCAATACTTAAAAAAGTTCCACAATTTAATCTACAGTTTAAACAAAATCATTTTCTTACCTTCATTAAAAAAAAACTCAATTCATTGCAAAAATTCCCGTTTCGTTCATATTCTTCCAGCACGAAATACAATACAACAACTATCCTACTAAATATATCACATAATATGTGCCTACACATTGTCCCTACACTTATCCTGTATTCATATCTGAGTGTAAGAACTTTGAGCAAAATTTGCTTGGATTCGTACACAGCTAATTTGAACGAATCGGTTGATACGATGAGAGATTATACTTTTTTTTTGTGTGTATACTTTCAGTGGATACATTTCGTTTCCAAATCATGTGAACGAAATGGGCGCTACAAAAATGTGAGCTGTTTTGTTTTGTTTTGTATACTTCCAATGGATACATTTCGTTCTCAAATCATGTGAACGAGTTGATGTTGAAAGTCAAAAGAGGGAGACGTTATTGTTGCTATTAGGAGACAAGTAATACAATTTTGTGGGTTGTTAGGCGTTCATAAACGAAATGAACAATTACAATATGACGCCTCGCCACTTTGTTAAGTTAGCCTTCAGCCAAAGCTCAATTATTGATGAAGACGTCAAAACTCTAAATAAATTAATTTGTCCTAAGTAATTTGTCTTAAGTGTATCCCTTCAGCCATTTCTACCGCTATAACAATCGCCAAATCTTTGGATGTTCCCGGCATAAAACACGATAAATATTATCCAGGGTCGCCACTTTTGGTGTATCGATAATTCCTCCTTTATTTGGACATGACACAACACGTACAAAACCATATTTCTTCTAACATATATCGTTCATTGTTTCGGGATATTACTGATACCTTAAAATCCAAATGTTGGAAAACGATCTTCACCGAGCGACAGTTCAAAAATATAAAACAGCACATCGTATGCATCTACCTACGAAGACGATTCCCTTCTGTCCATAGGAACTCTGGATAATGCTGCATCAATATTTACCGCCGAAGCAACGGCGATTCTAAAAACTACGTGGCAGGTTTGTGATATGCTCCAACAGTCTTGCAGTCCTACATGCGATTCAAATCCTTATAACCGTCATCATAAGCAAAATAAGAGATCATCTCAACAAATTTGCCAACAAATTAAAACTTATGTGGGTTCCTTGTCATGCTGGAATATGACCTATGTCAAGTTAGCACTACACTTTTTGAAATTTAAAAAACTTAGTACACAATTAATTGTAGCTTTTTTGTTGTAAATTAGTTGTGAAAAGAAAAAATTTGTAGCTCTACTATTTTTAACAAAAATGGTATGTAGTGCTAACTTGATATCAAGATAGCATTACACTTTTGAAAATTAAAAAAACTAAGTACGCTATTAATTGAAGCTTTTTTGTAGTAAATTAGTTGCGTAAAGAAAAAATATGAAAAAAAAAAATTCCATTGTTTTTTTTCTAATTAAAAAAAAAAATGGTATGTAGCGCTAACTTGATATCAAGTTAGCATTACACTTTTGGAAATTAAAAAAACTAAGTAAGCAATTAATTGTAACTTTTTTGTTGTAAATTAGTTGTGGAGAGAAAAAAATTCTAAAATTTTTTTTGTGAAAGTTTTTAAACAAACACTGAGTATGTAGTGCTAACTTGACATTGTGAGTTCAGGCATTAAAAAGGGATATTCAAAAAACTAAGTACGCAATTATTTTTAACTTTTTTGTTGTAAATTAGTTGTGAAGAGAAAAAAATTCTAAAAATTTTTTTGACAAAATTAAAAAAAAAAATCATGGTAGGTAGTGCTAACTTGACATTGTGAGTTCAGGCATTAAAAAGGGATATTCAAAAAACTAAGTACGCAATTATTTTTAACTTTTTTGTTGTAAATTAGTTGTGGAGAGAAAAAAATTCTAAAAATTTTGTTGACAAAATTAAAAAAAAAAATCATGGTAGGTAGTGCTAACTTGACATTGTGAGTTCAGGCATTAAAAAGGGATATTCAAAAAACTAAGTACGCAATTATTTTTAACTTTTTTGTTGTAAATTAGTTGTGAAGAGAAAAAAATTCTAAAAATTTTTTTGACAAAATTAAAAAAAAAAATCATGGTAGGTAGTGCTAACTTGACATTGTGAGTCCAGGCATTAAAAAGGGATATTCAAAAAACTAAGTACGCAATTATTTTTAACTTTTTTGTTGTAAATTAGTTGTGGAGAGAAAAAAATTCTAAAAATTTTTGAAAAATTTTTCATAAGTCACTAACTACGTTATGAATTAAATAGTTTTTAATTCATAAGTCACTAACAAGCTTATGAATTAACTTTTTTTTTTATTTATAAGACACCAGCTAGCTTAGACTTAATGTTTTTTTAATACAAAATATTGCAAAATTCGCAACACTGAACTGAACAGAACTCGTAACGGGCAGCAAATTTTTGTCAAGAATGAATTCGACAATCTTTGGCATACATTGTTTAATTAATTAAAATACTGTTTTCTATCTGAAGAAACATCATTCCGATTCCTGATGACCTTTTCGGATGTAGTTCTCAATAGAACCACTACCAACTAGAAATACATTTTGGTGAGTTCTATACAATGTTAAATGTGTCCCAGATACCCGTCGGGGAACTTCCTTTTACCTACAAATATTAAAGGAGCCCGACTTGATTTGAACTGTAAAAAAAATAATTAAAAAAAAATAAAGTCTTTTAGTTTTGTTTTTATATCAAGAGTTTACTAGCAAGAAACATATTTTATAACAAACGACACTTGTATATAATTAAAATAATAGTACCTGGGAGACCGAGCTTCGCTCGGCTTTTTCTAATTGAAAAAAGTGAAATATGTATGAGAAATATAGACATGGCAGTTAATAGAAAACAACATATGTCATACATTAAATTTGTTCACTTTATAAATGCGTTCAATGGAGATGCTTCCATATTATGTACGTGGAGATAAATATGTAGACAGTTTGACATAATGTACAAATTTTATAATTTTGTCGAACAAAAAAATGTTCCACATACGTCTAAGTGACCCATAATAAAATACATTTTCTTCGAAAATTATACAATAATTCTTCCTTTCCCATATACAGGGTGTCCCGAAATCACCGCCTCAGAAGAAAACCAAGAGTTTCTGAGGTCATTTTAATTCGAAAACAAAATCATCAAAATTGAAAAAACTAAAGCTTAGCTCCTCTTTTAAAAATAAAATTACATCGTTAGACTTAAAATAGAATTCAGCATCCTTTGGCACCTCCTTATAAGGTCTGGATGATACTTATTTTTATTAGCTTTGAAAGTTAAATCATTATTTAAATACAAAATTTCCTCCAGATAGTTAGAACTGTTGCTTTAGCGCCCCTTTAGTTAAGGGCCTGGGTGATACAACAAAAGTGGGCGTGGAAGGGCGTGGGCGGTTTTTCCAAATTTTTTTTTTATTTTGTTCTTGCTTATCAGTACACTTCCTGATAATTTCATCCAAATCGCTGAAGCCATTTACAAGATTCCAATATATAACAAAAGTGGGCGTGGCAGTGGCGGATTTAAATAACGCTAAATTGCAAAAAAAATTCTCGCTAAGCTATGCAAACTGCAAATTTCATTCAAATCTGACCGTTCCCGAAAAACCTAAGAAGTAAAAAATTTCATGCAAATCGTTGGATCCGTTTCGGATATTTTTTGTTTTTCAATTTTTCTCACTCATAAGAATGAACTCTAAAACTTTTACTCAAATAGTTTGAGTAGCTTCCGAGAAATAGAAATAATAAAAGTAGTCGTGACATTGGCGGATTTTATTAAAATCAATTTTCAATTTATTTCTTGTTCATATCTAAAAATAAAAAACCAAAAACTAATAAAAGTGGGTGTGGCAGTAGGCGAATTCTACATATTTCTTTTAAAATTTTGTTCCTACTTATAAAAGAGAACGCTCACTGAAAATTTTATGCAAATTGTCGGAGCCAGAGCAGTGGGCGGATTTCACTAAACTTTTCTTAACTTTTTTCGTCTTATTGAGGAGAAAAAAATCTGAAAATTTCATTAAAATGGCTAGTTCCGTTTCTGAGAAACCAAGCAATAATAAAAGTGGGCGTGGCAGTGTGTGGATTTTAGTAAAATAATTTTTCAATTTTTTGTTATAAGAATAAACTCTTATAACCTCATAACCTCATTTAAATCGTTTGAATTGTTTTCGAGACACTAAGAAATAATAAACGTGGGCGTGGCAGTAGGTGGATTCTACTTATTTCTTTTTAAATTTTGTTCCTACCTAAAAAAGAGAACGCTCTCATAAAATTGTATCTAAGTTGTCGGACCCGTTTCCGATAAACTAAAAACGAAATAAGTGGGCGTTGCTGTGGGCGGATTTCACTAAATTTTTCTTTAAATTTTTCTTCTTATTGAGGAGAAAAAAACTCGGAAAAATGTATTAAAATGGCTAGCTTCGTTTCCGAGAAAGCAAGCACTAATAAAAGTGGGCGTGGGTAAGTGGGTGGATTTTATTAAAAGAATTTTTCAACTCTTATAACCTCATTGAAATCGTTTGAATTGCTTAAGAGAAACTAAGAAATGATAAAAGTGGGCGTGGCAGTCATAGAATTTTACTTAATATATTTTTTTATTTTTTTTCTCGATCATAACAATAAACACTGAAAATTTCATCCGAATCGTTGGAGCCGTTTTCGAATAGCCAATAACTAATAACAGTGGGCGTGGTAGTAGGCGGATTTTACTGATTTTATTTTTTTAATTTTTTTCTTACCCATGAAAGTAAACTCTGAAAATTTTATTCAAATCGCTTGAGCCGTTTCCGAGTAATAAAGATATTTCAGACCGATTCCGTCATACTTAAAAGTAAGAAAAGTGGGCGCGGGGTGGGCGGATTTTACTAAATTTAATTTTTTATTTTTTTTCTCGTTTATCGTAATAAACTCTGAAAATTTTATCAAAATCGTTGGAGCCATTTCCGAGAAACCAAATATATATAAATATATAAATATATAAATATATAAATATATAAATATATAAATAAATATACAAGAATAACTCGTTTAAAGTAATAAGATATTTAATTTAAAATAACATACTTTTGTAATTCTTTTACGTGTAATTAAATAATTTAAAAATTTTCAACACAATATATATGTACGTATTTATTTTGTAAACAAATTAAACTCAAAGTCTCGTTCAGAAATTTTTCCAGATCCAGCTGATGGAAATTTTTATAGTTCATATATTCCAAATGCGCAAACCCACTTTGTAGACACATTCAAAAATAAAAACAGTTTAGGGAACTCCCTTTTACCGGTGAGTATTATCAATTGTCTCGTTGTCGACGCGAAACATCAAGGCAGATTGACGTAGCTAGGCCAGAAATTCTCTCACAGGTGGCGGTGTTCTTTGGGTGTTTACCTTTTTTCATTGTAAATTTTGTCGAGTTTCCAGTGACACCAGTTCCTAAAGAGAAACCTTTTATGTAAGCTGATACATTCAGGGCCAGTTGTACAATAGTGGTTCAGCCTCGGTTCAAGATTTTAATTCACTAATTTCGGCGGATTAACTAAGGTTCAACGCTGGTTCAAGTATGTAATTGGTTATTGTCACACACTTTGACCCCGTTTAGATTGTGTCTTACAGTCTAAACAGGGTCTATAACAGTAAACCACTGTAGAAACTTAATTAATCCGCCGGAATCGATTGATAAAAATTGCTGAACCACGGTTTAAATATTTGTACAACTGGCCCTCAAGGAATCAATGTCATCTTTTACCTTTTAATTTATTGGCCAATTCCATAACGAAGGGACCGTTTGCTAGTTTATTCTGACTTCATAAGATTTTTCACTATTCATATCCGTCACGTTTATTTCTCCTTGGGTATGTGCCAGACTGGCGACAACAATGCGACTGGGTGCACTTTTCTATGGAAAAAAGAATGTTTCAATTAAAAAGAGTGCATGTGACTAACTCCAAGTTGCATTTCAAACCCATCTTTCGTTTAGGGATGTGGACAACGCATAACTCTAGCTTTATTGATGTGAACATCGAATTTCTTGTGCTCTGGTCCAATGAGACACTCAATCGCAGTGTCCACTCTGAATTAACGAGTTTCTTTTCGAAATTGTATGAGCTATATCACACTAAGCGACAACTGCACTTCACGGCGCGACACTATGCGACAAAGTTGATAAACTGACCAACTGTGCCGCGACATGAAGTTCCGTTCAGTTTCGTGCGAAAGTGCGCAGGGTGTCGCTGAAGTGCAGTTCCACCTAGTGCGGTTCAAGTGTCGTTTGTTATAAAATATGTTTCTTGCTAGTAAACTCTTGATATAAAAACAAAACTAAAAGACTTTATTTTTTTTTAATTATTTTTTTTACAGTTCAAATCAAGTCGGGCTCCTTTAATATTTGTAGGTAAAAGGAAGTTCCCCGACGGGTATCTGGGACACATTTAACATTGTATAGAACTCACCAAAATGTATTTCTAGTTGGTAGTGGTTCTATTGAGAACTACATCCGAAAAGGTCATCAGGAATCGGAATGATGTTTCTTCAGATAGAAAACAGTATTTTAATTAATTAAACAATGTATGCCAAAGATTGTCGAATTCATTCTTGACAAAAATTTGCTGCCCGTTACGAGTTCTGTTCAGTTCAGTGTTGCGAATTTTGCAATATTTTGTATTAAAAAAACATTAAGTCTAAGCTAGCTGGTGTCTTATAAATAAAAAAAAAAGTTAATTCATAAGCTTGTTAGTGACTTATGAATTAAAAACTATTTAATTCATAACGTAGTTAGTGACTTATGAAAAATTTTTCAAAAATTTTTAGAATTTTTTTCTCTCCACAACTAATTTACAACAAAAAAGTTAAAAATAATTGCGTACTTAGTTTTTTGAATATCCCTTTTTAATGCCTGGACTCACAATGTCAAGTTAGCACTACCTACCATGATTTTTTTTTTTAATTTTGTCAAAAAAATTTTTAGAATTTTTTTCTCTTCACAACTAATTTACAACAAAAAAGTTAAAAATAATTGCGTACTTAGTTTTTTGAATATCCCTTTTTAATGCCTGAACTCACAATGTCAAGTTAGCACTACCTACCATGATTTTTTTTTTTAATTTTGTCAACAAAATTTTTAGAATTTTTTTCTCTTCACAACTAATTTACAACAAAAAAGTTAAAAATAATTGCGTACTTAGTTTTTTGAATATCCCTTTTTAATGCCTGAACTCACAATGTCAAGTTAGCACTACCTACCATGATTTTTTTTTTTAATTTTGTCAAAAAAATTTTTAGAATTTTTTTCTCTTCACAACTAATTTACAACAAAAAAGTTAAAAATAATTGCGTACTTAGTTTTTTGAATATCCCTTTTTAATGCCTGAACTCACAATGTCAAGTTAGCACTACCTACCATGATTTTTTTTTTTAATTTTGTCAAAAAAATTTTTAGAATTTTTTTCTCTTCACAACTAATTTACAACAAAAAAGTTAAAAATAATTGCGTACTTAGTTTTTTGAATATCCCTTTTTAATGCCTGAACTCACAATGTCAAGTTAGCACTACCTACCATGATTTTTTTTTTTAATTTTGTCAAAAAAATTTTTAGAATTTTTTTCTCTCCACAACTAATTTACAACAAAAAAGTTAAAAATAATTGCGTACTTAGTTTTTTGAATATCCCTTTTTAATGCCTGAACTCACAATGTCAAGTTAGCACTACCTACCATGATTTTTTTTTTTAATTTTGTCAAACAAATTTTTAGAATTTTTTTCTCTTCACAACTAATTTACAACAAAAAAGTTAAAAATAATTGCGTACTTAGTTTTTTGAATATCCCTTTTTAATGCCTGAACTCACAATGTCAAGTTAGCACTACCTACCATGATTTTTTTTTTTAATTTTGTCAAAAAAATTTTTAGAATTTTTTTCTCTCCACAACTAATTTACAACAAAAAAGTTAAAAATAATTGCGTACTTAGTTTTTTGAATATCCCTTTTTAATGCCTGAACTCACAATGTCAAGTTAGCACTACCTACCATGATTTTTTTTTTTTATTTTGTCAAAAAAAATTTTAGAATTTTTTTCTCTTCACAACTAATTTACAACAAAAAAGTTAAAAATAATTGCGTACTTAGTTTTTTGAATATCCCTTTTTAATGCCTGAACTCACAATGTCAAGTTAGCACTACCTACCATGATTTTTTTTTTTAATTTTGTCAAAAAATTTTTTAGAATTTTTTTCTCTCCACAACTAATTTACAACAAAAAAGTTACAATTAATTGCTTACTTAGTTTTTTTAATTTCCAAAAGTGTAATGCTAACTTGATATCAAGTTAGCGCTACATACCATTTTTTTTTTTAATTATAAAAAAAACAATGGAATTTTTTTTTTTTCATATTTTTTCTTTACGCAACTAATTTACTACAAAAAAGCTTCAATTAATAGCGTACTTAGTTTTTTTAATTTTCAAAAGTGTAATGCTATCTTGATATCAAGTTAGCACTACATACCATTTTTGTTAAAAATAGTAGAGCTACAAATTTTTTCTTTTCACAACTAATTTACAACAAAAAAGCTACAATTAATTGTGTACTTAGTTTTTTAAATTTCAAAAAGTGTAGTGCTAACTTGACATAGGTTGGAATATGCGGCAACGAACATGCTGATAAAGCAGCAAACTCTGCTCATTCTTCCCCAGTCAACTCCATTTTGATTCGAACACATAAAATGAATGGTTTTATGTCTTCTAGTTTTTGAGAAAATTGGAAATTACTAAAACCAATTTTTTATGAGATTATTGTTTTTTTGCTTGCTTACACAAATACAGTGCCAGCACCAGGAATTACGGCGTATAAACAGTGAAGTATGTATAGAGGGTCAAAAACAAGCATATCTGATAATAGGAGAGGGTCTATCTCACCCCGTTTGGAAGGTAGGTGCAATTTTAGAAATAATGACTTAAAATGAAAAAAAAAATTATTAAAAAACAACGGCAATACTTACAATGAAGTACTATACCGGTTTTGAAAGCCAGAAATCTGTTTTTAATTCTAAATTTAAAGTAAATTATTTATGTCAATAGCTTTTGAAAAATTCGCATGCAAACTCAAAATTTTGATAAAAAAAATTAAAAAAAAGTTTAAACCATCTTTTTTTTTTTCAAAATAGTGAAATGAAGTGCTAAATTGGATTTTTGTGGTCAATTTTTATGTCAATTCCAAATCGAACACAGAAAACCGAATGGTTGTATGTCTTCTAGTTTTTGATAAAATTGAAAATTAATAAAACTACTTTTGTATGAGATTTTTGTTTTTTGGTATTTACGGTGATTTCATTTTTAGGATTAATGTTGATGATAGGTTCATCTTTGTAAGTAAAGTATAGCAATTCATTTAGCATTACAGTTACATTATGTAAATATGTAAGACACAAACATACATATTAAGAAAGTAACAGTAGTACCTAGGTAATGTGAATTTTTATAATGCATTACATTTTCATATCTGAAAATTTTAAATGTGTAACTTTGAGCAACGTATTTGTATATGTATATTTAGAAAGCTGATTTTGACATTAAATATATGTATAGGATAAATTCAAAGTTTCTTTAATTCCAGATTCTTTAATTGCAAAAGAAACTTTGCATACACCCAACCTCGCACCTACCCCAAATCCTATAGTGTACCCAAGCAGGGGGGTTGCAGAGGGTAGGGATGCCAGACGTCCCGCCAGGCGCGGGACAGTCCCGCAAAACGTATTTTGTCCCGGAAGTGTCCCGCCGGAAAATTATGTTCCGTTACGTCCCGCAATTCGATATAATGTCCCGCTGGTCCCGCAAAAAATTAAGTTTAAAGGTTCCCCCACACCAACGCGAATTTTCGGTGGCGACAACGAAAACAACAATAACAACACGTGGTTGTCAATGAAAACAACACGTTGTTATTATTGTTTTCGTCGTCGCCACCGAAAAACCGCGTTGGTGTGGGAAGAACCTTAAGTTTAAGTTTTATAAATAATCCAGAGTTTGAGAAATATCTCAAAATTGTTGATCCTTCTAAATTAAAAAATGTAAATATTGATTTATTATTTAAAGAATTTGTGCAACTTAAATTTTTTTATAAAAATTAACATAGAAATATTAGGAACAAAAAATCTGTCGATATTAGGGTAAACTTTTTTTCAAAGAATTAAGCCCCTAACTTTGAAAAATTATGTGGTTTTGTTTTTTCTTTGCTAATTTCGAATGCCAGCATTGAAAGAACTTTCAGTTTTATGAAAAACTCATAGCGTGAAGAAAGAAATAAAGTTTCTTTGTCGGTGTTAGGAGCGAAATTTGTTGATTAAACAAAATTTTAATATGACTTGTAGAGAATTCAAAGAATTGTGGTAAACTGATTTTGGTTTAAAAGAAATTGTTTCAAAAATCTCAGCAGAAAAATACATATAAAAAACCTACCTACTATTAACCTTGTAAAAATTAATGAAATTTTACTTTTATTAAAATTCTGAAAATGTTGTTTTTATTATTAATTGTTGTTAACTTTTATAGTTTTCAATTTATTTTGTTTTTAGGTAATTCTTTATTTATTTATTTACACCTTAGTTCATTATGTTGAATGTTCACTCATAAACTATCTATGTTAAACAAGATTCTTTGAAGGTAAGGGTTCTCACAGACTTCTGTTTATGAACGATGTAACAATGAATATAGTTTATGAATCTAGGGTTAAATAAAAAATAGGTTTAAAATTCAAGACTTTTTTTCGAATAACAAATAAATCATACTTTTAAAGTTTTCGGAAAGGTTGTTGTGTTCTCAAAATAAATTTGTCCCGCAAAGAAATTTTTCCAATCTGGCATCCCTAGCAGGGGGGGCAGAATGCCCCCCATACAAACCTCACTGTTTATACGCCGTAATGCTCAGTGCTAGCACTGTATTTATGTATAAGCAAGCAAAAAACAAAAATCTCACAAAAAAGAAGTTTTAGTAATTTTTAATTTTCTTAAGAACTAGAAGACATAAAATCATCTAGTTTTCAGTATAATATGAATAGTATATAATGTTACAGTTTTGAAAAATTACACTTTTAACTTTTTTTTAATGTTTTTTTTGAGTTGCATAGATTTGACTTGATTTAAAAACAAGCTTATAGAACAGAGTATTGGCTTTGAATAAAGGTATAATACGAAATTGTAAGTATTATCGTTATTTTTTAATATTTGTTTCCAACTTTTAGTACTTTTTTATGAAATTGCCGAAATTTATGAAAGGCACGAAAAAAAAATTACTGGCACAATTACCATCACTTTTACAAATGCATTAACCCGAATAAATTACAACCACTCTACCCGACGTCTACCTCAAGACAGATGAACTCTACTCTGGTAAGACTTCGTCTAGGGCACACAATTCAAACGCACCAACACCTTTTAAAAAAAGAAAATCCTGCAACTTGTGCAGGCTGCCAAGCTGTTTTCGATGTTAATCACATTTTAAGTATTGGCGCTTGCAGATACCCTACCTCAAATACCAGCATTTCCAAAAAAAAATCCATCCGCCTCAGAGATCTTAGGTAACTTCGATCCAGAAAACATCAAAAATATATAGGTACCTATAACTTTATAAATCTACACAATTTTAAAATTTAATTACAATATCACTATTTATATATTCTTTAGACAACAACAAATAACTTCTATAGGTACTTAAACTTTATAGTTTCTTAAGAGTCAGAAGCCTCAGCAGCTAAGTCTTATAAATATTAGGATGTACATTTTTAATTTATTGTTAATACATTTTAATAATAATGATAATAATACTTTTGATCAAGCGAAAAAGCATTTTGTTAGTTTATTCCGATTAGGGTTCATTACATTCATCAAAAACCTTAGGTTTAATAGGTATACATATATTTTATCGACCAGTTTTATTAAGCTTTTCACTTATTAAAACTGCGTCATTGGTGCTACACATTCAACCTTTTAGCTCTTCATTGTTTAACCCTATATTCAGTAGAAATTCTTCTTCCATGTTCTGAGTTCTTTGGCTGTAATATGATTCCACCTCACATTCATGAACATTTTGATGAAAATGTTAGACAAAATTTCAAAAAATAAATAAGCCAGTATTGTCCTTACACTAAGTAAAACTAGCTCACCTCATAAAATAAAAAAAAAGTAGTACCTAAATATTCTTCAGTTTTATAAGACTAGAACTACCTATCACAGTATCATCTGTTTAGAATAAGTGAAAATTAAACAAAAGAATTTAATTTGATCTGTGTAACATGAACATCGACGTCACAAACTTAAATGTGTTGTAGATATGTGTCGTGAAATAAAGCTCTGAACTAAATATTATTACATACATATGGATATCTAGTAGGTAGTTATTAAATAAACAGTAAACAATATTAAACGTAACGTAAAATAACGACCCTTGTAACTTGCCTTATGACTGAGAAAATACCTACATGGTGAAAACTTTTTTCTTCAAAACTAATAAGTTTCAGTGAATACCTACCTATAAATCCATAAAACTGACCTTCTGAATGGTTTAAGCTTTGACTTACCTTGCCATGAAGAACAACCGTCACAGATATACCTACTTAGGAAGGTGAAAATATTAAGAGAATTAAAATGTTGTTAATTTACGACCTTATACGAACATATAAAAAAAAAACGAGGAAATACCTAGGTATCATCGAGGGAAAAGATTAAACGAAAATCGAAAATCTTATTGGAAGAAAAAACACTTTTGGTCAACTTTTTAATTTAAATACTCCTCTGTTTAACGGACGAGTAGACAAAGTAGGATATAAAATGCTGACACAGCGTGATTGAGTTGGAAAAAGAACTGCGCATTTATTTTTAGTCCAATTCCAATGGAATTCGTTCTCCACTCCGCTGTCAAAGAAATTATTAAGAACATGACAAAGAGCAAGAACCACGGAGAAGCGGTAAATGTTCCCAAACAAAAATAAAAATGTCAACAAGAATAATACATAAGACTTTCCACCAAGAGCTGCAATATAATTTTTTTTTTGCGAATAATAAAAATTAATTAATACTCACCGATTATAATTATGTATATGTATTATAATTATTTAATTTCACACAATAATTTTAAACACCTTGAAATTTTGGGGGCAAACACAATCCACTCATCAAATCAAACTTGAGTAATTTACTCCCTAGAACGTGGAACCACTTTCAAAATATGTAATAGGTTAAAAAACCTGATTCTTTAATGTTTCTTATACAAAAGTGGGCAAGTCTTAACACAAAAATAAACAAACAAAAACTGATTAAACACTGCAAAAAATGTTCTCTTTAGTATTTTTCAATACTGCCGTTCTTAAAAGAACCACTCACAAATCAATTGCAATTCATTCATTTCTTTTTTTACATATATTTTTATAAGCCGACACGTGAAAATCAGACACATTGAGACAAAACAGCATCTAAACTAGCCGGCGGATGAAAGTAAACTGAAGAATTGAAAAAAATACTGTCATGTTTGAAGCTGTAGTAAAACACACCCTCTAGATTTTTGTTGGTGATGGTGTGAATCAAAATAAAAAAACAAAGATACAAGAAAAACAAGAACAATAAGATAAAGAGAAGGCCCCATGTCATGTGGTGATAAGTAAGTTCTATTATTTGTTTTATTTAAATAAATATTATATAGGTACACATTTGTTTTTATGCACAGGTATTGTGAAAATAAACACGAAAACAGAAAAGATAACAAACAACAGCTTATGGAAAAGGTTGTAGGTACCTATACGAATTATTTAATTGAAAAGAAGTAGGTAGGTATGTATGTAAATGTAACCAAATCAAATCGTACAGTTAAATTTATAACATGTGTATATGTATGTATAGTATATAATATATGTACCTATAATGTTTGCATTAAAAGCAGAGATGCATTCTTATTATTAGAGCTGGCTGATTGACAATTTGTATGAAGGCAACTCATACATTGAAAAAAGGAGTTCCCACTTGTGTGAAATGATATTTTACACTAGACTTTGCAATCATTTTATATAGGTCCGTATTCCGTAGGTATACATTTCTGAAGGTTTTTGATGCATGATGTACTTCACTAACTTACACTTTATTTTGGTTGTAAGAGTTCTGATTTGCCAGTAGGTTCCAAATCTGAACCAATTCGAAATGATAACTCAAGTAGATATTTATCTTGGTGGTGGTCCAGTATAACGAATGATATAATGTCCAGAGTCAATTCGTTATATCGAAAATTCGTTATGTCGAATACATTTTGTTCATACAAATCTTTAGGTAAATAGAAAGTACAATTGTATTTTTCATTATTTTATTTTATACTTCACTTAAAAGAACAAAAAAAAAATATTTAACTTCATTTACATATACCTATACATGTTGGGAATAGACTTATTAATTTTGTTCAAATTATCAACATACATAAATATTAGGTACATACAGATATTTGTGCTCATAATTAAGAAACAAAATTGTCAATATACATTTGTTTTTTGGGCGTTGAATGTTATGATTAAATGCCTCTGCCCGTAAACTTCTTAGAACTAAGACTTTATAGTTTTCAATGCCATTTTGTTCTGCCCATTGGATGCAATTGTCAAAATTTCCGACAGGTTCGTAATGACTCACTCTTTGAACTTCAGTTTCTGAGCTATCATTATCCACAATTTCGATTTCTTCAACATTGTTGCTATCAATATTTTCGGGTTGAAGTATTACTCCATTATGCATTATTCGGTTTTACAAGGTCTGTTCTCGATGAAAGCTTTTTACCAGACTCTTTAAGAAGTCGAATTCCAAAGCACTTTTTAAATTTTGTTAGCCAACCACTGTTTGCTGTGAATTTACCGAGGTGATATGTTTTTGGAAACTGCAATGCCTTGGCCTTTAAAATGTTACCATTAATAGGAACGTGACTTTCATGTTGAGCATCTGTTTACATACATACAGCATCTGTTTACATATCTTCCAATATTATCATAAACATGCATATAAGTAGAAATTAACACATTTACAGTCAAGTTTCTTTCAAATTTGTTGTTAGAAATTTTTATTTTTTTCATTTTCTGAAATTAGTTATTTGTTCGATATATAGAATACCTAACGGACTTGAAAAAAATGTTCGTAATATCGAGCATTCGTTATATCGGCATTGGTTATACTGGACCACCACTGTAGTGTTCTAATTTTTCAATGAGTAGCCCGTGGCGTAATGATAACCACCTTGGGTTACTGCTTCTTCGGAGGAATTGCGAAATCGTCCATATTTAAAAGCAAGCAAGTTTTCTAAGAAAGACAAAAGATATAATAATTTATAAAATTTGGTCTAAACTAAACGACGCGACGTTCATACTTAATGTCTTTAAATGTTTATTCAAATAGAAATAAATTCACGATATGATTGAACGAATTCGACAACGTTTAAGCCGTTATCGAGAAAAACGCTTCTATGTTAAATACTACAGATAATTAAAGTTTTTGGTATTTTTTTTACCAAAATGCAGACCATACGTACAACAGTAGTTCTAGGGATAGGTACATAATTTTTGTTTAATCAAAATTGTAAGAGGCATTTTCGAGATCCCTATAAATTATGAAAACAAAATGTTTCGAACATCTACCAATGTTAACATGTAATGTAACAAATACACAATTCTCGGACAAAAATATTTTAAAAAATTAAATTCAATTATTTTTATTCCAAAAAAAAATTTACTGCTTGAAGTTTAAAAATTAATATTTTTAGTGAACAACGTACATTTAGTGTATTTAGCAGTGACATCACTGTTCTTAAGGCTATACAAAACCGTCAAACAAATTCTACACTTCATCCAACTCATACCGTATTTTATCATAAATTTTATTTTGATTCTAAACAATGAAAAACTAATTTCAATTGGACTAAGTTGCAATTACTACGGCATTCAAAATTTTCTGACCCAAGCTAATCAATTTCATTTTCGTTTAATTTAAGAAAATCTCTAATGTTTTACGGAGTGGAAGACGCAAAATTAGTTTTATGTTGGTATGTAGGAATGTTTTTAAAAATTTATTGCATCATATTTTTTTATTTTTTTGTCAGAAGCGAAAATTGCATTGCGTGTATTTGTCAATAGGCAGTAACTTTTTTTATTCTAGGCATTTTTTCGCTCTAGAAACAAAAATGTGGCAGACGTCACGTAGCTTTTAGAAATAAATCAATGTCTCCTGTGTGGTAGTGTGTAGCACCAAATTTCAATGAAAACTAACATGACTAGTTGCAACTGCATATTGAGGTGGGAAGTAGTTGTATGTTGGTCAGATCAGTTTCATTGACTACTCATTCGAATTTACTGACCTTTCTTTTTTCTTATACATATTATTATTTTACAGCTGTAATAGCATATAACATGATAACTAGAAAATTATAAATCAGCACCAACTTACATCCTATCAGCACCAACTTACATTCTATAGGTACTACGCCGATATATATTTTTGCATTATGTAAGTTGTAAGTACTATACAGTGTACATAGCGTAGTTTGCAATTTTTTGTTATACCTACAATAAAATTATTACAGTTCGTTAAGAATATTGAGAAAGAGTCCTAAAAACAAATAATGATAGGAACACAAAATTTTATAGTTAATGAAAGGACGCTCTCGCATTCATTCAATTTGTAACCCCCATTTGACCTTGAACGATTTTGTTATGTGTACTACATCACGTCCTGCAGGAATTTAGAGGCTGCGCTGTCAGAATTCATATAATAAAGGGGATTAGGTATAAGAGTGCTATATTATGCGCATGTACCCACTAGGCGGAGAGAAGAACTATAGGAACCAAAACAAAACTAATAATAACAAAAATTTAAACTTACACTAAAAGGTTGTTCTCAATATCTTTTCAGTTATTCAATTAAATTTAGATTTCAGGAACGAAATGAATTTGTTTTTGAAGAAGCTTTTAAATCAAAGTACCTATCTACACACGTACATAAGTATATATGTATGTACCAACCCATAGTGGGGCGACCTGTATGGCAGTATTGGAATTAATCAAAAAAATAAAACAAAAGAGTTGAGTATATTTAGATGTTTTTTCGTTTTAAAATATTTGAATGCATCTAAACCTCACTCATTTTACTTCGTTACATGAGTTTCCACTCCAAAACGTGCATTTGAAGTCACCACTTTGGTTCTCTATTAATTGTGATTTAAAAAAGTTGAAAAAAAGGTTGGGGTTTAACCCTCTACCGCATACTTAGCCAAATATGGCTTTCTACAGCTATTTGACCTTGAACAAATAGCTGTGCCTTTGCACTTGTGCACCAAACAAGGAGGAAGATATTCATGTTTGCAGGTAAGTCGGTTACTTAAGTTGTCATTGAAAACGGAAGTGTGAAAAATGTTCGTATTTCAAATATTAATAACTTTTGTGTTAATTGAGTTAAGTGGCCATAAAAATATATTTCTGATTGTGTGTCTAATTCTTTTGAAATTAATACATTTTTATAAAAAAAAATTATTTTCTTGATCGTTTGTGAGGTAAAAGTGTACAAGCCATATTTGGCTTCGCAAGCAGTAAGGGGTTGAAAATATACATATTTTGTTGAGTTATTTATTTAAACAAAAAAGTTTTTTTTTGGTTTTTAATAAAAAGACGTCTTAAAACAACCAAAGAAGTCATTGCGTATTTTTTTTTCCTTTTTAAATAAAAATTCATGCGGTAGAGGGTTAAATAGCTGTAGCTTTCTTAAAAATAACGGCAAAATTATATTTGAACATGAAATTGACAGACCATATCTAGAGAACCATAAGTCCCACAAACAAAATTTTACTTAAGTTTTGTAGAAAATTAAATTCTCTACTTTTTTTTTGATAAATCGAAAATAAAAAAGTTATAGTTAAAAATGTACAAACGTTTCTTCATTTAATCAATCAAAAAAATTAAATGATATTTTTTTTGAAAACGATAGTCTATTTTTAGTTATATCTTTTCTATTTGCCATTTCTCGGTAAAAATACGTATACCAAAATTGTAGACAATTTAATTTTTTCAAAACCGAGGTAAAATTTTGTTTGAGGGACTTATGTTTTTTTAGATATAGCGAATACTCTTTTACACCCCCACCCGCCAAATGGGGAGGGGTACAACCTCAAAAATCATTTTGTATACTCAAACTGATGCACCTTACACATTGCAACAAAAAAACATGTGTTATACCTACTAAATGCGAGGTTTGGGCAAAAAAATTTAACTATACAATTTAACAATTTCGTCGAGATTCAAAGGAAAATGGAGAAATGGAAACGTTTAATCGTGATTAAATAAGAACAATGATAAATATAAAAATGGAAATATGTTTCTTCCAGTATTCTTAATCGGTTCTTAAATAAAAAAAATGATTCAGCTCTCACAATCCAACAAATGAATTAATTCCAGTTTTCGGGGTATCTTGCCCCATTGTGCAACGTTGGGAAATATTTATAATAAACATTCAAAGACAAAAATGAATACGTAACGTAAAGCTATTTTGAATACGTAACAATATGTTATTATTTGAACAGTTTTTAAGGAATATAAATCTGTTAAGTTAATTTTTGTTATATGTGAGATACATTAATATACAATTAGAAAGACCAAACGAGGACGCAACGTCTGATGTAATCAATTCAGCTTTTAAGTTGACCAAAACTCGTGATGTGCTAAGTCCATAATTCACCAGCTAACTCCATCCAACTATCATAGTATCTAGAATCTACAATTAAAATATTACACAATCCTTTAAGAAAAAAACACCTCCCACCATGAAAGTTACGACCAAAACGGTTTATGTACCATGAGAATTGAGAATGAAAAATTAAAAAGAGATTTTGTATTGTATGTATATTATTAATGCCGAATGTAATAACACCAAAACAAAGAATATATGAATAGGTATCCTAAAGAGAATTATATTTATAATTTTGTAAGGATGACTACATTTTCAATAGAACAGCAAAATTAATATTACCGATTCCCTTTGAAAATAATGGTCCGTTATTCATTCATTAATAAAAAGGCATAAATATTTAATTTGGTTATGATTAGTTTAGATTTAGTTTTAACATTGAAAATGTTTATAGGGTCGTTTTGAGAAAAATATGGTGTTACCAAAATGATTAAATGAACAAATGAATATATAACAGATGAACTCTAGCGTATAGGGGTCTCAGGATCGAATTTTTGGTTGGTGTTACCAAAGAAAATACCAAAATGAACCTAAATACACAATCGATGAATCGTACCTACACGTTGATCGTCGCCAACCGATGAGCTTCAGTGGAGGATAGTTAAATTTGTATAAAATCTTAAAATCACTCGATTTGAGCGCACTTAGAAGCCTATTACTCAGGTTATAATTATCGGATGCTTAATATTAAGATAGATAATTAAAGATAAAATTTTTGCAAAAGCTTACAAAATTTCATACTAAAAACGTGAAAGATTGGCTTTTGAGAACAAATTTCATCACGGCAAATGACGGGAGGAACAAGAAAACAAAAAGAAAAAGACCTACCCGCAAAGAATATACATTGCTGTATAGCCCGATCATCCTAGCCCAAAATTGACGATTTGAAAAAATTAATTAGATCATTCAATTTTTTGACGCAGTTAAGTTTTAATGATGGAGTAGAATATGAATGTACAGTTTTAGACCAAAATTTGCGACGGCGGCGTATGCCTTTAATTTTGGATTTTGCGTTTTGTCGATTTGCAGGCGTATTATGCATTTCTCGCTGAAAATGGTAGGCACAAAATTTATGTAGAATTGAATCCTATATCTTTTTTGCATAGACAATTTTATTGTTAAATAATTATTTATTCTTAATAATAAGCAATAAGTCTGAAAAATTAGGACATTGGCCAAGTTTTTTCAAATTTTGGACCATTTTTATTAAAAATAAGTGACATATTTAACTGGCAAAATTATAGAAGACAAAATTCTCTACAACTTTTGTACGAACAATTTTTTTGTAGGACGAATAGTACGCGTTTGGGAACGCAAAAGGCAAAAACAAAGAACGATTCTACGGAACTCGCAGTCTCAAGTCTGGACGACAAGTCGCAGATCATATTTTAGTTTTACATGCCTTCACTGGTTGCGATACAACCTCCTCCCTCTTCAACATCGGAAAAGGAAAACTTGTAAAGCTTTTGGAAGATCGCAAATATGTTCAAAGATAAAAGGTCGAATCCACAGACAATAGTGAACTCCGGGAAACAAATTTTCATCGCCCTCTACAATGGAAAAAAAAACGGAAACATCGCTGAATCACCTTAGATACGAAACTTTCCTCAAATCTGCCGCAAAAAATAAAAATAACATGTCCAAACTACCGCCATCGGAATCATCGGCACATCAGCATTCATTCCGGGTGTTTTATCAGGTCCAAAAGTGGCTAAGGATGGAGCTAGAACCAACAGAATGGGGGTGGGCAAAAATCCTCGCGGTGCCTTCAACCGATCGACAACGTCGCATCACCTGCACCAGAGTCACTATTACGAACAATTTCTTGCAAATGCAAAACGGGCTGTGGAATAACTTGCGGCTGTCGAAAAGTTGGGCTTAAATGCACAATAATTTGTGGAATTTGCAGTGGCAATTCGTGCACAAATGCCCCGAACAACAGAATCGACGAGGAAAACGGGGACGAAATTGAAATTGTAGACGATGTGCAGCAGGAGAAAAGTTGCACCGAAGAAACCGAGACAAATGACGAAAGGCAGAGAGAAACGCAATCTTCAGTCAATAGTGAAGATGAATGTCCAACGAAAAGATTGATAGAAACAGATGACTAGGGAAACCACAAAAAAAAACGCTCCGAAAACTCTACCTCTACGGTGGTGTGGAAATGAGTTAGGTCGCCTCCGCTAGCTTCTGTGTTGACCGCGTTTCCAGACGCGAACTATTCCTCCTACAAAAAAATTGTTCGCACAAAAGTTGTAGAGAATTTTGTCCTCTATAACTTTTCCGGTTAAATATGTCACTTATTTTCAATAAAAATGGTCCAAAATTTGAAAAAACTGGGCGAATGTCCTAATTTTTCAGACTTATTGCTTATTATTAAGAATAAATAATTATTTAACAATAAAATTGTCTATGCAAAAAAGATAGAGGATTCAATTCTACATAAATTTTGTGCCTACCATTTTCAGCGAGAAATGCATAATACGCCTGCAAATCGACAAAACGCAAAATCCAAAATTAAAGGCATACGCCCTCACAAATTTTGGTCTAAAACTGTACATTCATATGCTACTCCATCATTTAAACCTAACTGCGTCAAAAAATTGCATGATATAATTAATTTTGTTAAAAATCCTAGAATGATCGGGCTATGTAAGGGTTTTGGCAAGACGTTGGTTGGAGTGGAATGTGTGCAATAAAAAACCACCACTGCACTGTGGCTGGTGGCAAACAAAATTGGCTTCGCATCGGGAACAAAAATGATATACATACATAGCTAAGCTACATTATTAAGTAGGTTAGGTATGTCTGTAAAATGTTATGTTGATTAAACTGTTGTAGGTATTTTGCAAATATTATTCGTAATGGTAAGATTAGGTTGGTTTGGTTGGCTTATAACTTCTGTTCTAACAATCGGATATTTAAAATAAAGGTCTTAAAATGAAGGTAAAATATCAAACTAATTTATTCAGTTAAAAAATAATTGAAATAACATAAAAGTATTGGTGAAAAACGTTTAGGTTTAATTCATCAAAATAAATAATTGCATCAATTAAAAAAATTAATAAAACAAAATTGGCTTTGTTAGCATCGCCAACAAAATTCATATACCTACGTATCTATATAGGTACATACATTATGTATGTAGGTACATTTATATAAAAGGATTGATTTAGGTAGTTGGTCTGATTGCCGTTTTACTTCTGTACTAATAATCGGATCTTAAAGATTAAGGTTTTGAAATGAGTTAAATGTCAGGCTTCAAAATTTATGTGACAAAACTTGACTTTATTCTTAATCAATTCGATTGTTGAACCTAGAATATGCACAGAGACCTATACTTGAACTTTGATTATAACTAATAATAACTTAAGTTCTATAAGGGCCAGATGTTGAAGGTTAAGGGATTTAAATTAAGGTTAGCCAGGCTAGGGTAGGATTAACCTAGCGAAGCAACTTAAATATAATAATCGAAAAGGGTTTATTTGGTATCTTCTGTTCTAATTATCGGATCTACAAATTTATGTGACAAAACATCATCTAAACCAATGCGATTTTTGAACTTGACTAACGTCTAAGCCAATGCGATTTTGGAACTTGACCTACGTCTACACCAATGTGATTTTTGAACTTGACCAACGTCTTAACCAATGCGATTTTTGAACTTGACCTACGTCTAAGCCAATTTGACTTTGAACTTGAACTACGTCTAAACCAATGCGATTTACAAGCTTCACCAACATCTAAACCAATGCGATTTTTGAACTTGAATTACGTCTAAGCTAATGCGATTTTTGAACTTGACCTACGTCCAAACCAATGTTATTTTTGAGCCTGAAATATGCTAAGGTACCTATTTGCGTTCTTTTTTAATAAACTTACAACATTAGTTCTAAGGGCCAGTTGTTGAAGGTTAAGATATTTAAGTTAACGGTAATCAGTCTAGAGGTAGGATTAACTTACCTAAGCAACTTAAATATAAATATCGAAAAGGGTGTATTTGGTAAGCTTTTATCTTCTGTTCTAATTATCGGATCTTTGAGGTTAAGGTCTTAGAATTCAAGTAAAATCTCAGGCTATAAATTTATGTTACAAAACTTTACCTACGTCTAAGCCAATGCGATTATTGAACTTAGAATATTCATAGGTACTGCAATATAATTGAACTTCTTTAATAAACTTATATAGAATTAGTTCTGATGTTCAGATGTTCAAGGTTAAAGGTAGAACTATAATAGTCGGATGCCGACCTAAGTGGTCGTACGAAAGGAAACGAATACAAAGAATTCATATGACGTGCCCATAATTGAGTTTTGATTCGTTTCGATCAATTTTTTATTTTTGCTTTCGGAAGTGAAGAGCGCTCACCGACCGCTCCATGCGTAAGTGAACTGAGAGAATTTTCTTCCAACATCTTCCGACTATTACAGTTCTACCTTAAGGTCCTCAAATAAAAAAAACACGATTCAATTTGGTTGTCAACTCAGCTGTCAACTTAATTGGTGCTTTGCTTTTCATATACTCAGATAAAAGAATACTGCTTAGCTGACAAAAGCATTAATATTGTCTTAAGAAATAACATGACTCGAGTTTATTAAATTTATTAAAAGATGAGTTCAAAATGCAAAATATTATAAATTATCTAAAAACAATTAGGTAAATCAGGTTTGGATTGAGTTTGAGCTACATTTCAAATTATTTATAAATTTGGTTTCGCGTTAAAAAGGGTTCACTATGACAGTAAATCAAATAACTTGCCTATATATAAATAGTTCAATAAGTTGAGAGACTTGTAAATCAATTTGAGCAAATTTGAGCAAACATCAACGCCGTGATTAAATAAACTGAACTGAACAACATTAATTTAACCGCCAACTGGGATTTGACATTAAAAATATCTACATATTGTAATTTCAGACTGAAGAATGGTTTCTTAGACAGCTTCAGAAGTTTTGGTGCAACTATAGGATACAAATTGGAAATCACCAAGATTATTCATGTTTTTATTTTATCGAGCTAACACAAGTCATTTTCAATGTCCCCATAGTTACTCTATGAGTGAAATCTGTAAATTTTTTTAAGTAAGGATTAATGACAAAAAATGATCAATCAATGGAGTGACAATTCAACTGTCGGTTTAAGTGAAATTTAAGCTTTTGAATTGATCTGTTAAATTTTTCAATTAATTGATTCTTAATTAAGTATTTATACTTAATTGATTATGGAACTTTTCATTAAAGTGAACTTAAATAAATTAAATAAATATTTTATGTTTTAAATCATCTAAAATTGTTCCAGTTTATGTTTTTAATTATCCAAAATTAGTAGCTTTTATGTTACAAATCATTAAAATTGTTATATTTCTAATAAACTATTATGTTATAAAATTCGGTTTAGTCTAATCTTTGGAGTTTCCATCTTTTATTTGGCTTCATTAAGCTAAATCTTCTATTTATTCAACTTTTAAAAATTTATTTATAAACTAATTATAGTCAATTATTAAATTTTTGTTTGTTTTACTATATTTTTATTTTTCTATTGAATTGTCATATCCGGCAGATGGCAAAATAGCCATGTCAGTATTCGAAAACAAAATATTGTAATCCATTTAATGAAATAAAGAAATTATGTATCTATCTATCTATCTATCTATCAATAAAAAAAAAGTCGCATTTGTGCTAAAGACCAATCCGAAGAAGTTAAAAAGCGGCCATTAAATATAGACAAAACAACTGTTTGGTGTGGTTTATGAGCTGGTGGAATCAACGGTCTATATTTCTTAAAAAATGAGGACGGCCAGAACGTAATCGAAAATTGGAACTTCAAACTGGACATTGTTAACCGCCGCGCCGCCGTTACGTTCAATATTTAAAAGAAATAACATTTCAAACGTAAATGCAAAGAAGGGTTCTTTTGATTAATCGATAATATTGAATGTTTATTTTTGAAAAAAAAGTAAATGAATTACCCATTAATTTGTCCTGAAAAACGAGACTAAGAAGAGTCCATATACAAATATTCATAGTAAAAGGGTTTCTATGTAAATACATATTTTTTTCCGATTAACTTAGAAGCAAACGAATAAGATAGTTTTTCGAATCAGGGAATTTCAGTTAAAATGGCATTTAATCGTTACAGCATATTTTTGCATATTTTACTATAAATGCATATAAAGGCATATTCGGCTTTTTTGTCAATATTTAAGTAATAAATGCATATTTTTCGTGGATATTTTTAAAATTTCAGAAAAATCTTAAGAGTTAATTTTTTATACTATTCCGAAAGTGCATACGCACCTTAAAAATTTTAATTCCTACTTCAATAGACATACTTGGCAGTACTTAACACAATTCCAGCTGTCAAGTTTTTCCAATGTCATTCCCGTGATTTTTGCTCTATTTGATCAAAAAAAATTGCAAATTGGAATGAGAAACGGTAAACGTTGGATACAATTTTATTTGTCCTAAAAAATGAGGGGTTCCTACAAATGAAAAAAATCTAAAACATATTGACGGATAACTGTCATGAAGAAGAGATCATGAAGAACTATTCAATTAGTGAAATGCTCTCGTTCAAAAACGCTCCACTTAAATCCGTCGATGTTGATCGGTCATTTTTTTTGTATAAGAGTTTTTACGACGAAAATATTGCCACGATGAAAATCAAACAAATGTCATGACAACCAAGAATCGAAAAAAGGGTATTATTTGAACTGTTCTATGGAAAATACAGACATGTTCACTTAAAAAGGTGATTGTGGATATAATATTAAATCATTTTATTTAAATACCAACTATTGGCAAACAAGACAACAATATTATTCAAGAGACAAGAAATGTAGGTTTTTATTTAAATAATCTTCAAATCCCAAAGTTGTGGTCCATAAATTTTATATGTAGGATTGTAGGTAACAATATATATGTTGGTACATACCTGCACCAGTGGCGTGTCGTGAATAATTTTAAATAGGACCACGAAGAAAAAAAACCTGTAAACTCATAAGAAAGTTAATTCTCTGTATAGCTGAAACATGGGCATTATGTGCACTTTTGTTTTCAAAATAAACTTTTTTCAAGTTATTTATGCAGATTTAATCTTAACTATCGGTCTATACATAGCATACATAATATGTAAATATGTATATGTATATTTATATTAGTTCAATAATAACCACAGAAATACATTCCGAACTGAATGTTATAAATGAAAAATAAACAAAATTCGCGCCTAGTAAATTACAACTAATCATTTCTGTATGTGCGTGTTATCGGCAGAAATGGAGGACCTACAATTTTCTGCCGAATCTGAATGGCTTAGGTAATAAACATTTTGAGGATAAGTCAATTTCTCAAAGCGGTGGTAGCCGTTAAAAAAAGATTACTATTATTTGGAAGAGATTCAATCCCGAAGCCTTAGTCCAATAAAAAATTATCAGTCTGCCAACATATTCAGTAAATTAACTTGAGGTTGACTATAAGAAGTTTATAGGTACCTAGTATTACGTTTAATATAAACACATAATATTAAATATTGCTCTATTTTTTCAAACTTGTTTTATGTTTGGAGAGTGTATATCCGTAGTAGGATTTGAATTGTGCTTTTATAAGAGGCAGTAGAATATTATACTTTTAATGTATTTAAAACCTATTGCACTTCAAATTGCATTCGTAACCAAAACAAACACGGGTAAAATTTAATCTTAGCGATAGTGCGTGTCGTGGCGGTAGCAACTTCGGAGGATATATAGGTAACACATAACCTAAGAATCATGTACACACTTCATATCCGACGGTGGAACGATGCAGTGTGTTACTATTGAGTAATTATTTAAAGATCTTACTACCTACTCAGAATGTTTTAATATATAAGTTTGTGTTTCCATTCAACTTAATAGGTAGGTAGGTACCTACCCGAAAAGTAAATGGGTAAAATAATATTATCATCTATTTTTTTCTACCAGCGAAAAATCTATATGAAGTATGTATGTACATGATTCGTATGTGTTACATCCTCTGAAAGTCAAGCTTACATTTCAAAAGCTGGCATACCTACCTACCTACCTAACTTCCAATAATATGGTAACATTGTAAAAACAAAAGGAACAAATACCTTCCATTGGACACACTTTTATATTTACTACTACCATAACATTACATACTTTACTCTCAATTTCCGTTTCACAACATTAATATTACATAGCACAATGGCAGTATATACATACATATACATACATGCTACATTCTTTTCGAAACTTTTTTTTTTACAACGAACGATTGTGAAACTTGTTTTGTTTGTTTTTTTTTTACATTTCCCTTACACATTCTCCTCATTATTAGGGAATACTTAAGAATACCAATGTCAAGGCCAGTTTATGTGTTGTTTACTTTTCACATTCTTTTTTATACTCGACTCACTTTTAAAGCGTAGCGAATGAGGGGTGTTCTTGTTTTATTTTTAATATTCTGTATCTTCCTCTCTGTTTCTTACTAAATACTTATTAATTTCTTGCTAGTTTATTATTTTTGTAACAGCATCTGCTATTGAAAATGCGTAGTAAACTTGTTTGAAGTGAAAAAAATCCGCCGGGGTCGCATTGATTTGCTCTCCAACACAAATCCATTTTAACAAATGAATAAGTCTGCTCCCGTTTGGGATTGCATAAATTGTCCGATCAATGATGGGCAACATTTAAAAAATTTTTTTTTAGGTTACTTGATGTGACATATGATTAAAATCTGTGTACTTTCGGGACTACATAAATATGTAAATTTTACTCAAGTAACTTAAGTAATGAACTCTGAGAAAATTATTGGTAAAGTACCCATGGTAAGTGCGGTCCATGTTGATATATTGCCCTCAATGATTTTGATGTATTTTAAAGTGAAGAGTCTTGAAATTGTGTGCTTCCTAGGTAGGTATAGACGGTAGTAATTTTTCTACATTTTCTATAGGTACCTATTATTCTATGGTAATATTTACATTAAATTTTTCTTAAAGGTTAGGTTGGTAAGGTAAAAGCACTAGATCCGGACACAACACATTTCTTCACTTTGGTCTCAATTTATTTTCATACAATGAAGATGTAAAAAAAAATTATGGTTTCTCGAAAAGTTTAGATATTTGTTGGTAGGTATACCTATTTAGATACATATAACTTTCTAACTTTATAGATACACCGAAAGAAAATTCGAATGTTAAATTGATAACATTTATTTTTGGTAATAAAACGTTCGATTTATAGTCAGGAATACATACGCTTAGATTTTAGCATTGTAAAACTAACATTGCAATATCAAAAAACAAATTTTGTTTTTAAATCGTCAACATCATTTTTACATTTTTAATTGCGATATATATTTAAGTACTATATATGTACCTATGGCAAGTAATGGATTCGTAAAAAATCGAATTCGAGATTTTGATCAAAGCATTGTGATATATAGTGAAATCGAAAAAAGTGGGTCTCGGAATTCAGTCTGTCTGTGTAATTGACCTTTCTACGGTTTCACATTTTTCCAAATCCAAATCTCGTCGAATTGTTCACACCACGCAAACGGAATGAAATCCCACCAGCTCAAAACACTACACTCAATAAATGTAATAAACTCTCTTTTTATCATCTATTTTTTTGGAACTGAACTGTTATACTGAAGAGAAAATTGAATTCCAAGAAGATTTTGAGGAGATTTCGCAGTAATCTACTAGATTACGAAATCTGAAAATGTATGGGAAATCTTGTTGATTTTGATGAGATTTGGTGGTTTTTGCTCGAAATCTAGATTTTGATTCGGTGTGTAAAGGCTATAAAGGCAATTCGGCTGCGATCTAAACGGGAGGGTCGATTTTCTTCGAAGTTGGTATACCTACCTATGTATAGGGTTTTTTGGGCATTCCCCCGACACTATTTTTTCATTTTTTTAGGACCAAAAATATTTTAGCATATACTGAAAATTTTAATTTTCTCAAAAACAATAAAAACAAAATTCAGTAAAAAAAGTTCCGAAAAATGATTAAAAAATCCCGTAAAACAATTTTCCTGATTTTCGTTTTTCCAAAATCGATTCAATTTTTGTATTGTGAGTTATTCAAAAAGTTATAAAATTATTGTAATACCAAAATTTGAATTTTTTTTTATTTAAAAATAAGTTTCAAAATTCTTTTTTGAGAACTCAATAATTCGAAAACGACATAAAACTTGGTACACAGCAGTTTTTTAACATTACATAGCAAAATTATAACGGTACCTACCCAAGTGTTTAAAAACCGGTATGGAAAATCTCATTTTCATTTGTGTATAGCACAATTTAGGCTCCCATAACTTATTTATTAAAATATTAAGAAAATCATAGTGTATAGTCCAGGCAATAAAGCATTTGACTCAGAAAAAATCGCCGGAATGCTGGATTTTGGTACATAACCCCCTAATGGCGTCCTCAAGAAACTGTCGAAAGTCCCCATCCTATATGACCACCGCTAACAATTTTAGGGGGAATGATAAGTTGTACATACAAAATTCCAAGGACCAATTTGTAGCTCAGAAAATTTCCAAAAAAAAAATGTAACAAATGTAACATTTTTTTTTTCATAAAAATAACCGTTTTCGAAATAAACCAATCGGAAGAGTTAAGGGTTTTACTTTTCTATGAGTGAGGCGTCTTAGTTAAAAAATTGCGAGTCGAACCGAACCATTATTTTGGTAATAAATTTGCACGATTTGCAAACGTTGTTCAGGAGTAAGTCTATTCATTATGAAATGGCAAACCAAACTGAGCAAGTGACAGCAGCTGTAAAAAATACCAACTCAGAAAAAAGGATTGCCAGATTGAAAACCACACGAAACCACACAAAAAAACACCCTTTATGTATGGTGTGTATGTATATTTTTTGTTGGTTTATCTGTTTGAAGTTTTTCTGATTCTTTTGCGAAAATAAATCCATCATATTGCGTGTGTAAATATATACGAGATTTTGGTCATTGAGTGTTAGATTTTTTCTGATAAGAAATGGTGCAAAGTCGTGATTTAAATATTTACTATCGTGCTAAAGGATAGTTTTGATTCAATTTTGCGCAAAAAATATTACATGTTATACAAGTAGATACTGCACAAAGCAAGGAATGTGTCAAATGGATGGGGTAAATATAGGTATGTATGTAGTTACCTATTTTTTGATGCGTCGAAATACTTTAAAATGCGATCACTCCAGGAATCGCATTGGCATCCAAAAAATTTGTTTCCTACCTCTCATGAATGTATGTACATATCATCGCTAAGAAAAAAGTTGCCCTACGTAAAGAATATACACTTTTGTACAGGCAATGGGGAGTAATTTTCATACCATATGAGAAAAGTTTTAAACTGGTCTAAGTTTGAATGCAGTAGCAGTACATACATAGATTTCGTGACGAATATCTAGTGTGAACTATATCCAAAAAGACTAGAATTCCTAATCATTAAATTGGAAGTTTTTGTTTTTGTTTTTTGCCCGGGGCCGTGGCAATATTTATATAAGAAGCTTTTTTTAATAATACAAATTCTATATACTATCTACTGAAATACATCAGCCAAGTAGAAGACTTAGCACTATTTTATTTGGACTTGTTGAATTATTTACTAGATATTCGCCACGAAATCAATGTATGATGAGCTGAACTTAACAAAAAATTGCGTATTGACAAAGGCCCTCACTAGTCAACTGATGGGTCCAAGTGAGATCGCCGGGACGAAACGCCAAATTTTTGTAGGACTAAAGGCCGTTAAAAGCTATTTTGAATCAATAATTCAACAAGTCCAAATAAAATAGTGCTAAGTCTTCTACTTGGCTGATGTATTTCAGTAGATAGTATATAGAATTTGTATTATTAAAAAAAAACCTTCTTAAAATGGTATATTGTTTATTAATTGCAAACAAATTTTAAAGTCACTACGAATGTAACCAAAAAGCCTATTTTATTAAAAAGGTAGAAATTTCAGATGGAATATTTTTATTGAATTTGATTGTAGCTGCATTTTATTATCCACATGATCTGATCGGAATCAGATCTTCATAGTAAAACAAACAAGATCACAATGACAGCCAGTAGTATACAACTATCTCTTTTTTCATTGTGGTTGAATATTTTTCATGTGTTTGTTGGATTTTTTCTTTGCATTACAGTTTACACTACGTTACCATATAATAATAATAAAAGAGTACTAGTTTTTCGATTCAGAAATAGAGCCAGATAAAAAATAGGATTACATGTTGTTTTTTATTTACGTGTTAAAATTTGATCCGGATCAGATCATGTGGATAATAAAATGCGGCTTGTGTATAAAAAGTTGTATAGATTGGGTCAAGTTAGGAAAAAAATCGTATGGGAGAGGGGATATATATCTCCCAATTAAAGCAGGAGGATCAATTAAAAAAATACTTTAACTATAAAATAATTTTTTAATAACAACAGCAACACTTTCATCATGCTATATTTATTTTATTTTATTTTCAATTTAAGTTGATTTAGTCTATGTTTTAAAAATTAATTTTCAAACTTAAAATTTAAAAAAACTGTTCAAACTATGTTTTTCAAAATCTATCTCATTAAGTAGATACCTGCTATTTTTGTTTTAATATTCAATGTTCTTATAAATTTTTAGTTAAACACTAAAAACTGGATGCATGAATGTCTTCTACATTTTGAGAAAATTCTTTTTTTTTGGTTTAAGTTATTTTTTTTAAATTGCCCCTTCCACCTAAATGGGGGGATATAAACTCCCATAATATCTTTTTCTTTTCTTGACCACTTTCTATAAACAATCAAATTCAAAAAAAACATTCGATTTGAAATTTCTCGACTTTCTACTAAAATAGCATTTTGGTAGACTTCAAATATCTATAGTGACGTTAAAAATTGTCTGAAATTAATAAACAATATACCATTTTGTTTGTTAAAATATTAAAAAAAAAGGATTTAATATTTTTTTTTTAAATGTAGCCGGTTTGCGAGCAATTTGAAAATAAGGGTAATCAAAGTGAAATTTTTACTCGTTTTTCGTTTATAACTTCTAAATTATTTGCTCTATACAGGGTATTTCGTAACTCAAAGTCAAGCGGGTAACGGGTGATAGGGTAGGTTGTACCTGTTCAGGAAAAAATAAAAAAAAAATTTATCTCGCTTGGTTAAGTAATAATAGCAATATTTAGAAAAATAGTGAAAATCGATACCCTAGACCAAGTTTTTAGGTAATGTGGTCACAAATTTCCAAATTTTGACGTGTTTATTTTTTTAACGTAATCCTAAATAACCATGCTATTGATTGCAATCACAAATTTAAAAATAAATATTGTAAGTTTCGTAAGAAAAATAAAGTTTTACTGAGTCATGTTTCAATAAAATTTTTGGAGCTAACTTTGACACTTCATATTTAAAAAAAATTTGTATTGTAAACATACTTTTGTGTTACTCTGCAATGATTTTGTAAGAAATATGTAGCCTGATATTCAACCTGAATTTTAAGATCTCAACCTTAACGATCCGACTATTAGAATAAAAGTTATCAGCCAACCAAACTAAGCATATGAAGGCACCTTAACAAATTATGAATGAAAAATACCTACCACAAACATGGATACCTACATATGTATAGCAAATTATTTCCCGATGCGAACCCAATTTGCCAAGGTTATGCTGTTTTGTTGCACACACTCCACCGTCTTTAGAATAACTATCTCCCTCCAACCAGTATATTCTTAATAGCAAACTTTTTTTTATTTTTTTTCTTGTGTATTCCTCTTCTTCGTTACGTTTGCCTCGATGAAAATTATTCTCCAAAAATTAATTAAATTTTTTTAGTAAAGAATTTTTGACGGTTTTGAAATTTTGTTTATAGCTGGTACTCGACTATCATTCTGGCTTTAATTTGAATTTTAAATTTTGAAAATCCAACCATTGGATCCAAAGATATAAGCATTAAAATGATCGCAAATCGGGTGTTTTTCAATTTTTCAACTTCTTAAGCTACTGGTACCAATTGTTGTTGTATCAACAATTCACACGTATTCACGGACAGGGAATTTAAGAGTTTTCTCTCATTGAGCTAAAATAAATTTTGAGGGTGTTTCAGGCAAGGGGGGTACGAGTCGGTTCTCTAGATAATATAGGTACTCTATGACTCCAGTTATGAAACAGAACTGCAAATATTCTCTGTGAACAGAAAAAGATGGGAGGTTTATCAACTCAATTCTCTGAGTGTATGGAGGTAATAGAACTCTTTCTGTTCAGGGTAAAAAACGAAGAGAAAATCTTAAAAATCTTCTTTGAATAGTTTCTATTCTATTTATGTGAACAGAGCAGTGTGGCGACCATACAACACAATCATATTCAAGAATTGGCCTTATAAAGGAAACATAAAGAATTTTTAAAACACATAGATCACGGAACTCACGAGAGAAAGGCGGCGAAACATAATGAAACTTCGATCACAGTTGCTAAAGAAAAATCCTTCCACAAAAGCAAAAATTACAGGTGAAAAGCTAATAATAGGTGAACACAATTATTTCTATGAAGGAAAAACATTAAAATGCAACACGACGCGGCGGAAGGAATGTCAATTGTAAGGCAGCTGATAGAAGATGACAACTTAACGTCACCAAGTAATGGAAGTATTCAGCGCGATCTTGACGTACGAAGTACCAGCAAATCTAGTACATTTACGATAAATTTCCCAGTGCAAAATAATTTTTAATAGTAGTGCCGTCAGCCATTTAGTACCTTTAAGTAATCAATATTTTGTAAACATTGTTTCCTATAATGTAGCAGGTATTAAGAACAAGATGCTATTTAATGATTATTTTTATTTTAAATTAAGTTATGATATATTTTTTTTTATGAAACGTTAATAGAAAAAAAACATTTTGATTTATCCGACCACAAATTCCCAGATTACGTTCTTCATTGGATCCCAGCAAGCCGATCGCACAACAGAGGAAGGGCTAGTGGAGGTTATTTGTACGGCATGAGAAGAAAACTGTTTAACCAAAAATTATGTAAATTTATAAATGTCAATTGAACAACCTTAGTAGAGTGCTACTTTAATAACGAAAAACTTCATATTATTAAAGTCTACATAAATTGCTCAAACTGGTCCGAAGATTTTGACAATTTATATAATGGTCTTCTTACTTTTAACATCAAAAACGTCATAGGTGGTTGTAACACACGTATCGGAGAATCCCAATTATTGAATGATGAAAACGAAATTTTAAATTCCAAATTTACTGCAGTAAGAAGGTCTCGAGACAAAGTTGAGTTGAGGAAGAGCAAAATGTTTATAGAAATGAGCGAAGAATTCGGATTAACATTATTAAATGGTCGAAGAGAAAGTGATAGGGATGGAAACTTAACGTTTATCAGAAGTAGGTACTAGCTGTTCAACTATATACTTATGTCTGGTAAAAGGTTTATGGTTAAAATACGTTGAAGACTTCAAAGTAGATCTCAATACATACCTCTTATTACTTAAATAAACACGTTGGCTGATCTACGTGAAATAGAAAATCTGAATATGCCCCCAAAACTCAAATGGAAAAACTTTTTTCGTGATATCTATCAACTTAATCTTAACTGCGAAACTACGCGCTTGCAAAAGGAAGACCTAGACCCGAACACTTTTATATAATACTTGTTTATCAGCTATAAGGCAAGCTGCTCAACCGTTACAGAGAACGTCTAAGTTTGCCGGAAAGGAAGCCTGGTTTCATTTGGACTGCTTAAAACCAAGAAATCTTTTAAATGCCTACAAAATACTAGAAAAAGAAACACAACATAACAAAAAGAAAACACACACATAACAAAAAGGATGTACCAAGAAAGCAACAACGCGTACAAGGAACTTTGTAGAAAAAAAAGTATAGAGTTTACTCAAAAACTAGCTGGTGACCTTTCACGTATTAATTATTCAAAAACTTGCTGCAAACATATACGACTAATAAATGGCACCAAGAACGTAAAGGGTATAAGCTTAGAAACAAATGCACTAGCAATTCATTTTATATCGCTGCTTTATATAAATCATACTACGACGCACGTCCCACCATTTTGCCTTCCCGTCAACATGTGCAGAATCTCTAGATGGAGTAATTACAATAGAAGAATTTCAAATGGCTATTCATAAATCCAAAAACAATAAAGCCCCAGGTGAAGACCGAATACCATTTGAATTCTTCAAAAATGCACCAATCGGCTTTGTTCAAAATCTGACTGAAGGCTTGAACAATAATTTTAATTCAGGAAGAGTTTCAGAAAGTTTTTTAAAGAATATAATCTTTCCCTTGTTTTAGAAAGGAGATATAAATGACCCATCAAACTACAGAGGAATATCATTCCAAAATACACTCCTCAAATTATTCACTAGCATACTACTAGTTCGCTTAACAACTTGCGTGGAACTTAATGGACTATTAAGCGAAATTCACGGGATTTAGGGCCAACTACTCAACGGTTAAGAATATTTTGGTTCTCACTAATATTGGAAAGTTATATCTAAAGGGTGTTTTTTTTTAGACGTGTGGTTTTAAGAAGAAATAAAACGCATATATTTAATGCTATGGCCAAGAATTTACCTTTATTATAAAGATAGGTTAGGTTAGGTTAGGTTTATGTGGTTTTCAGCAGAACGCTGAACACACTTAGACCATTGGTTGGCCCATTGTGATACCACAGGAATCTAGGAAACTTTCTTCCTACTCGTTGAACCATTTAGAGCTTCCTACGAAGCGAGCGAGACTATTAATGCCATGACTTGCCAGATCACTAGGATATTTGTAGTAAAATTCTCCTAGTGGAGCAGGGCATGTACAGAGAAGGTGAGGAATCGATTCTTTCTCTTCTTCGTCCATACAACTCCTGCAGAAGTCGTTAGAAAATACACCAAGCCTTGTTGCATGCTTGCCTATTAGACAGTGTCCAGTAATGACACCTATGACGGAGCTAACGTGCAGTCTGCTTAGAGATAACAAGTTCCTAGAGCGCTTCAGATCCAGCACAGGCCAGATCTGTTTTGTGGCCTGACATGTGGCAATATTACTCCACCTAAGATTTGTTCTCTCTATTGAATCTTGCTTTAGCAGAAGTTTACAGGTAGCGATGGGTATACTAATATTTGTTATAAAGATAAGGATTTGCCATTATGTTTTAAAAATGATTTCGGGCAAGTGGCCGCCGCGGCTGGCTCGAATAAATTCCAGCCGAGATGCCCAAAAGGCCCCAGCTCCAATTGTTGCGTGCGATGGCGGATGGACTCATTCGGGTCTTCTTGGATACTCTGCTCCACAGCAGCAATAGTACCTTCGGTGTGCACTGTACGGCGTCTCTGAGGATGCGGATTATCCACTAGAGTAAACGTGGTGCGAAACGGATCCATGGTTGCTCGAATTACCGAACCATTATTTTGGTAATAAATTTACACGATTTGCAAACGTTGTTCAGGAGTAAGTCTACTTATTTTGAAATGGCAAACCAAACTGAGCATAAATCAAGTGACAGCTGTCAAAAAGACCAACTCCAAAAAAAGTATTGCCAGATTGAAAACCACACGTCTTAAAAAAACACCCTTAACAAAAAAGAAGAAAATTATATGCGTTTTTTATTGATTTTCGCGCAGCTTTCGACTCGGTGGATAGAAGAGCACTCTTTCTGAAACTAAGTAACGAAGGGATGTCCTATGAAATGCTTCGGGTTTTGGAGAGTATGTACTCGAATAACCAATCAGCGGTTTTGGGATGGAAATTCAATGTCAGAATAGTTTAATACATCCTCAGGAGTTAAACAGGGTTGCCAGTTAAGTCCTCTTTTCTTCAGTCTCTTTTTGGTAGACCTACTCACGAGCTTACCAGGTGGTATAGAATTCGGCAACTCAACAATTAAAGGCTATTGTTTGCAGATGATATTGTGCTACTTGCAGAAACGCCATATTTCGCAACTAATGATCAACAGGCTTGTTATGAATAACAATAAGTCCAAAATCATGGTAATCCGAAATAACACTGGTAAATATTCAAGGGAAGAAAAGTGGAGTCTAGGGCCAGACCTGTTAGAAGTGGTAAAAGAATATCGCTATTTAGGAGTTTCGCTCACACCCGAACTGTCATTCAACCTGCACTTAAGAAATAAACTAAAGGAATCGAAAAAATCTATGAGCTGCTCATGGAAATATGTACTGAGTGCAAAAGATGTTCCATTCAACTCAAAATATAAACTTTTTGAAGCAACTGCCAGGTCCGTTATGTGCTATGCATGTCACATATGGGGATACGAAGAATACGAAGAAGTGGAAAAACTATGAAGATTTTTCTTGAAGCACATCTTTAGACTACCACCTAACAAACCATCGTACATGCTGCATATCGAAACAGATTTACCACTTCTTTGGTTATTCACTTTAAGGCTCCATTTCAAGTATATCCTTAGAATAATTGAACTTCCCGATCATCAGCTACCGAAAATAGTCCTCCAACAGCTTATTGAGAGAGCAGATAATTTTGTACAAAAATGGCAGCAAATAGCAGAGGAGCTCCAAATTGAAGTTTCACTAAGATGGGACAACCGATTTATGTAGCTGGAGTGTATGTTTTGACGTCATTCTGCAGAAGTTAGATGAAAACATTCATCGAGAATATATCAGAAAAGCTACATGTTCTACGACTCGATTAATTTACAAAGAACTCAATCTTAGTTTAGACAAAAACAGCTACTTCAACGAGATAAACACCATTGATAAAATTAGAACCATCTTAAAGGCGAGAGGAGAACTGCTGCCGCTGAATTTTAGACCGTACAGGGATGATCTTCCATCAAACTGCACGTTGTGCAACTTAAGGAAGATACTTACCACTTTTTGGGAAACTGTCCTATTCTCCAAGAGACGAGAAGAGTTTACTTCAATAAATCAACTCTCTCATGAGAAGAAGTAATTCGGATAATAAAAGGATCTAATTGGACCTTACTCTGCAACTATATATCTGATGCATTAACATATATAATCCAGTACAATGAAGACTAAATTTATTCTTTTTATGTTACAAATCATTAAATTTGTCAAACTACTTCCTTTGTGTTGCAAATCATTCCAAAATTGCCAAAACGAACTAATCGATTAAGTATAAAAATCTTATTTTATGTTTGCAAATCATTCAAATTGTTGAAAGTTTAAATTCCTATTTAATGGCTTTTGCCATTGCTTTAAAGAATTAGTTAAAATTGTAGTTTGAAGAAAATTTGATGATACAAATAAAATTAATTTTAACTAACTAACTAACTAACTCACGGAAAATCGTTTGACGAAACCAAGTATTCTGTTTGCTTTTTTTTATAATATAATTACACAGTGAAACATAATTTTGGATCTAATAAGAATCCAAAATCAGATAAACTAGACACTCTACATAAATGTGACGAATTCGAAAGGTAGTTAAAAATAAATAAATTACGTTTGCGTGTAAAACAAATTGTCTTACACTTGTCAATATTTAAAAATAAACGATTATTATTGCACCATTCCCGAAATCTTTGAAGACCGTCTTGTAGTTGTTCACAATTCGCGATGGAATTAATTGTTCGAAATATTTTCACAATATAGAGGGAAGATCATTTATAAATAAATCAAATAATAAAGGACCAAGATGGTTCCCTTGAGGAACAACAGAATTGACTTTAAATTGCTATTTCAGAATATAACACTATAATATTTATCTTTAAGGTATGAAGATATCCACAATATAACAAAACAATGGTTAAATCAAATTTTCTTTAATTTATCTAATAATATTTCGTGACTTAATTTATCAAAAGCTTTACTAAAGTCTGTAAAGATGCAATCTACTTGTGAGTGTTTTTCAAAAGCATTTAAAAAAAAGTGGAGAATTATAATAAATTTGTTATTGTGGATTTTTATTTACAAATCCATGTTGATTTTCACATAAAACAAGAGATTCAAACAGTTTAGGAATAGGAGATAGTTTCGCAATAGGACGATTGTTTGTTATTAAATTCTTATTCCTTTTTTTATGTATTGGCGTTAAATATGAATTTTTCCAGAGAGTAGGAAATTTCGAACATTTCAGAGACTCAACGAGTCAAATACCTCATAAGACAAGTAAGACACACATTTTTTCAACATAAATGACGGTACACCATCCGGGCCTCATAAGATAAGATATCATTTCTGGATGATGCCTTGAAGAATTTTGTTAGTTCATACTAGCTGGGCCTATAACACAATACAACAAGTACTTGTTTAACAAGCGAAATTCAACACGTGTTCAAAATTTGTGTAAACGTAACAACAAGTCTTTTGAAATTATAACAATTGTTTTTAGATCTTTCAACAAGTGGGAAATTTAATAAATTAAACGTTTCTGTAACTTGAAACAACAATTAGTGTTTGTTGAATAGCTAATAAATTCTAACTGACCATTTCAAACTTGTTAGAAGTCAACAAGTAAGCATAAACTTTGTTTTATTTAGATATATTTATAATATTATATAATATATTATAAATATAATTTATACGGACGATTATACAAAATGTATACGAACAATTTAGTTTTGGAAACTGCTATTTAAAATACAAAACAAAAATCATAACTACTTACCTTAAAAGTGTTTCCATCTCCTTAAGTAAATCTTGCTTGCTTGGGACAACTTTTAACCTCAAAAGATTGGTGGGTTAAATTGGGATGGTCGATTGCTAGATACTCGTACTTCGCTCACATGTTATTTTTCAAGTTGCGAATTGTTTCTCATTTTTATGTTTTTTATTTGCGTATAGGAATAAAAAAATTGGCGTTAATTATCTATTTGATTTTTGTATATCTCCCAATATTTGAAGAAATTATTGAACTACAATTTATACATGCGCAAATGAACAAATATTCAATTTCGCTTACTCTACGACTCAACAAGTAAGATTAACTTGTTCAACAAATCGAGGGAAATTTTATGTTTTAACAATTGTTATAATTTTTGTTGTGTTATGATATGCCAGAGGGAGTAAAATATTAATACACACATACCTATATCTTTCTGAGAATCAAAATACATATTAAAAATAAAATACTTCTAAAAAATTTATTTATGTATGTAGGACGTAAGTACCTGTATTAAAAAATGATGTATAATGATGCATAATAATATAAAACTATAAGTTTACCAAACAAAGAAACCAAATTACTGACGTATCCAAAGATTAGTAAACTGAAAAAGCAATATTATAAATTGATTACAAAATTGTTAAACCTGAAAAAATATATAAAATTATATTCTTGGTACTTGCTGGTCAATATAAATGCAATTCATTGAATAAAAATAAACAAACAAAATGTCTGCACTCACTTTGAACGGCAAGTTGTTGCTGATGCGCTGCAGCTCGCTGTTGATAAACAAAAAAATAGGTATTAGAATTTAAGTAAAGTTTTGTAACAAATATGTTAGTCATTGAAAAAAGCTTTAGCGGAGAAAAATAACTAATTCAAATGCGTATACGTATACAAAATTACTAAAATAGATATACTTCAAGGTTCAAGTTCATAAACATTGTGCACCTACATACCTATACATGCGACTAAATGCCTATACCTATAGACGAAATCTTGATTTCTGATCGAGCATTCGAAACAACAAAAAAGCGTAAACACTGGAAAGCTTTTCTTACAGGGTGTCTTGTAATTATAAAAAAAAAAAAGAAATAGCGTTTAAAATGTTTACTTTTTTTTAGTTAATATCTTTGGTTTATTTTCTGTAATTTAGTATTAGCTTAATTAGGTGAAAGCATTCAATATCCTTAATAAATACAAAAATATAAGTGCCCTACAATGTCTGCTGTCAAACTTATGCTTATCAGTGACGTGCGGCATTCGAACAAACTGATAGGACAATAAATAATTTTTATTACCTACATACATATATGTATGTTTGCAAATATAATATAATCTCTACATTTGATTTAATAAGTCAATGCATGGTAGATGTAATTAAATAGGATTTTCATTTTAAAAATAGTTCATGATTTTATCAGGGTTCGTTGGAGATCCTGGATTTCAATTTTGTTTTGGGAGGATATAAGATGAGTCAAAGTACTGTTTTCAGAAAGGAGCATTTTGTTGCAAAACTAATACAAAATAAACCCATTTGAAAAAAATGTCCATCTGTCCATCAAATTATGAACAACTGAGTGCAAGAGATGATGGCTTAGTAAACACGGTCTCTCATCTTATACATTAGCACCCCTGGAGCTGAAATATTCAAACAGTTTTTTCATCATGAAGAATACATATGAATCGGAATGGATATCTTTTCATCAATATCCAAGCAACATGTAATCCAACTGAATATTGTACAAGTGTTGACTACCAATTGTAATTCTTTTAAAAAATTCTGTTTGTAAACACGAAATAGTATAAACAAAAGTATATACTATCAATTACGAATGAATTCTAGTATTCACTTGGATGAATTTAGTATCTATTGAAAGTATTTTCCGGCAAGAATGAAGTAAATTTTATGCATCGAAATAAAGTAAATACTTGAAATCTTATATTTTACTTTAAGTAATAGTTTTTACCAGAGATCCAAAATAACCGTTGACCTTTATTTCCAATCGGTTTCTAACTAAGATATATTTAATTCGCCAATTTCATTTTGGTCTTGGTCTCTGATTTATTTTTAAAAATTATTTTTTTAGGTCTTTGGATGACATTTATCATTAAACTAACTTACTTCATAACAAATAAATGGAAATGATCAACCTTAAATAAATAGTTTCCCTAGTAAATAAATCAAAAATGGTTAAAATGATTAATTATGATAATCGCTTTGAGTTAAAAAGTGACAATATTATATGATGGTGTATATGAGTGTTTTGCATAACATGCGATAAAAGACTACGGCAACTAGGTTGGGTTGAGACAAGAAAAAAATTGTATGGAAGCGGGGTTTTTTCCCCCAGTTTAGGTGGGAGGGGCAATTTTCTAAACTAAACAACTTTAATTAGAAAAATAATTATTAAAAATTGACGGTAACACTTGCAATACTATGTTACACTTTTTTATAAAGCCAGAAACCCACCCATGAATTCTGTTTTTTTAAATAAAATGGTTTCAGTGAATATTTTTGGAAAAATTAATTTTCAAACTCAAAATTAAAAAAAAAAATTTAACTAATTTTTTTTATTTTACGTTATTAAGTTATTCAATGTTTTTATTAATTTAAAGTCAAACGCTAAAAACCAGGGGCCTATTTCGCGGAACATACATCACATACATTGTACCTTAAAGTAGTCGCCAAATTTGGCTCATTGTAAATTTTAAATTTTTAGAAAACTATGCGGCAACTTAGAAAACGCATATTTATAAAAAAAAATTTAAAATTTACGCCCACTCATACGAGGCCTATTTTACGTCACATACATTTCTGTAATGTAGGTATGTGATGTATGTTCTGTGAAATAGGCCCCAGATGATAAAATGTCTTCTAGTTATTGAGAAAATTAAGAATAACAAAATATACTTTACTACTTACTTAGTGGAAATAAGATTTTTAAAAACCTGCATGCCAAATTAATTGAAACTTATTTCTGATATTTCTTAAGAACTATAAAACATTTTAGCATCTGGTTTTTAGTGATTAACTTGAAATTGATAAGAACATTGAATAGTAAAAACAAAAATACTACTTAATAACGTAAAATTTTGAAAAAAATTACTTAACATTTTTATTTCAATTAATATTTTGAGCTTGGAAATTAATTTTCTAAAAAGTATTCACTTAAAGGATTTGATTTACACACTAAATTGAAGAATTGATTTCTGACTTTAAAAGAAGATTAAGGGTGGTCCAACGAAAACGCACGATGTTAATTGCAAATAAAACAAAAAGTTTTCAGAGAATTATCTTAATATTCTTTATTATGATAGAAGAATCTATGACAATTAAAAAAAAAATATCGGCCAAATGCTTGCCACGGCTTCGGTGGCATACCTCTATCCGATGGTCCATATTTTCAATGACTCTGAGACATAATTGAGGTTCAGTGTCGTTAATGTGCCGAATTATCTCGTCCTTTCGCTCTTGAATTCTTCTTGGCTTATTGACGTACACTTTTTCTTTTAAATATCACCAAAGAAAGAAGTCCAACGGTGTCAAATCACATGATCGTGGCGGCCAGTTAACATCGCCACGACGCACGTGAGATAACACGGCCATTGAATTTCTCGAAAATGAGGTCGGCCAAGCAGTAACCGTGAATGGTGTTCGCTATCGCGAGATGATAACGGACTTCTTATGGTCAGAAATTGAGGATATGGACTTGGACGATATGTGCTTCCAACAGGATGGTGCCACTTGCCACACAGCCAACGAAACAATGGCTCTTTTGCGCGTGTTATCTCACGTCGTAGCGATGTTAATTTGTGGCCACGATCATGTGATTTGACACACATAATATTATTATTATTTAACTGGTTATTAAGTGATCATTTTTGAAAATCTCAACAAGTGAGAGTTATTTAAGAGACCTTTCAAAAGGTTGAGTTTTACTTTCGATCTCTGTGCCTACGTTTTGTAACTCTCGCATCGATAAAATCAGTCGAGAAGCGATGGAAATTGAAACAAATCATATGAGTTCTGTTTCATTTTCTCGACCAATTTTGTCGTTGCGAGAGTTACAGAACGTAGGCACTTTTTACTTTAAACATATTACATATATTTAATTCCTTCTGTGAATACATGTGCATTGGTACAAAGGAGCAGAAGGAAGGGAAGGATTGAATTGTGTTGTATTCAAATTCGATGAGTTGTGCATTCCCATAAAAATGAGATTGCGGTGGTTCGGTTTCCTATTTAATTGGATAACTACCAAATGCTGATTGAAATGGTCATAACCCTCTCAATTCAGCTTGAAAGGAGAAACAGAACGAACCCCTCGAGTCGGTCCCCTATACGTCCTCTTCATTCTTCACCATTAACACGATATTCATGTCACTAAAACTCCAATTGCCGCTTCTAGACCAGTGTCGTTTTACTAACACGTCTTACGGAATAAGGATTTCTGTTTGGTAAATTGAAACGTGCGTCGTACGTGCTACAAATCCCATAGAAATATTTGACAAGTAGGAAACTGTAGCAAGAAGTTGCAGTTAACAAACAGACATAGTGGGACATACTAAGTTTTGACTTTGTCTTTGCTAAACTAAATTCCCATTTTTAAACGATAACTTGGAGTCTAAAAATAAACACGGCAGGAGGTATGTTAAATCTGTTTTTAACTATCAAACGTCAAAAATAAATAATGAATATAAAGCTGTGTCCTACCTAGGTCTTAAATTTAGACACCGGTTCAGTTAGACCTGTGTTTAAAATATGACTCTGAATATGCCCCAATATAAAGGGTGATTTTTTAGCTGGTTTGGTTTTGGCAACTCTGGTTTTGACAGCTGACGTGTGTTTAGTACCTTTTGTCACTGTCAAACAGCTTCAGTTTGGTTTGCAATTTAACCATGGATCGTCTTACAAATGAACAACGCTTGCAAATTATTGAATTTTACTATCAAAATTCGTGCTCGGTTCGAAATGTTCGAAAATGAAAAATTGTGTTCAGCGATGAGGCTCATTTTTGGTTGAATGGGTACGTAAATAAGCACAATTGCCGCATTTGGAGTGAAGATCAGCCAGAAGCATTGCAACAGCTACCAATGCATCCCGAAAAAGCCACTGTTTGGTGCGGTTTATGGGCCAGCGGCATTATTGGGCCATATTTCTTCAAAGATGATGCGAATCGCAGCGTTACTGTCAATGGTGAACGCTACCGAGCGATGATAACAAACTTTTTTTTGCCCGAAATGGAAGTTCTTGACTTGCATGATATGTGGTTTCAACAAGACGGTGCCACATGCCACACAGCACGCGAAACAATGGCGCAATTGCGAGGCGAGTTTGGTGAACAGTTAATTTCACGTTTCGGGCCGGTCAATTGGCCGCCTAGATCGTGCGATTTGACACCATTAGACTATTTTTTGTGGGGGTATGTCAAGGCTAATGTCTATAGGGACAAGCCCGCTTCGATTGACGCACTGGAAGCCAACATCCATGCATTCATTCGTGAGATACCGGCCGATATGTGTGAAAGAGTATGCCAAAATTGGACTCAGCGGATGGGCTACCTGAGACGCAGCCGCGGTCAACATTTGCATGAAATTATCTTTAAACATTAAATTGCAAGGTTCAAACTATCGATTCAAATAAATATTTCATTCATTTTTTCGAATTTTTTGTGTTTTTTTTTTAAAAAAAGTTCTAAACCTCTTAAAAAATCACCCGTTATTTTGTTTGAATAGGGGGTTCACACGGATCAGCATGTTTGACAGCATGGTTTGATGGAAACGGAATCGGAACAAGTTTATTTTGGAACAATACAATATGGTGTGAAGAGGTTGTTTCTTGATTTTAAATAAACAATCATCGATCTAGTTGTCAAAAATTCTGATTCCTGTAAGCTTCTTTACTTTACTTTGACATAGGTAAAATAATAATGTTTAATACTGTACCTTAAAATTTACGTAATGTAATATGTAGGTTTCTTTGACGTGATCTATTCGAAACTGTAAGCCGCTCTTAAGTAAAAGGTTTCATTCTTTTCTTATAGACTGTCTAAAATGTCTTTTTAATGCACCGTCTTTGTCCCTATTTAAATTCTGTAAGCTTCAATGTTCTTTTGAATCTAGTTAAGCGCGTAATGCTTCAAGTAAGGTTAATAAACAAATTATTTACCTGCTTGCGATCTTTTTATCGGAATATCTTTTACTAATATTAAATAATAGAAACACACCATAACACATGTACGAATACGAGTATGTTCTGTAATTTTCAAGGTTTTTTGGATCTAGGAACTAATTAGGCGCGCTAATTTTGTTATTTCCGCACTCAGTACGTAGGTACACATTATGTAATTAATAAAAAAAAAACTAGACATAAAATACTTATTTACGTTTTGCAACAACGTCCGGACTCCACTCCGTTGTAATGCTTGAACATCAAGTGATTGACTACGTCCACGCTGCATCTTTGATGGTTGTCCAGGCGATGAAGATGACGTTGTACCGCGTATCCATCTTTTGACGGCTGACATGCTTTGATTTCTTTTTGTTTAACTTTAATATTCTATCAACACTAATGCACTATTTCATGTTGCATTTAAAAATTAAAAAGAAATTAGGTAAAATATTATAAAACTTTTTGTTTTCTGTGGCTTGGAATTTTGTCTTGTTCTTTTTTTTTAAGTATTTACATGTTTATAGCTTTTTTGAATAGCTTGCAGACATAATATTGTGAACATTAGACATATACAGGGTGTCCCATAAATGATGATCCAAACTGAAACTGGTTATATGCCAGTTCATGGCCACTCAGAATTTAGTAACTTGTCCGTACCGATTCATAACGGTTATCGAGTAACGGCTATTTTTTTGAAATTTCGAAAAACCCCTAATTTGACCCAGTTTTTTGGTCACCCTGTCCATACTTGATTTTTGTTTTTTTTTTTTTTATTTTTACACTAGAATATTGCCTAATAATGAGCTCAATTTGTTGCATTAAAATATTTAAAATTTTCAGCAACATTTTGCTAAAAATTCATAAATTTCATGACGGCTTGATCAAATCTATTTTTCTACTTCATTTTTCAAAAGACTAGGCAATATTGTCAGGCTTAGAAAACTTGTAATATAAGCTTGAACTTTTTCAAGATCATAAGCGATTTTTGGCACCTCATTTATGGGAAATTCGCAAAAAAAGCATACCATTTGAAAGGCCACCGGCTCGTGATAAAAGGTCAGCTAGTTTATTTAGGCATAAGTTATTTTTAAGAATTTTTAAAAAAAAGTTTCAAGGTCACAGTATAAGACTTTTAGCACCTCATGTGTGGAATTTATAAAAAACAAGTATGCAATTTAAAAGGTCAGTAGTCATTAGTGACCTTTTAGATGGCATACTTTTTTGCGAATATCCCATATACATATGAGGTGCTAAGATCCAGGAGCCGAAATATGAAGTTAATTCTGATTTTATTTAAAGTCGTATTTGTCGTTTGTATATAGGTAGGTTCTTATTTTCCACTCAGCGATTGATTAAATCGTTATTTATAAATGTTGTATTTATACAAGTCGATACAGTTTTTGGTGCCGAAACCAATCTTTACTTTTTGAAAGGTTGCTAAATTCTAATTTGATGAGAAACATCTTTAGACGCGAGTGATTTCGTGATTTGAAGTGCCTACTAACGATCAGTTTTATCTAAATCGAGACTCGTTCAAGTAATTTTGTCAGGTAACATTGATCGTATGTAGGGCCCTATACATTGACGAAACACAAAATTATTTTGATTTTCTTCAATGTTTACTGATTAACGGCACTATAGCAACAAAGGACCATGGGCAACTTTGTATTGAGTTTGAGCCCACTTTCAACATTGCTCAACAGTGATGAAACTTATGTCATATGAAAGCGTATCGAGAGCAGTTTATTTCATTGTATGGCAGCTTAATTGAAACCGAGCGCAAAAGTTGTGTTTTGGCACATTTTATAAAAAAGTATTTAAAATGCAAAAAAAAATATTTAAAAAAAATGGCAACCTTACTTAAAAGTGTTTCTCCTTTTCTGAAAACCTGAAATCTGTTCTTTCATTTTATTTTTAAATGTGACAGTAGTGTCCATATAAAATATATTAAAAAACAACGGCAACACTTACAACACCATGCTATACCTTTTTTTTAAAGCTAAGAACCCATTCTTCAATTCTTTTTTCAAATAAGGTTATTTTAGTGAATATTATATAAATAAATACAGATGGTCGAATTTCGACCATAGGCAATATTATATATATTATTTCTGTTGTCAGACTCCTTTTTTCTCACTTATAAAATAGTCAAATCTACTAAATTAGGTATGACTGGATGGAAATTACACATAGCGATGACATTGCACAAAAACTTTATGTTAAACCACAATATTTTCTATAAATTTCGGCAATTTCAAATAATTTGACATAAAAAATGCCTCACTTTCAATTTCAAACTCTCTTTTTTTCGCCGCACCTTGAGTGTGTGGGGGAGAAACACATTTGTTACTTCTATTGTTTGTATTATTTTTTTCGTATTTATAAGAAACCGAATAAACTAAACCCATTGATTGAGTGAAAGAAATATGTATTACTTCTGTATTTTAAAATACTCTTTTTTTCGCTGAACTTTGAGTGAGTGGGGGAGAAACATATTTGTTACTTCTGTTGTTTGTATCCTTAGAATCCCAGTGGGAAATTTCTAAAAATTCAATGGTGAATAACTTGCTTTTTCGTTGAGGAAAGGGAGCAGCACCCGTGCGGAATACATCGAAGATTTTAACATGGGCATGTCATTGGCGGGTTGCACATGACACCATCTTGATGAAAATTCCACAATTAAATCACTACTTTCTTGCAAGTTGCTTATTCACCATTTGGACTGAGGACTCCGATGAAAAATATGATGAATTTTCAACGAAGAAATCAATAAACAAAAGTAACTTGCTTATTCATCAGATCATTAATTTTTGATGAAAATTCTTTTATGAAACCGCAAATAATTTGCACTTTTTTTCACTACTTCAATATTCACTATTTGAGTGTTATTTAATTATTGATCAGCTTAATATTTATTATTTTCGATGAAAATTATGATGAAAATTTAGTAATAAAATCACTAGGGATTTGGGGGTTACTTAATTAATCACTAACAGCCCTATTAATAATCACAAAATAGATATGAAACAACACTAACACATGTTTTAACCTATAATTCTTAATAATAAACGTGTTTTGGCCTTAAATGACATTTGGCAATGAGCGGATAACTTATCTCACCAATTTTGGTGTTTAACGAGCGGATAACTTTACCGTTCACAATTCAATTCAAAGCTGACTAATAGGGCAGATAGCTTTCAAAAATGAAAGAAGTACTTGAATATTTAGTACAATTGAGGGAAGTGCTGCCTACTTTTCGGTGTTATTCAGTGAACAGATAAAATGAAGACAGAATTTAAGTTTATTAATATTTTATTTTATCAAACGTATAAGTCCACTATCCATGTGTTAGATAAAACGTCTATTTACGAGCGGATGGTGTATTTTTATTAATAGGGCTGTAAGTTTTTAAAATATTAACTAATTTTTTTTGTATTACAAATTTTATTTAACTTAGTACTAAGAAGGGATTTTTTAAAATTCTTATTACAAGTAGGGTATAATCAGGGTTGCGAGTTTGTGAATTAAAAAAGTCATTAAGTCATAAGTTATAAGGTAGTTAGTGACTTATGAATAAAAAAAAATAATTCTATAGCTAGTTAGTGACTTATGATTTAAAAAAAGTTTAATTCATAAGTCAGTTGGTGACTTGTGAATTAAAACAATTTAAGTCACAAGCTAGTTGGTGACTTATGAATTAAAAAAAAATTTAATTCACTACCTACTAAGTGACTTGTGAATTAAAAAAAAAAATTAATTCACTTCCTACTAAGTGACTTATAAATTAAAAAAATTTAATTGACTACCTACTAAGTGACCTATGAATGAAAAAAAATTTAAGTCATGAGCAAGTAAGTTACTTATGAATTAAAAAAATATTAATTGACTACCTACTAAGTGACTTATGAATTAAAAAAAATTTAAGTCAAGAGCAAGTTAGTGACTTAAGAATTAAAAAAAAATAAATTCACTACCTACTAGATGACCTATGAATTAAAAAAATTTAAGTCATGAGCAAGTTAGTGACTTATGAATTAAAAAAAATTTAATTCACTACCTACTAAGTGACTTATGAATTTGAAAAAAATTAATTCACTACCTACTAATTGACTTATGAATTAAAAAAAATTTAATTCATAAGCTAGTGGATATATTGGAAATTCTTAAGCTTGTTTTGACTACATAATTTTTTCATTATTAACGAAAGTGGTTTTCAAGCTATTGAAGAATTTTGTTTGAGTGTACGTCTATGCAGTCCCTATAACCCAATAGAAAAAAAAAGCAATATCGATAAAATATTTGTGTTGAGCAAATGATGGGTTATCATTCTCTCTCTTGAAAGATTTTATGAAAATAATAGAAATAACTATTTTAACTTACAAACATAAATCATTCACCCATCAATTGTTCAGTGCCTAGTGACCAGTGCGCATTAAATTTATACATAATTGTGAAGTGAAAAAAGTTAAAAAAGTGAATATTCAATATTAAAAAGTTTAAAAAATATACATATACGTTTATTAGTAAGTTTTTTATAATCTTTTTACCTTTAGTATTTAAAAACATTAAATTGTAACGAAGGTTGTTTGAGGAGATCAGATACGAATTCAGGCTTCATAAAACTTAAACTTATATAGCCTTTTGCTCGTTTGGGAAAAACCCTTCAAATTTAATAATTTTTTTTGAAAATTTACAATGGTTTATGCGATGTACAAAAAACGATTTAAATCTACAAATTTTCCTTATACTTCCTCGAATCAGAAAAATCAGTAAAAAGAAATGTTGTGAAAATCTGCTTTTAAATAATCATTTTTTCGTGTACAATTTTTGACAATTTTTTTAATGTAGAAAATATATAACAACTGGAATTGATTTTGTTTTTGATTGGGAAATTTGCATTTCGCTTCAGGAGCATTCATACACTTACTGATGAAAGTCAGTGAATACTACCTAGAATTTCTTAGTAATAATTTTTTTCAGCTAAAATATTTGGTTATCACATATGACATGAATTGATTTTTTATATTTTTTTCTGTAAAATTTAGTTAAGTACCTAAAAATAATTTAATATGTATTTTCAATAAATTGGAAAAAAAACATTCCGTTTTCTTAAATAAGTACTTTGAAACTTTTGGTATACCTGCTTAGTAAGTATAATTAGATTTTGAATCTATTTTTAGCTTTCAAATCTAGTTTGTAAATCATAAAATTATCATGCTAGCTTATAAATTTTCCAATTCATAATTTTTTTAATCAGAATTCATCCATTAGCTTATGAATTAAATTTTTTAAATTCATAAGTCACTTAGTAGGTAGTGAATTAAATTTTTTTTTAATACATAAGTCACTTAGTAGGTAGTGAATTAAATTTTTTTTAATTCATAAGTCACTAACTTGCTCATGACTTAAATTTTTTTAATTCATAAGTCACTTATTAGGTTGTGAATTAAATTTTTTTTAATTCATAAGTCATTTACTTGCTCATGAATTCCAATTTTTTAATTCATAAGTCACTAACTTGTTCATGACTTAAATTTTTTTAATTCATAAGTCATCTAGTAGGTAGTGAATTAATTTTTTTTTAATTCTTAAGTCACTAACTTGCTTTTGACTTAAATTTTTTTTAATTCATAAGTCACTTAGTAGGTAGTGAATAAAATTTTTTTTTAATTCATAAGTCGCCTACTAGCTTATGACTTAAATTTTTTTAATTCACAAGTCACCAACTGACTTATGAATTAATTTTTTTTTTATTCAGAAGTCAGTAACTAGCTGCTGAATTACATTTTTTTTAATTCATAAGTCACCCACTAGCTTGTGAATTAAAGCCAAGCTTAAGCTAGAAAATGACTTAAGCTTTTGCAACCCTGGGTAAAATAAGGTAAAATTGGTGAAGGGTTCAAATTCTTACTTCCAAACGGCAAGTCCTACAATATTCATTTATATTTTTTTAATACCTTATTCAAATTCTAGAACTTCATTAATTTAAAAAAAATTCTATAAAATCTACAAAGCGAGATAAAAAATTTTGTATACTTCAAAGTTGAAAAATTACATAATTCCAATAAATCAGGGTCAAGTCCTATTCAAATAAATTCTATACCACTCGAAAGGTATTTCAAAAAAAAATTATCTATCTTCTACCAAATTTAGATTTTTTTTTAACATTATTTTTTATCTTTCAAAAACATACATTTTTTCAACACAATTTTAACTACATTTTTAAATTTTAAAAACTAACCGTTTCTTTAAAAAATTTCAAAATCATACACCTCATACATACTATTGATTTACATTTATTATAAAAATTTTAGATTTTTCAAAATTTTTTTAACACAATTATTCACATAAACTCTGTTGTTTTATTAATCACCTCACAACTCTTTAGTTACTTAATCCTTACAATTAGTTTTTTTTTTTAATCGCATCTAGGAAAATACACAATTAATTTGATACATCATACATAACTTTACACCCCACACGACCTTCACAATAGTTTAAGCCTAGTACGCTGCTGATGCGAAACGAAAAATCCCATATAAAAATGACACAACGAAATCATAAACGTTTTGCAGTACGCTGTTCGAAAAGCGAAATTTATAATTGTAGCAGATTATTTGGAGAAGTCTCCGCTCCTTTTTCGCACTGAATTAATTATACGGACTATTTTTTGTGTGCGGAGAAATGACATTTGAGTTTTATTTGTGTTTTTTTTTGTTTATCATTTTTTACATCATGGGTTTCTCTGATTTTTAAGTTTATGTTTGAATTTATTTTTGGAATTAGTGAAACTCTCCAAGGATATTTTCCGTTGTGTTTTCGCAAGCTGCATCAGCAGCGTACTAGGCTTTAAAAAGAAATTGTTTGAAAAATCTCGCAAAACATCAAAAAATAGGGGTTGTTGTTTATTGCCAACCAATGTGTCTCAGTGGAGAATTGTCCAATTTTTGCTAAATTTCAAAAACACACCTTTTCCATTCACTCAAATGCTTATATTATCTTCACATCCAATTGTCCGATTTTTAAAATTCAAAATTTAAATTAAAGCCACAATAACAGTCGAGTTAGAGCAACAAAAAAATTTTCAAAACCTCTCAAAATTTCATACTAAAAACGTTGAAGAAGGTTTTCGAGACAAAATTTCATCGAGGCAAACGTAACCACAAAGAGGAATACAATACAAAAATAAAAAATCTTTCCTATTAACAATATACTGGTGGGAAGGAGATGGCTATTCTAAAGACGGTCGAGTGTGTGCAACAAAAAATCATAACCACGAAAAAATTTCTTATACATCTATACTTCATCCAACAAAAATAGGCAGTACACGTCTTATCGAAGAGCTTTTTCAAAATCAGTAACTCCTACATAAAAAAGTGTGTGCCCGCCCGTGGATTTTCGATTGTATCTGACGCAGACTCAACCAGAGAGAAAGAACTAATAGAGAGAGTCAAATTTCCTCGTCTCCGTCCCCTCGAAACCTTTTGTTTACATTTTTTATAACGTGTTGAATTCCTATCGGTGTGTACATGTTTTCACCTCGGGCAGTGCAAAACAAAAACAAAGGTGGTAAGTATGCACACCTTCTTGCATACGTATTTGTCCCCACATTTTGTTTATATGGAGTTAATAATTATACATATGCAAGATGGTGCGCAAGTCGCAACATCGTAGCTTGTAGGCTAAAAGAGAGCCACCGTCGAATTTGACTCTCTCTATTAGTTCCTTCTCTCTGGACTCAACGTCCTACTGAGCGCACATCTGAGTCAGAGAGAAAGAACTAATAGAGAGAGTCAAATTTCCTCGTCTTCTTCCCCTCGAAACCTTTTGTTTACATTTTTTATAACGTGTTTAATTCCTATCGATGTGTACACGTATGCACATCTTCTTGCATATGTATTTGTCCTCACATTTTTTTATATGGAGTTAATAATTATACATATGCAAGATGGTCCGCAAGTCGCAACATCGTAGCTTGTAGGGTAAAAGAGAGCCACCGCCAAATTTGACTCTCTCTATTCTCTCTGATCTGAGTGCGCAGTATGCACTGATTTACTGAATTGATGTGGCATATGGCTGCTGCTACTATTCAACCCCCATTTAATATTGAAGTGCATTCAGAGTTACCCGTGTCCAGTTGGTAACTCATTCAGCTTTTTTTTCCTTGGGTTTCAGTTGAGGTGCTTTTGATTTTCGAGCTTTAAAAAAAGTTTTTTAATAATGAGTGTTATCGTGGAGTGTTTTCATCTTTTGCATTTTTTTAATGTGATAAAGTTACAAAAGCTAAGCTGTTATCTTTGAAAAATAACATTATAAGCGTAGATTGTCGTAGCGCGTTGTCAATTAATGTGAAGTAAATTGTATTTTTAAAAGGTAAAATGTGTTTTAATGAAAATTTCTATCTAAAAACAAGGCGGTAACCCTACATACCATTCTTTCATACTACGTCCTATCTTGCCCACACTGCCTATTTTTGTTGGATGAAGTATAGGTATATATATTTTTTATTATTAAATGCACGATGGCACGTTGGTGGTAGGTATTTTTCATGCACAATAATACTAAAAGTGGTTGGTTTGGTTGGCTGATAACTTTTGTTCTTATGATCGGATCGTTAAGGTTGATGCCTTAAAATGTTCATGCACGTGTACTGGACCCTTTTAAGGAAATTTATGATGTGGGTAGAGTATATTTTGATTGATTTGGTTGTTGGCTTATATCTTTTGTTCTACTTATCGGATCTGTAAGATTAAGGTCTTAAAACAATCTTAAAATAAAGGTTAAATTTTAGGCTAAATTATTTTGAGTTATAAAATAATAATTGGAATCATATGAAAATGTAGGTATTTGAAAAAGGTGAATTATTTCGATGTTGATTTAAAAAAATTAAAAAAATCGGCAAATTGAAAGAAAAAAAATCGATTTCGCTGACATGGAGATTAAAATACATATTATGTATATACCTACATAAATATGTGTCTATGTAAGCACATAATGTAGGTATGTAAATTTATAGAAAAGGGTTGATTTGGTTGGTTTGATTGACTTACAAGATTAAGGTCTTAAAATTAAGAGAGGTAGGTAGGTATGTCATGTTAACGCACATACATACAAAAGTTTGGGATTTATTTGTATTGTTTATTTGCAATAATATAAATTCATAATTATCTTCTAATCTTATAGGTATTCTTAAACGACAGTGGGTTAAACTAGGTAGGTATAATTATTTCTTAGGTAGGTATCTACCTAACCATCAAACCAGGTTGATTAATTTTGCACATCTTTAATAATTAGGTAGGTAGGAATAGGAACTATTGAAATTGGAAGATTATTATGTATATATTTATATATACACCAAGTCCTTTTATTGTTCAGAAAAATAATACGACGAGTATTTAAAAAAAAATATTTGACATTTATTAAAAGAAAAAACTAATTAAGAATGAAAGTTTCTATTAATTATAAATCAAGTACAAAACTAAAAAATTACTGTGATCGATAGAAACTAAAAAAGTTACAGCTACAGTAGAGAAGAGTGAAACTAATTTTACAAAACGTCTATTTTTAACACTCCCACTTTTTGTAATAATTAATTTTTTTTAAATTAAACAAAAAAATTATTCTTCAAAAGAAATAATTCCCAATAGTGTACGCAGGAACTGAAATCGCTCTCTAGGTAGAGCTTTGGTAAAAATATCTGCGATCATATTTTTTGATGCCACGTAATAAAGATCAAAACAGCCTAACTCGAACTTCTCCCGAATGAAATGGTATCTGACATCTATATGTTTGCTTCTTTTATGAAATTCGGGGTTCTTTATATGAATAGCACTTTTATTATCCATAAAAAATAAAGTAATGTTGTCAATTTTACATGGTACCAATTCTCCAAACAAACGCTGCAGCCAAACAAGTTCTTTTATAGCTTCAGATGCTGCTAGGTACTCTGATTCTGTTGTGGATAAAGAGACACATTTCTGCCGCGTACTACTCCAACTTATAATGCTTTCGTTGTATTTGAATACGAAACCTGATGTTGACCTTCTTGTTACGACATCACCAGCATAGTCAGCGTCACTAAATCCACACAGACGATGATTGCCTTTGTTCTTATATTTTATCCCATAGTTTACTGAACCTTGAATATACTTCAATATGCGTTTAAGTGCATTTTCGTGAGTCTCTGTTGGTTTCTCAAGGTACCGGCTTACGTTTCCAATAGAAAAGCTTATGTCTGGTCTTGTTGCAATCGCAAGGTACATCAAGCTTCCAACTAACTGACGATATGGAAATTGACTTGCTTTCGAATCATCCAAAACTGAAAGTACCTGATTTGGGTCGCTGGGAATAGAAACTGGATTGCAGTTTACAAAATTAAAACGTTCCAATATCTTCTTGGCATATGATGTTTGATGCATGAAAATCGAGCCATCATCCTGCTGACAAATTTCAAAACCGAGAAAACAGCCCACTTTCATGATTTTGATTTCAAAATGCTGCTGAAGATGTTTGAGTACCGCTAATACCTGGTTCTCATCATCGCCTACAATGATTCCATCGTCCACATAAATAGCCAATATTAACGATTTTCCTTCTTGATGACTAACAAAAACACAGGGATCAGAATCACATACTTTGAAACCGAAGATTTCTATAAAAGATTTGAATTTGCGATTCCAGCAGTGCGAAGATTGCTTGAGGCCATATAGACTTTTTCTTAATCTGCAAACTCGCCCACTATTGTCATTGAAACCAATTGGTTGCTCCATAAATACAGTTTCTTCTAGGTCTCCATAGAGAAAAGCGGTTTTTACGTCAAACTGTTTCATGTGCATTTTCTTCTCAGCACATAAAGCCAAAATCGCTCGTACAGACGTGAAACGCACAACAGGACTGAATGTCTCTAAATAGTCAATGCCATATTCCTGGGTAAACCCACGACATACTAACCTTGTCTTGTAGCTTTCAGATGATTTACTTGGATTTTGCTTGATCTTAAAAACCCATTTATTATCAATGAGTTTTTTGTCTTTTGGTCTATCAACCAACACCCATGTTTGATTTTCCTTCAGTGAAGCAATTTCATCGTTCATTGCTATTAACCATTTGTCACTTTCTGGGGAGTTTACTGCATCCTGGTACGATCTTGGCTCATCACTGATTGATAACAAAGTCATTGCCATTGAAGCTGGCTCCGAAGTGTTACGCAGCCGAGATTCCAAAATGTTGTTTTTATCTATGTCTTTCATTAATCTTGAACGTGGTTGAAGACCTGCAACTTGTTCTTGAGATCCACCTTTCTGACGGTCATCATGTTCTGGATGTTCAGGATCACAACTTGTGGTTAATTCATACTCGGTGTCACTATCATCAATGATAGCTGCTGAAAATTGGTGCTTCTGCCAAAAACCTTACATCTCGAACAACTAAAACTGTATTTGATTTGTCCATGACACGATAGCCCTTTTTGCTATCATCGTAGCCAACAAAAATACATTTTTTAGATTTCGCATCGAGTTTCCTGCGCTTTTCTTTCGGTATGTGCACATATACCTCAGAACCGAATATTCTAAAATGTTCAAAATGTGCAGACTTACCATGCCAGACCTCGAATGGTGTTTTGTTCTGGACTGTACTTGTTCCCGTTCGATTTAGGATAAACACGGCAGTTTATACGGCTGCGTAACACTTCTTCTTCTGGTTTATCGGATACTTCTTTATGGCTCCCATGTTTTGTTTTGCCAAAAGTGCTTCACTTGTTGTAACTTGCATCAAACTCATGCTCTGGACTCCTAACCGATTTTCTTCAACCATAAGACGATTGGTCAGATTAGCAATTGTCCTGTCTGACTTTGCTGTTGAGTCCCAGGATGTTGAAAAATGTCGATATTCAAGTGGTAGTGTCATCAGAATTTTTGTCATAAGCATGCTATCATCAATATGTACACCTGCTGCTTTCAAATGCTTAGCAGAGTCGTTGATCTGCTCATAAATGGAAAGCAGTTTATCCCACATTTCCTTTGATGTCGAACACATGCTGAGATGAATGAGAATCTTGGGTCCACATGAGTTCACTATGATTTTTTGAGCTTTCGCATCAATTTTGCACCAATCAGATAGTTCTTTTGCATAGGTAGTTTTGGCAGGATCGTTTGGTTTCTTTTTTGTCCCATTAACCAATTCATAAAGATCTGATGCCATCAAATTGACACGAATCTGAAACTTCCAAATCATCCATTGCGATGGATCAACAAACTTCTCAACTGTCGATGATTCTTTTTCCATTTAAACTTGATAACCAAAATACACCGATGCACAGAAATTGTAGCGTCTCCAGCAATAACCTCTTATAGTTCGAGATATCGTTCACTATTTTTATTGCAAACGCAGAAAAAATTTATTCTTAATCTTCAAAATGGTATCTTTTTCTTTTCGTCCGTCCGTCCGTATATTTTCACAACCAGCCAAATATATTTTCAGCGTTGACCTGGGCCCATAACCTATTGAAATTGGAAGATTATTATGTATATATTTATATATACACCAAGTCCTTTTATTGTTCAGGAAAATAATACGACGAGTATTTAAAAAAAAATATTTGATATTTATTAAAAGAAAAAACTAATTAAGAATGAAAGTTTCTATAAATTATAAATCAAGTACAAAACAAAAAAATTACTGTGATCGATAGAAACTAAAAAAGTTATAACAAACTACAGTAGAGAAGAGTGAAACTAATTTTACAAAACGTCTATTTTTAACAGGAACTTAGGTACGTATTGTTTGTTTGACTTCACAAATGAAAAATCTTTTGAGGTATGTAGGTATTAGCAGTAAAAAATTCAATACATATTTTTTAGAATATAACAATTCCCCAAATCATATTTTAAGCAAAGTTTGTTTGTAAACACAGATGGTATGTTCAATTCATGGCCAAATCTATTCGTTTCGCATAGTGCATTCGACAAAAAAATAGGTATAAGGACTATTTTTGTCCGTCGAAACAGTTTTGCTTCTCATTCACGTAATGGTTAGATGTTACTATTTAACAGAGCAAAATTTGGCAAAAATCAAAGCATGGTCATTAAAATTCGTTATTTGAAAGTATTCATCATTCAATAACAAGGTGACCGAAAATGGCTTATAACTTTGGCAAGTTTTAATCGATCTTTATAAATAAAGTGTCAAATAAAAGATAGCTTAACAAATAAATGGCTATAGGTATACCTATTATGTTTGTAAGACCAACAAATGGGAAATAAAGAGAGAAAGACAGAAATACAGAGCAAGACAGACAGGTATAGAGAGCAACAGAGAAAGACAGAGACTTACAGAAAGAGACAGAGAAAGAGAGATACAAGGAAAGACAAAGAGAGAGAAAGACAGAAATACAGAGCGATACAGACAGGTATAGAGAGAGATAGACAAACAGAGAGACATAGATAGCAACAGAGAAAGACAGAGAGATAGAGAGAGATACAGGGAAAGACAAAGAGATACAGAGAAAGACAGAGAGATACAGAGAGAGACAAAGAGATACAGAGAGAGACAAAGAGAGATACAGGGAAAGACAGATGCGGACAGAGACAAAGAGATACAGCGAAATACAGATACAGAGAGAGAGACAAAGAGAGACAGAGATAAACATTAAGAGACAGACAGATATAGAGAGAGACAGAGATATACATTAAGAGACAGACAGATATAGAGAGAGACAAAGAGATACAGAGAAAGAAAAATACATTGTGTTGCCACATTGTGTTGGAACATTGTGTTGCAAAATACATTGTGTTGCAAAATACATTGTGTTGCATAATACATTGTGTTGAAAAATACATTGTGTTGCAAAATACTTTGTGTTGCAAAATACATGGTGTTGCAACATTGTGTTGCAAATACATCGTGTTGCAAATATACCATAAACAGTCAGCGAAGCCAACTGTTCGGGTAAATATACTAGTATTTTATAAAAGGATGGCAACACCAATACAAGCTTCAATCAGAACTCCGGCCATTTTTTAATGACCGATTTAATTTAGCCACAAATAATAATTTGCATATGTATTGTAATCGTATGGTCATTCCCAAAGAGCTACAACCTGATATGCTTGAAAAGATTCATGTAGGACAGTTAGGCATTGTCAAGTGTAAAGCAAGAGCCAGACAATTCGTGTGGTGGCCAGGATACTGCAAAGATATTGAGGAATATATACAAAAATGTTCCATATGTATTCAACAACTGGTACCAAGGCAAGGTTGATCTTTTTTATCACAACTCTAAATGTTATTTGCTCATCAGCGACTATTTTTCAAGATACCCAGAAGTTACATTGCTTGAACATCAAACATCCTGTCATATTATAAATAAAATGAAATCTATATTTTGCAGACATGGTATACCAGATATTGTCCACAGTTCCAGAAACTTAACCTGTCGGCCTTTGCTGCATTCGCTCGAGAATGGGGGTTACACCATGAAACATCTTCACCAAGATATCCACAATCAAACGGTTTCATAGAATCATGCGTTAAACTGGTTCAATCATTGTTAAAGAAGAATGCGGATCCCTACTTGGCCTAAATGGAGTATCGCGCAACACCTCTAATGAATGGTTTGTCACCTGCCGAATTGCTAACGGGAAGGAAAATTAACACACTTCCAATAAATGAGGAAAAGTTGCGCACAAATTACAACTTAGAGAGAGCTAGAGAAAAGGATAAGATTCTTAAGGAAAGCAAGCTACGTACGGAGATTCCTTGTGTGCCAAACTAAGTTAACATATCAAAGAATCCAGAAACGCAAACAAATTCTCAAGAACCGTCTGAAACTGAAAATCTGTGCAGCGATCAACGCAGTGAGGAGTTACCGAATATGTCACAACAAATGGCTGATAGATATGTTACAACCACAAAATCAGGAAGAATAGTAAAAAAAAAAACAAATAGATTTCAACCAGGCTAAAACTACTTGCATACAAGCATTGTACATATATGTATGTATATACAGTACAAACTCAATTTACGCAACTAATAGAAATTGGGACAGTTGCAATAACCGAGGTTGTTGCACTTACTGGGTTGTATTTTTTTTTTTAATTATAGTTGAAATAGCTAATTTTCTTATAGATAACGACAATGTTATGAAAAAACTTTAGTTTAGCCAAAACAAACAATTTTTTTGCTTTTTTGGACATATTTTTATTAAATACGAAAACGAAATGTTCGAAATTTATGCAAAAATTACTAGGTGATAGCCACAAATTGTCTAAGAGCGGTTCCCTTTCCTTTTATGTGGCTTATTGTTGATTTGTGAACATTATATTTTTAACAAATTGTCTTTACTGAAAAACCCTTTTCTAATTCTGATAAAATATCACTTCTTTTTTAATAGACGTTCAGACAAATTAGCTGTAAATTAACGGCAGGAATACAGAATCAAAAGGAGAGCATGCAAATAAAAAACAGATGAATAAACACAAGAAGTTGCACAAATCGAGGCAGCATTTTTAAAAAGTTGCACTTATAGAGTCAAGACGTGCTACAAATTAAGTGTCGCGAAAATCGAGGAGTTTTAGTAGTTTTGTTTTATTGAACATAATATATATACAATTTGGCTTATAACTAATATGATACTATGATAAATTTACATTTGTTGGCACATAAGGGGCCCAACGTTATACAATGTCTTAATTTTAACAAATTGAGATACATATATAAATTACATGTCAAAAAAAATTAATTTAAAAGTCGGTTGACTTAATCGTCCTCAGGATTCATCCTATTCATTCCCGGTTGTCAATGGCGAAAATCGGGGAGTTGCACGAATCTAGGGTTGCGTAAATCGAGTTCATATAGTGTATTATTTTTTTTTTGCATTAATACATGAATTTTTTGTATCTTATGAATTTATATTTTTATTGTATATAACTAACTTTTTAATTGAAATCTTTTGAATATATAAAAAAAAAAAAAATTAAGTTTATATCTATACCTACATTAAGTTTATATCTATAACTACATTAAGTTTATATCTATACCTAGTTTATTAACATAAGTAACTTAAAAGGGAGATGTTGAGTATGGTCACTTTATACCATTTATAGTATATACATTATTATAAGCATACCATGTACATATATGAAAGGGTATTCTTCTTATGAAGGAAACCCAATAAACAGTCGAAGATTAGAACTTAAATGGACAGTGTTTTATTAATACACTACAGCTACGATGTCGATGGATTAAAAAATAAAACATTTCTGAAGAGAATTCTATCACTGTGTCCTAACAGCGTTGACATGGTGATTACACGGTCGCACAAAATATTCATGTTCTTTGGTAATGTTCTTGGAGGACCTTCTGTACGAAAATAGAAGAAACCTCCGAAGCATCTAGATTACGAAAAATCCTCTCAAACAATCCAGTTATGCCCAGTTTCCTAAAAAAAAATAAAGGACGGCACATGGACCCAATCCAGCGAAGAATCACTCAACCTGCTACTTGACACTCATTTCCCAGATAGCTCCCCAATAATATTGACCACTTAAGGTCCAAAAATGATTTAACTTATCCACACGGTCTGATTACAAGGGACAAGCTAAAATGGGCTATCAATAGCTTTGCACCATACAATTCAGCTGGGCCAGACGGTATAATACCAGCCGAACTTCAGATGAATTGCGCCAATTATGGAGGTACTTTTCATTGGTTGTTTGGAGATGGCTCACATTCGCTTGTCAGGGAGAGAAGTAAAAGTTGTTTTTATCCCCGAAGCTGGCGCCCCCATGTAAACCCGAAAGATCTCAGACCTATTAGCCTATCATCATTCCTTCTTAAAACTATGGAGCGATTGATTGATATCTATTTAAGAACAAGCATTGACAGAAGACTTCTGTCTTCGGCTCAACATGCTTAGCACTTTATATCAAAACAGAAATTATATCTAACAAATATTTGATCATTGTTAAATAAAAAATAAAACAAGATTTATCAAATTTACAAATTATGTACAGAAGTCTCATCACTACTTTTAGAAAATTATAAATATTTGAAATTCCCACCTAAATACCAAGGCTTACCATATTTACTTTTATTTATATAATTAATATCTATGTTATATATATAAAATATAAAAACCGATGTTATATTATAGCAGTCAGAATAAAGAAAAGTTGTTGTCACACGATATATCGAACTATTAAGTCGTTTCGTTTTTCTATAAGTAGAGTAAAGTCGTGTAATATGGACCACCAATCATATTTTTGCTAATAAAACACAAACTGTTTAAGTTTTCTTATAAATATTTATTTCAAAAAAATATTAGTCCATTTTTTATTAAATAAGTATAGCAACAAAAACATAAATTCAATTTTTTAAAAAATAACAAAAATTAAAAAGTAAAGTAACTCTAAAACGTAACAAAAAAAAAGTGAAGGGTAATATGGACCACCACCACCAGCTTTGTTTTTCTGGGAGGAATTTAATTTTTGTCTGCTATTTGAAAGACTATGTTTTTCATGTCATTTCTCGTAAGCCCAAAAAATGTTTTTTTTTTCAATCGATGATCTTTAGGGGAAAATGCTATTTTAATTTTCTTATAATAAAAAGGCGGGTAATATGAACCACTAATTCATATAAGCCTCCGCTACCGTGCTCGATATTACCCGCAGCCATATTGTTTGCAAAGACAGCTATTTTACAACGAGACTCTTTACTATAACTTTTTTTAATAAAACACATATTCACTTCTTATATCTAAAAAAGATAAAAAATATATGGTAAGCTAAAGAAAAAAGTAGAAACATCAAAAAATAAATGATGAATACCTTCGACTTTTTTTAAATTCGCACAACTTCGAGACACGCTCTTCCTGACTGCTTACACTACTTCGAGGAAAATTTAAGCAGTGCGCTCACAAGAGCAACCAATCTTCACCTCGATTACATTTGTGTAAAGCGAGAAAAGCTGGTGGTCCATATTAGCCGAGTGGTCCACATTACCCGACTTTACTCTACAAATATAATAAAGTCGAAGTAAAAATTATATCGTTGTTATTTTGCAAATTAATTTTTAATAAAAGAAATAGAAATTTTCCTGCTTTTTATAAATCAAATTTTTCTATTTCACGGTTTGAAAAGATCAAATCGTCTATTTGGCGTGCAACGTGGGGCCAAAGGGGCCAACTGGGACAAAGGAGTCACATGACCAGATTATTCATCGCCAAAGCAATCTTATCCAGTCCAAAGTTTGCACCAGCAATTTAAATTGGACAAATTGCTCAGGGAAGTTAAGTACAAAAAAAAAAACTCCCTTCAAGGTATGTTGCCATATAATAAACGAATGTACGTTCATTTTTATCAAATTTGAAATTAATCGCAGTTCTTAAAATTCTGCATGGATTTATGCTATTCTTCGAAAAAATAAACCAACATAAACGCACCTTCGCTTTGGAAAAAATAATTGGATGCTGTCAATTTTAAATAATTTTAAATAAATTTAATTTCGTGGATCGTTTTAACTTTGCGCCATTTCTATACAATCCACAAGGGTAACTTATATATACCCATTTCACTCTACATGCACACACAATTGTATAAAAAACTCGTTTATCGCTCGTTCGTCTCGCTCTTCTTGTTTGCTCGCTGATTGGACAAAAAAAAAAAAAAAAACCCTTCGTTGGACATACGTACTTACATACGTCATCATCAGTTCTCGTTTGCCTGCTTGCTCATAGTCAAAGCTTTTAAATAGGATCCACTCATCGTCGTTGCTGCTGTTGGAAATACCTTATTAATACATTTTCGTTAATCAAACTTTGGGATTGATAATTCGCATGATAGAATTATTTTTTCGTGGCCAAATAGTCAAATATTTCATTAGAACCCAGTTTGTTAGCTTTCGCCAAAATCAAAAGTCAATCTTCGTGGGCATTCCCTAAGTTAATTTTGAATTGATTTCGATATTTCAATTACGTTTGCGTTGTATATATAGATAAGTACATTGAATTATAGTTATCGCCTTTGGATTTTTGGAGCTTTTTTAAGAATATTTGGCGCTGTACTTGGTACTTACTTGGAGTTGGATATTTTAAATTATTTTTGGATACAGATTTTCTCATCGTAGATTAATTAAAGCTTTTCGTATATTTGATAACTATTAGTCATTATATTGCAAATTAGACATTGGATTAAAATCAGAGTTAAGATTCAAATAGTTTTTTTTTAAGCAAAAAAAAAATCATGCCAGGGCCAACAGATGCAGCAAAGTTAGAAGAAGTCAAACAACAACGTGCGTCAACTAAAGGAAGCATAACAAGGATCAAAAATATTTTAGAGAAACCACAAGAACCCTCTCCTACAGAATTAGAATGCCGGTTAGGGATTCTCGAGTCATATTTTAAGCAAGGATTAGCTTACCAAACCCAAAGATTACAGCCGCCAGATACGGGACGTAGTGAACTTGAGGAGTTGTACATTACAACAAAAACAAAAATTCTTTCGATGCTTGGAGATAGAAGACGTCTCAGTTTAGGTGGTGAACATTCATTTATGATACCTTCTGCTCCTCCTACAGCACGGTTACAGCCTTTACGTTTACCAAAATTTAATGGAAAGTATTCAGAGTACAAGAATTTTATGCGATCTTTTGAATATTTAGTTCATGATAGCCCCACTCTCAACGTTATAGAGAAATACAATCATTTGTTATCATGTTTAAGTGGCAAGGCATTAGACACTGTAAATGCTCTACAAGTAACTGAGAAAATTATATTAAAGTAATACAAAGCCTCAAAAATCGTTTCGACAATGATTCTTTAATATTTTTGGAAAATATTTCTTCTATCTTCGAATTTCCTAAAATCTCAAAGGTTTCGCCTACAAATCTACGAAGTCTCGTTGACAACATATCCGCTCTTTATAGTTCGCTTACTTAGTTAGGCTCGGAAAAAGATATTTGTAATGCAGTTATGATCCATATTGTTATGTCTAAAGTAGATTCAGAGACACGAATAAAATGGGATGAACAGTTAGATTATAATAAACTTCCTTCTTGGGATGATTGCACAAAGATGCTAAACAAACGATGTCAATTCTTAGAAGCAAAGGAAGGTAGACAGATTCATTCTGAAACTAGTCAAAAGTGGCAAGGTAAACCTCGTCAACAACATTCAAGCCAACAATCACAAACAATGCTGACCATTACTAAAAAATCTTGCGCATTTTGCAATGACAATAGCCACTACATTGCTTCCTGTCAAAAGTTTAAAGATCTTTCAGTCGTAGATCGTTTTTCAAATGTAAAACGACTTGATTTATGCATTAATTGTCTAGGAAGAGGGCATACTCTTTCCACACGCTCCTCGAAGTATAAATGCAGAATATGCAATAAATCTCATAATTTTTTGCTTCATCGGACACAAGCTTCGTCAAATATAAATAACCCAGATGGAGATCGAATACCAAACTCGTCGGCTCAAGCTGTAAACAACGCAATTGGAAATCAAGGAACAGCGTTAGTTTTAGTTAAATATTCAACAGGAAGTTATCAATATGGTCGAGTTCTTTTAGATTCTGGGTCACATGGTAAATGAGAAGTTTGTAAAATCATTACTCCTTCGTAAAAATAAGAAAGTTATTGACATAGTTGGCATTGGTGATTCTAAAACCAATATTCAATATCAAACTCAAACCACCATTCGCTCTCGTTTCAATAATTTTGAGGTTTCGTTAGAGTTTCTAGTTGCACCGTCTATAACACGATATCAACCCGACAGAGCATTTCAAACAGTCAGTTGGAATATACCAAAGGACATTGAATTGGCGGATGAAGATTTAAATAAACCTTCACAAATTGATATGCTTCTTGGAGCTGAAGCCTTTTTTGATCTTTTGTCAGTTGGACAGATAAAGTTAGGCAGCAATCTACCAAGTCTCCAAAAAACTTTGCTTGGTTGGATAGTATCTGGCAGATACAGTAGTTCTCTGAAATCATCCACCAAAGCTTGTTGTTTGAATACTGAAGAAGATTCGTTACATCAATTCGTAGAAAAGTTTTGGGAGTTAGAGGAAGTTAATTATAGCAAGTCAAAGTGGACAGAGGAACAGATTCAATGCGAGGCGATATTCAATGAACGTATAGAGGAATTGGACACTGGTCGTCTTATGGTCAAACTACCGTTTAAAAACAATCCCGAATGCTTAGGAGCATCATATGACATGGCATATAGAAGATTTCTTTCCCTGGAACGTAGATTGTCAACAAACTTAGAACTAAAATCTGAATATTCGAAGTTTTTAAAAGAGTATGAAGATTTAGGGCACATGTCCAAAGTGAAGAGTCCAAACCTCGAAGTTCCTCACTACTATCTTCCCCACCAGTGTGTTTTGAGGCCGGATAGCGTATCAACGCTGTACATCGTCACAAATTTCCTTGAACAAACTCCTAATGGTTGGCCCAGCAATTCAAGATGACATTTTTAGATAGATACTTTCATAGACAGTTTCAGTATATCTTGTGGAGAGAAAGTAATGAAAATCGTATAGAAACATATCAGCTAAACACGTTAACATATGGCCTTCACTATCTGAGTGATAAATTCAAAAATTCTCACATTATTGGATCAAAGGTATTAAAATCAGATTTTTATGTTGATGATATGTTGTCAGGAGCCAATAACTTAGAAACTTTAGAGCGGATTAGAGAAGAAGTCTCGTCATATTGTCATCGGCTGGATTTGAGCTGGCAAAGTGGCATAATAATGTCGATTCAATATTCAATGCCTCAGTCCCCAGGAAAAGTACTTAGGTTATCGGAATCAAGTACTTTAGGAATCACTTGGAATTCTATTCAAGACAATTAAGTTTTTTCATACAAACCGTCCAAAAATTATTCGAAGTTCACAAAAAGAACCATTCTTTCATTATCGTCATCTCTTTTTGACCCCATTGGTTTATTGGGTCCAATTATTATAAAAGCCAAAATCATTCTACAGAAAATTTGGATCGAAAAGTTAGATTCGGACGCATCTATCCCGCAGTGTATAGAAACTGAATGGAAGCAGTTTCTGGGAGGTCTTCACTTATTGCAGGATTTTGCTATCCCCAGATTTGTTTTATCTGAAAATAGAGTAAGGTTGCAAGTTCATGGATTCAGTGATGCATCCTTGAATGCCTATGGTTGCTGCATCTATGTAAGATCCATTAAGTTATTTACTGCAAAATCTAAAGTTTCACCCGCCAAAAAGAAGTGTCTACCAAGGTTAGAGCTGTGCGCACATCTGATGGCAAAACTTTGGTCAAAAGTAAAAAAAATTTGTATGGACATGAATCCTGAGGTTTTCTTTTGAACAGATTCAGAGGTAGTACTTCATTGGATCGGGACTCATACGTCAAAACTTCAAACGTTCGTCGGGAACAGAATTGCAGAGATCCAGGAGCTAACATCGGTGGAAAGTTGGAGGCATGTTCCAACCCAGAAAAATCCTGCCGATATTATATCAAGAGGATGTTCAGTTCAAGAACTGAAGGATTCCCTTTTTAACAATCAGTCGATATCGAAAGAAGTGAGTCTCGAGATGCGAAAAACTTTTTATCGCCAGGAAGCAAGAACCGAATCATATTCTAGAGGCATTAGAAAGGTGTAGCGATACAAAAAAAATGGTTCGTATTGTTGCTTATATGCTCAGATTTATTAAAGTTCTAAGAGTTAAAAGGATAAAAACCCAAATAGCTAAACATTTGTCACTTTCGACAGAAGAATCGAAATTTCTAGAGTTAGAAGAGCAGAAGATACAAAATATATCACTATCTGTAAAAGAATTGCAGTGTGCTGAGGCAATGATTATATGGAGTATTCAGCAGGAATTCTTTGCAGATGAAATAAATTCAATCAGAAATAAAGAAAGTTTGAAGAGTTCAATGAAATGGCTTAATCCATTTCTGGAAGAGTATAATACAGTAGAAGTTGCCAAAGTGAGGGCAGGTTGCAGAAAGCAGCAATTCCAGAGGAACGAAAGCACCCATTTCTTCTTCCAAAAGGCACACATGTCGTAAAATGTTTCGTCAGAGACCTGCACTTGAGTAATTACCATGCAGGACCAAAAGCACTTTTAGCGCTCATTCAAGAAAAGTTCTGGATAGTAAATTCCCGAGAAATAGCACGTCATACGGTGAAGAGATGTGAGATATCGTCCAAAACTGGATGGATCATGGGAGATTTACCATCAGAACGCATTACACCAGCGTCGCGTCCATTTCAGAATTGTGGAGTGGATTTTTGTGGACTTATCTTCACATATTAAAACATTCGTGGGAAGGCACCTTATAAGACTTATGTTGCACTATTTGTATGTGTTGCATCAAAAGCAGTTCACCTTGAAGCAGTATCAGATTTGTTCTCCGAAGCGTTTTTAGCCTCTTTAAAAAGACTAATTGGCCGTCGGTCGTGGTCTTCCAAAAAATATATTTTGTGATAACGCCACAAATTTTGTAGGTCCAAGTTAAACGATCTAAAGTTCATATTTTCAAATAAAAGACCATATTGAAAAATTTTGTACTAATCAAAATGTATCTTTTCATTTTATTCCACCTAGGGTATTTTTCGTCGCCCTATTCAAAAGCTAGCTCTACTTCCGGTTTGAAAGGAGGTTCTTTCAAAGTGGGGGGAATGTTGGAGCACTTTATATCAAAAAAGAAATTATATCTAACAAATATTTGATCATTGTTAAATAAAAAATAAAACAAGATTTATCAAATTTACAAATTATGTACAGAAGTCTCATCACTACTTTTAGAAAATTATAAATATTTGAAATTCCCGCCTAAATACCAAGGCTCACCATATTTACTTTTATTTATATAATTAATATCTATATATATATATATATATAAAATATAAAAACCGATGTTACATTAAAGCAGTCAGAATAAAGAAAAGTTGTTGTCACACGTTATATCGAACTATTAAGTCGTTTCGTTTTTCTATAAGTACAAATATAATACAGTCGAAGTAAAAATTATATCGTTGTTTTTTTGCAAATTAATTTTTAATAAAAGAAATAGAAATTTTCCTGCTTTTTATAAATCAAATTTTTCTATTTCACGGTTTGAAAAAGATCAAATCGTCTACTTACTGCAAAGGGAAATCAGTAGATACGGCTCTGCACACACTAGAGCGAACTATCGAACACTCCCTCCGACATAAAGAGTACACTATGGTGGCATTCCTAGATAAAGAAGGCGCCTTCAACAACGTCAACACATCTGCAATCGCATCTGCGCTGTCATCTCTGAAAGTAGATGGTTCGCTTGGTGAATTGATTAATCAAATGCTGACTAGCAGGATTATCAATTCAAAACTGGGCGGATTTTCTGCTAGAAGATCTGTCAGTAGAGGTACGCCGCAATTCGGTGTTCCATCTCCCCGTCTCTGGAATTTGGTCGTTAATGAACTTCTGATATGCCTTGAGGAGGAGAGGTACAGGGTGATTGCATATGCTGATGACGTTGCTATTGCCGTATCAGGAAAACACCCAAACATCTTGATTAAACTCTTACAAAACGCGCTAAACAAGCTAACAAACTGGGCAGATCGCTGTGGACTGGGTGTTAACCCTCACAAAACTGATCTTGTCCTCTTCTCTAGGAAATACAAAATTACCCTACTTTCAAAGGTGTACCTTTAACTTTCTCAGATGAAACAAAATATTTGGGTCTTATTTTTGACAAGAATTTAAGTTGGAAACCTAACATATACGAAAGAGTTAAAAAAGCCACTGTGGCACTCTTCTCATGTAAAAAGGCCATCGGTAACAAGTGAGGTCTCCAACCCCGCATTGCTCACTGGCTATATACATCGGTAGTCAGACCGATAAAACAACAAATGTTGGTAAACTAAGTAAGGTCCAATATTCAGCTTGCCGATGCATGGGCGGAGTTCTCCGCACGACTCCTGCCGCGAGTTAAGCATCCCTAGCATTATATATTGAGAAAAGAGATAACATTATTTGTATTCAATGATATCTTTAGTTAAGCATCCCTAGCATTATGTATTTAGAAAAGAGATAACATTATTTGTATTCAATGATATCTTTAGTCTCTAGTACAGTCTTGCACACAACGCTACACCATTTATGTAACAGAGATAATATTGTTTGTATACAATGTTGCATAGATAATATTATCTCTTCTTCATTATCAAGCAAGATGATTGTATGCTTTGGTCTCCTTGTAGAAAGATAAGGAAGGATATAAATACGACTGTATGATGAGTGGATCGGCAGTCTTATAGTAACTATATAGTAGTATTAAGCCTCTTTTAAGATTAATGTAAAATATTAGAAAATAAAGGACATAGTTCCAAAAAATATTCTTTTAATTTTAAAAGTACAAAACAAATGTTTTAATTGGCGATCCTGCCAGGAGGTAAAATATACTTTTTAACTTCAATCGAGCGGAAACGGGAACAAGTAGTGAAATCTCGTATAAACAGAACACTCGCGTGCTACAAGACATGATGAAAGCGATCACGCAAAAAAGAAGCACACTGTCTGACAGAGTTGTAAAGACTGCAGTCTTTTGGGTAATGCATTCAATTAAGTCGCAGTTAATTAACTAATTTTTCGAATGTAAGTTAATACTGCGACTGGGAAATTTAACTGCAAAAAAAACAGTCAGCAGTCAGTACTTACTTTCTGACTTGGCAGTTAAAAAAAGCAGTTAATTGACTAAAAGTTAATTAACTGCAGTTCTTTTAACTGGTTTTAGTCTTTTTAGTCAGTACAAATTCTTTTGTACTGGGGTATTAGAATTTTTAGTCAGTAAGTCTTTTCACTGCAGTTAATTAACTTTAAGTCAATTAACTTTTTTTTAGTCTTTTGACTAAGATACTACAGGGATTTGAAAATAATATGAAATATGTATGAGGTACCTATGCAATGAGGTAACAATGCTGTTTGGCTAATAACAATGAGGTTTGCTATAGAATGTTTTTGGCATTAGTTCCTTGATGCAGTGTTTGTGTGGCAAATGTTTATTGGGCATGTCGAACAAAACAATAATATTTTTAGGAAATAAAAGTCGCTCTTTTGCAAAATTAAATATTTTATTCTTTTCAAATTATGTCTTTGTACTCTAAAAAAACTAAATTTTTTTAATAACAATTTTTTTTTATAAATAAAATTAATTTTCAACTATTGAGGAGTTAACTTTCAGTAGCAGCAATTTTTCAAAATTGCTGTCTGAAAGTGCTCCTCTTCTGGGGGTGGCAATAAGCCCAGCAATGGAAAAAAGCCGCTCCACTGCCGCGGATGACGGGACCGGGGTATTGTATTTGATAAAAGCTTTTTTTATGTTTGGGAACTTTTCAAGAGAGTCCAAAGATGTAGATTTTTGGGCAAGATATAAATCGTAATTCTCGTCTTCGTCAGCTTTGATCTTAGATAAACAATTTTCCATATCATCTGTTAATTTTTGTAAATATATATATGTGTGAATTATTAAAATCGTCTTTAAAAAAAAAGAATTTTAAAACTTACCTGATAAACTAAAATCAAAGAATGAATTTTCAGCTACTGTTGCAGATGATGGATTTCGATTCTTATCTGAGAACATATTGACCTTCGATCTTACGATCGAATTAATCTCACAAATTTTAGCTTCTTTGAAAGCAGGATTAAGTGCTGTGATCCACTTTAGCTTAACAGACGGGCAAAGCACAGAGGCAACAATGGCATCATTTACTTCTGGTGTCAAATTGAAGTAATCCTTAAACCTTGTCACCAAGGAACTTTCCAATTTTAACACCACTTCTATTGGAATGATCCTTAGGTTATCGTTAAGCTGTAATTTTCGCAACTTTACCCGAACTGTTGCCAAAGTTGGAAGTAGAAGTCCAAACAGCATTCCCTTTTCTTTTTGAAGAAAGTCAAGTGCTTCAGCAATTGGCTTCATGATCATGGAAAACTCCTCCAAATATTGGAATTCAACATCAAAAAAAGATTGGATTCCCAACTTTTGACAAAGGTCGTTTATCCCGTATTTTTTTTCGATGATATCACAAATAGAATCATACAGAGAATTCCACCTTGTGACCACTGGGTATTTAAGTTGCGATCCCAATATAGCAACGATTTCTTCTGAACTCTTCGGCCTATTTACCTTATGCCATAAGCTGGTACATTTTTGCAGTATCTTTAAAATATAAAATTTATTATTTTACTTATTTAAATTTATGTTATGAAAACCAAAAGAGAAGAAAAATCGTTTATTACATTAGTTATGCCATTGAGACATGAAAATCATACTAAAATATTTTTAATAGAGGCGTTTTCGACATTTAAGTGTACAAGAGATTATAAAGATTTCTCTAAATTATTGCTAAATGAGTTGCTGGAAATACAAGATACACTTTTAGTTGTTACTAAGAATAGTGTTTTCTCATTTGACTTAAGCCAAATGATAGTAACACAACTTATAATTTGTGAACATGTCGTTTCAAACCTAGAGAAAATTATTTCTATAATGAAATACTATGATAATGGATATGAAACGGAAGATGAATATGATATTTTGAACATTAAAGAGTAAGTTTAAAAAGAAAATAATTAATTTAACATTTACTTTTTTTAAATTATTTATAGAGATTTCTTTTACTTGGAAGCTTATTTTGAATTGGAAGACTATGAAGAATAATTTTATTTTGTTCATTAATGTGACTTATGTATATTAAATAAAGGAATAAACGATTTTTTCTACATGATTTCTTAAAAAAAAATGTATTTAATTTTTTTTTATTTTTTTTTTAAATACATACTAACATTTTGGTGTTTTGTGTATAGTTGTAAGTTTTCTCGAATTATTCTTGTAAGATCACTCGATGCAAGTAAATTTAAGGTATGGGTCGCGCATTTCACATGCTTCGGAAGAGAGTTTTGGAATGCCTCATTTGAACATTCCAGAGACATAGCCTCATCGTCAATAATAAACCCCTCTTCGATAATATCGTCATCCTCGTCGGAATTTGAAATGTTTGTTAGACCAATCTCTTTAAAAGCCTTTACAAAGTTAGACCCGTTGTCGGTAACTGTTGCGACAACGTTTGAACAATTTAGTCCGAATTTGATGTGTAGTTTTTGAATCACATTATTAATTTGGTCAAATGTATGTGACCCCGAAAAACGTCTACATGCAAGTGCAACAGACTTTCTTTTCATAGATTCGTCCAGCCAATGGCAAGTATACCCGAAGAAACTTCTATGTTTTGTTGACCAGACATCTGCTGTGGTACAAAAGTATGCATTTTCGCCTATAATTTTTTTGATTTTATCAACCATGGATGAGTATATTTCATCAATCACCTTGACTGCTTTCGGACGACTCATAATATTTAAATTTGGATTTGTAAACCTCAAAACATTTTTGAATGATTGGCTTTCAACAATTGATATCGGGAGAATATTCTCGGCTATCATTTTCACAACCAACTTTTGTAACGTTTCGGTTTTGGATTTAGTTTTAGACGATTTCATATTTGATTTATTTTTTTCAAACGTTTCATAAACTTCCCGGTGTCTTGCTTTTACATGGCGTTTAAAGTTTGACGTTATGGTCTTCGAACCTTTAATCCTTGCATGGCAAAAACTACATTCAACGAGTATTCCTTTTGATCTCCTATTAAATTCTGTGTCGTCAAACTTTCAGGAAAAAAAGTCACAAAATTAGTATTGGTACATGAATCTGGATCTCGATTCCTGATCTGTAAAGCTGTGAAGGGATAAATTTTTCACAACTTCACATAAACATAATTTTATTCTGGATGGGTGTAAACAGTGTCACACAAGCTTGTATTTTTATAAGAAAAAAATTGGAAGGTTTTTATTAATACGGAGTTAAAAAATTAGTTTCGAAACCAAATCTTCTACCCATTTTCGAAGTATAGAATTTTCAAAAAATAATGTAGAATGTTTTTTTAAATACAATTTTTTTAGTCTATAGATACAAAATTGGTTCCAATAATATAGTAGATCGTACTTATATTAGTTCACATTAGAATTTTAATAGAAATTGTAGAAGTCATTTTTGAGAAAAATCCGATTATTCTTAATGGGAGGCAGGTACAGTTATTATTGGTTTAAGAATCATTTTTATTTAAAATCTGATAGATAATTATAAAAAACTGCTGAGTGCCAAGTTTTGCCAAGAATTACTTGATGTAATTCGTTTTCGAATCACATTAAGTTTGAAACATTTATTAAAAACAAAAAAAATTAAAATTTTTGTATGCAGTACTTTTAAAACTATTGGAAACATTCTCTATACAAAAATGGTTGTATGGGAGGTACCATTTATAACCATTATTCGAAATTTTATTTTTGTAAAATGTTAGCCTTTTTTAAAAATTCGTGCGTACAATTTTGAGAAAAGTAAGATTTTTATTATTTGCTAAACAAATTTGTACGGCAGGTACGGTTCTCTTTGATCTTAAAAAAATAAAATAAAAAGAAACGTGTCGGGGGATTCTCAAAAAAACGGTAGGTATCAAATTTTAAGAAAAACGACCAACCCGTTTAGGCCGCAGCCAAAAGGACAGACCGACAGAATTGTGAGACCCACTTTTTTCGACTTCGCTATCGTCGTAATGTCAAGTTTGATCAAAATCTCGAGTTCGATTTTTTTAAAGGAATCAATCAAACTTACTGTACACAGTACACTGCTATAAAGCCTACCTTACCTACATAAAACATGTATATATTGCAAGTAAAACTAAAACTGAATTGAATTTTGATAAATTTTGTTTTTTTTTTAATTTTAACATTTGATTTCACTTTTCTACATCATTATGTATGTTTAAAGCTGTGATAAATTTATCACTTTACAGTTTCACAGATAGACCCCCTGAGGCCTATATCATGGAATATATCTACATCACATACATCCCATACAATGAATTTTAACATTAATTATAAATGATTTTTAAATTACATAAAATCATACCTTTTCTAGGTTGAAGCATAAAAATTACACTGAGTCATCTAATTTACATCACATACAATATTATGTGATGTCATCTTGTGAAATAGGCCCCTGGTGTATATTTTTTTTACATTATTTTAAAAGGGTTTTGAACTTGGATGACATGTGAAATTTTTGAAAAATTTATTTAGACTTAATTCATAGAAGCAAGTACGTTCGATCAAATCAAACATTTGTTAGTAATGTGAAAATTTCATTATAATTCTGATATACTGTGCCAAAATTAACATGTAATCCATTATTCTTACATATAATATAACAAACTACCAAGTGTTTATTTTATAGGGAAAATATTTTTACCTCTTCAATAATTTTGAAATCTTGGTTACAAACCACAATTTTTTTAACACTATTCGTCTCATTTTCGCTTTCCAAACTAGTAGAGCTTAACGGCTCTGCGGAACGTGAAGTGTCCGTTTTTGAAAAATTTTCCGAAGATGTCGAATCCAGTCGTCTTTTTTTTTGCAAGATTCCAGAATTATTTGATGGATGACGTTTTTTGGTGTTCTTATTTATGTTTGCAGACGACACTGGACCTGCCATTGAATCATCCAAACAAAAATCCATGGTAATAGGTATAAAACTTTTTTCACTTTAAACAATAAACCAGAGTAGGTACTTGCACTTCTTATACACGACTAATAATGATGTTTAAACAATTTAGAAAAATTGAACAGCTTGATTTGGCTTTTGAGAGAATCTTAAGATAACGAACTAAGGTATAAGTAATATGCAACACTGGGTGTCTTCCAGTTGAAGTTTCATTAGTGAGAATTAATAAATCGTTTCTTAAATAATATCAGTAATGAAGATAATTAAGTTAAGTTTATTCTGTTGCATACAAAATAATAAGGAAAATGTAAAATGTAATTATTTTTGTGTGTGAAATTGTTCAAATCTTTTATGTTGAACATTACAGATTAAATTGTTTTTTTTATGTATTGGTTAATTGCATAAGTATCACACAAAAATTATTTTTCTATTCTAAATTTCTGGTTGCTGAACACGAAAATGACGATGAAAGTAGTGTATTCCAGATCCAGTTTTAAAAATATATTATTAAATCTTCTAACAGAAATATTACTTTTTCCATTTTAACGATATATTTTTTTTCTTAACCAAATTAAGACCTTTTAAGTTAGAGCCAATTTCTTTCATTGATTTGATCTATGAGGATAAAAAAAAAGAAAAAAATGCTATATCTCAGAAAACGATTCATTACAAAATAATTAAATATCATTTTCGGGTTTAGCTACCAAAAATTAGACCAGAAAATGTTTTCTGGAAGGTACATTCTTGATGTCAATTGGTGTTATCTAATAAAAAGTAAAAACTGCAACCTGGAATAATGCACATATAGCATGTCGCATATTACATTATTTTATTTTATATGTTTCGATTATTGTCTCAACCCAATTTTGGTTTTATGTTATGTTACGTAAAAAGCTTCCATTATTAAAAGAAACAATCGACTCAAATTTAAATTTAAAAAAAGAACTAGATAATTACATGTTGCACTATCAACGGAGTTCAATAAATATGTTATGTGATAGTAAAATCAAAAGCACCCTATTGACATTCTCTAAATTTTCTCATTACGGGACAATCACTGATAACGAGTGAAAACAAGTTTTTTTTAAGTTTACTCAGCCATCATGTGCACTGTCCAGAGTGAGTCAAAGTTGTCAAAAATGTTAAGGTTAAGCTCAACAGATCTTTCCGTTAACCTTATTTACAGCATTTTTATTTAACTCATATATTGTACTTTAAATTAAATTCACAACTCTGACTCGTGTATGTACATTAGGGTGTCTTATTTGTTTTTCACAAAGGTTTTCAGATTTTTATTTTCATCCATATAGTCGCCGTTGCCGTTTATTAAAAAAAAAAATATTTTATCTTATAAAGGCACAGGGTAATTTGGTACACATGCAGACTGGGGCTAGACCTTTTGGGAGGGGGTCTATTTACAATCTTTTGGGTGGGAAGGGCATTTTTTTAAGAAAAAATACTCAATTTTCATTCATTTGGTTTTCGAGACTAAAAGTTGAAAAAAAAAATCAAATACAGGAAACAAAATAAACAGTTAAATACGTAAAAACTTGAAAAACTCGTCTTTTTCAACTTTTTATTTAATTTTGTACCTATTTGAAAATCAATTTTTCAAAAACTATTTGATTACAACTTTATTTTGAAACATATTTCAAAGATATCAGATCATTTAGGAAAACCAAAATATTATTTAATTATTACAACAATATATTATACATATACTATGTATACATGAATGTATGACAAATCTGAACAACATCTTTAAGGCGTTTTCAAAACGCATCAGTATTCAAACTTAAAAAAAAAAAAAAAAAACAGAAATACAGATGTATTTCTTATATTGTTATATTTATCTCTTTACTTTGTTTTTCGATTTACAATATACTCTTAAACGACGTACTCTTAATACTCTTTGGACTTATAAAGACTAAAAGAAGTCAAAAGACTAAAAAAAAGTTAATTGACTTAAAGTTAATTAACTGCAGTGAAAAGACTTACTGACTAAAAATTCTAATACCCCAGTACAAAAGAATTTGTACTGACTAAAACGACTAAAACCAGTTAAAAGAACTGCAGTTAATTAACTTTTAGTCAATTAACTGCTTTTTTTAACTGCCAAGTCAGAAAATAAGTACTAACTGCTGACTGTCTAGTTACAGTTAAAGTACTTTTGTAAGTTAAAAGACTAAAGAAAAAAAGTCTTATTAGTGACTTAACTGCAGTCCCAAAATGACTGCAGTCTTTACAACTCTGCTGTCTGAATACCACGACGAGATAAATAGAAATCTCAATTTAATTATATCAAAAATCACTATGTTAGGTGATCCGCCGAATATAATCGACAGACTAATTAAAAATGCTAACGACGACGCAGTTCGTATATTCATTGATGGTATGAGTGACAACTTTATAAGAGGATCATTATATTCAGCTACAATAAATGATCTAGAACACGCATTCGCAATTGCTCGCAGAATAGAACATGATAATGTGCACAGGCATTTACATCTTACTCAAGATAGGCACCACAAAAATATGCCACATGAACGCAGAAACGAGAGAAGACCAAATTATTCGAGCCAAACAACGAAGCAGTACGATAATATGCAGCAACACAATGAAGGACCACGCCTAAACCCATTCAAGAGAAATGACGGACCACAGCCGATGGAGGTAAACTCGAGACAAATTGTACATGCACAGCGACAAAATTGGAATCAGTACAAACCCGATGTATATAATCCACCAGTGAAACGTGAACACATCACATTATCAGCAGAACTTCAAGCAGCAGAGAATAAATAACTCCCGACAACAACGAAGAGACGATGTCAGCAGTACATATGCAGAAGCAGATGAAGCCGAATGTATGGTAAATAATAACATAAGAATAGATCATTTAAACTAGTAGACGGGTTGCCCTGCTTAAATTTAACAAGTACTATTTCTAAGAAAATTTATAAAATTCTTATTGATACCGGAGCAACCCATAATTACATTAGTAGAAAATACGATTCTAGCGAAATAATTAAAATTAAACCTATAAAAATAAAAACAATGCATGGTTATTTCATTGTAGATACTAAGAAAGTAGTTAACATACTAAAGAAAAATATAACATTTTTTGAATTAGAGGATATTCAGTCTTTTGATATGATATTGGGATATGAAGGACTTAAATTTTTAAACGCGGAAATAAATTTCAGGAATATGACTCTAACCACCATAAGCAGTGTCGAATCTATTCAGAGGATTAATTACATAATTGGGGAAAATAATATTTATAAAGCAGACAAAGATAGACTGATGAAGACTAATAACAGCATAGGACCGTTACCTTTTACAGATACTATAGAAGCAAGCATTAGGACGACCAATGATAATCCGGTTTATGTCAAACAATATCCATATCCCATAGCAGATAACGAATTCGTTAACAAAGAAATACAGAAACTCTTACATGACGATATAATAGAAAAAAGCCATAGCCCTTATAACAGTCCCATATGGACAGTACCTAAGAAAGGTTTGGACGAAAAAGGAAAACCAAAACGGCGCCTGGTTGTCGATTTCCAAAAACTTAACGCTCACACCGTAACAGACAGATACCCCATTCCGGATGTCAACATGACTATTCAAAATTTAGGTAAAGCCAAGTACTTTACAACGTTAGATTTGGAATCAGGTTTCCACCAAATTAAAATCAAAGCAGAAGATAAAGAAAAAACAGCTTTTGCTATAAATGGCGCAAAATATCATTTTAAACGAATGCCTTTCGGGCACAAAAATGCACCAAGCATATTTCAGAGATGCGTGGACGACATTTTGAGAGACTTTGTAGGTAAATTTGTACACGTTTACATTGATGACGTATTGATATATTCTTCATCTGAGGAAGAACATATACAGCACATAAATCAAGTATTCGACGTACTCAATAAAGCCACATTAAAAATATCTAATGAGAAAAGTAAGTTTTTTCAAGAAGAAGTAGAATACTTAGGTCACATAATCAGACATGGTAGAATCACTACGAACCCAGAGAAAATAGCAGCAATAGAAAATTTTCCAGCCCCACAAACGGTAAAGGATTTGAGAGGATTTTTAGGTCTTACAGGTTACTATCGTAAGTTTATAAAATGATACGCATGCATAGCCAAGCTCCTGACATTATATTTACGAGGAGATAACGGTAAAGCAAACAAAAACCAAAGTAAAAATATTAAAGTAAATCTGAATGAATCAGCATTAGAAGCGGTTAGAATTTTAAAAAATTATTTGAAAGAACAAGTCGAACTTTTTCAACCGGACTATAGTAAACCATTTGAACTTACTACTGATGCATCCAACATAGCTATTGGAGCCGTACTAAGTCAGAATAAGCAACCTATACACTTCTTGTCAAGAACACTGAATAAGACAGAAGAGGACTATAGCACAAACGAGAAAGAGCTATTAGCGATCATATGGTCCTTACAAAAACTCAGAAGCTACATATATGGTATAACAGACTTAACCATATATACCGATCACCAGAGCCTTATATATTCTGTATCAGAAAAGAATCCCAACACAAAGCTGAAACGTTGGAAGGGAATCATAGAAGACTTTGGAGCAAAATTAGTTTATAAACCAGGAAACCTAAATCTTGTAGCTGATGCATTATCACGTCAACGCATAAATACTTCTACCATAGAAACAGCACATTCAGCTAAAAGTTCTTCAAATGAAATAATAAAAACTGTAAATCAGCCTTTTAATACATATTTTTATTTTTATTTATTTATTTATTTAATTTTTGTTTTGCCTAAACAGTAAGATACAAAATCTTATAAAATAGTTTAAAGCTTCAAAATTGATATTAAACAAAGAAATACTACGTAGAAGACAATGTTTAAATATGATTTTAGTTTTGAATAAATAAGTGATTATATTAATTTAAAAGTTAAACAATAGTTAAATTCAATTAATTAATATCGTGTTCTATTTTGTATTAAAAATCTCCATATATAAATATTCTATAAAAAATTGTTATCTTCGGTATTAATAAGATTGGAAATAAATCAGTAAATCTCTGCGAAACTGTGCCTCACCTCTCAATTCCCTAACATGTCTTGGTAAAGTGTTCCACAGGCGGATGGCATTGATGAAAAACTGCCTCTTCGATACGAGACATTTATAACGCGGATGCATGAGTGTTAGAGATCTGTTAGAGGAACAAAATTAACCTATCAAAGAGATAGCTTGGTTGATGTATTTGTATAACATTAAATAGGAATATTAACGTTCTAAATTGGAAAAAACGATCAAGCGAAATATTAAAGATTTGCCGTGAAAAATAAGTAATATGATCATATCTTTTTATGCCATATATGTAGCGGGCAGTGTTGTTGAACGCAACATTAAGTTTTCTGCGACTGACCGCATCACAATCGTTAAAAACTTCACATCCAAATGTTAATATAGGTATAACCAGCGTTTTTGCAAGCATTAACGTGTTTTTAAGGGGGTAAAATACTGTGAGGCCCATAGCATGCGGAGTACTCCATAAACTTTTCCTACTGCTGCATTGATGTGATTCTCCCATGTTAATCTTCTATTAAATAAGACTCCTAAATTTTTGACTGTTTCAACATATTCGATTGGAGAGTTGTTGAGGATTATGGTAGGAAAGTAAGAAAGATTCAAGTGGTTTTTACTAACGACAATGCATTTCGACTTTGCCGGGTTTAAAAACAAACCATTTCTATCTGACCATCACGAGATTTTTTCTAGGTTAAAATTGATGGTATAAGCACAATCTTCAATTAATCCCAGAGGACAGCTTTTAAACAATTGAACATCGTCAGCATACATTTGAATATTGGAGGACGAAGTTACTGAGGGAAGTTCATTTATGTAGAGAGAGAAGAGAAGAGGACCAAGTATGGACCCTTGTGGGACTCCCCTATCTAAGGGTAAGAAGCTTGAAACGTTTTGTCCAGCCACGACCGCTTGTTTTCTATTAACAAGGTAAGACGACAGTAAGTTAGCAGCAGAAGTTGAAAACTTATACAAGGTTAAGAGTTTATGTCGAAGTATGGAATTATCAATAGTGTCGCCTTGGAAAAATCGAGAAGCACAAGAAAAGTGACATGATCGTCATCTAAAGCTTGTCTCATATCGTCCACCATGTTAATAACGGCCGAGATGCAGCTATGTTTTTGACGGAAGCCAGACTGGACAGGAGATAAGATTTTATGCCTTGAAATATGAACTCCAATTTGCTTTTGGGCAACTCTTTCAAATACTTTTGATAGAAAGGGAAGGACTGAAATAGGTCTAAAATCATCACCTTTCCGATTTTTAGGAATAGGTATTATCTTGGCCAATTTCCATTGGTTCGGAAAAATACCAGTCATTAATACGGTGTTGAAGGCATGTGTAATATAGGGCAAAATTACAGGCAGTATGGCCTTGATGAACACAGGATGTACTCCGTCAATACCAACAGCATTCGACTTAATGGACAAAAGGCACTCTAACACGTCAGTGCTGTTTATACATGAGAACTCAAAAGCGTTTTCTAGTAAATTCGGAGTAGTACAATAGATATTATTAGTACTTACTGTAGAACCAGTACTATAACTATAAGTATTAGTATTAGACGAGACAGGAAACGGCAGAGAAACAAATTTACGATTAAGTTCTTCAACATTAATATTTTCGACGCAAGAATTATTTTGTTTACCAATCCCCATTTTTTTAAAGTTATTCCGCAATTGTCGCCCTTTTAATGAAGGGCTTAAGGTACTATTATACATGCGTATTTTTGCAGCCTTTATTTTACTAACAACTAAATTGCGCAACCTGCGATAGAGTTGATTGTGGACAAACAACCTAAAACGTCTCCATTGCCTATATGCTTGATCACGTTTAAGTAAAAGACACCTTATTTCGTTTGTAAACCAAGGACGTTCGCCTGGTAGGATGGTTTTACACCTGAGAGGGACATGATTATTATAGAGTGAGAGGATGTTATGATTAAGAAAATCTATTTGATCATTCGAGGAGATTAGGTTGTAAATGAAACTCCAATTTACACTCCGAGTATTTCGCTCAAGACATTCATAGTCAATGCGTCTAAAATCCCTAAATTCGTATGAAGTAATAGGACAATCAAGTCTGTAATCAAAGGTAAGATATATTATATCATGTTTTGAAAACCCTGGGGCAGATAGTTGGTCATAAAGTAGAACATTGTTTATATCATTAACGAAAAAAACGTCCAGTAACGTGCTTGATTCTCATACCATCAACAATATGGCTTTCAAGCAGTAGGTTACTGTTAAGATCACCACAAATTATAATTTTAGAAGTGCACAAAATATTTTCTTCAAGTAGTGAGAATAGGGTGGAGGCATCTATATATCTGTTGGGTCTATATACTGAACCAATGATTAGATCACCACCTTCACTATCTGACATTACGTTGACAAAAAGGAAATCGATAGCGCTTTCAACTTCCGATCTACAGATAAATTTCATTTGATGCCTTCGCGAATGTAGATTTCTGTACCACCACCTCTTCTCCCATCGATCCTATCAGCACGGAAGAGTTTATATCCAACCAAACAACACATTCTATCATTCACATTGTCATTGAGTCATGTCTCAGTGATATCGACCTTTGATCCCTCGAACAAATCCCTAAACTCGTCAATTTTAGCAAATAAGCTTTGAGCGTTTAAGTGACATACATGCAAGCCACTCTTTTGACTTACTAAGACACGCATCATACAACGAAGCGATTCCCCACTGCCCCCACCCGACGAAACTCCACCAGATTCACCAACTTTTGTTATCATCATACAATAACAAAAAAAATGATAAATACCTGTCAAGGGGGATGAGTGGTGAAACAAGGCTCCAGAGCACAGACTTACCTTCAATCATTTCGAAGAGAATTTATTTTAGAAAAAAAAGAAAAAAAAAGGAAATAACTATTTGGAGAAAAAAGTTTAAAGAGAAAAAAAAAAAGAACGCGAATAAGAAGAAATAATGATTATAATGATACAATTTAATTTAAATAGAAAAAATGTTGGTACCTATCAATAAGAAATAATATTAGAAAAAAAAAAAAAAAATAGGAAAAGTTAATGTTTTTTTTTTTAAAAAAAGAGAGAATTAAATATATAGAGTTCCAAATAATTCATGGGTGGTTGGCAATTCCGTTCAAGTCATCTATGGTTTTGATTAGTACAGCTTCTGTGTCAGAGCGATGCTTAATATAAACCAAACCTCGCATCGTAAACACCGAGAAGATTATTTCTTGTTTTTTTTATGAAGTAACTGGCGCAGCAACATATTGTTTTTTTTTGTCAGACATTCGCGAATGTAAATGGGTAATTGCGCGTTCAGACCATTAAGCCCTACATCACTTTGGCAAAGTTGTTTTTTCTTTTCATTACGATATTTAGTTATAGATGTTAATACATAGTTTTTATCATAAGCTGATCGAAATTTAATAATTATAGTGGTGTTGTTATTGTCACTTTTAATTGTCGGGCGAGTGCGAAAGATATCATTCAGAGTTGGTGGTTTTATCTGGATAGTATGACAGAGATGATTAAAATAAGTTCGAAGGTTTTCCTCGGGTGTATGGGGAATTCCAAACAGCACCGCAGCACCGCTATCGCTAACATACGTTGCACAATTCGAACTTATTGAAGATATAACAAATAATATCGAAACACAAATCTATTTTAGTAACAAAATAAGACTCATAATAAAGATTAAGGACAAAGACTCTTTACTAAGGCAGATGAAAGAAGTTATACAACCCCAGAAGATTATAGCTTTACATACAAAATTTGAAAACATATACAAATATGGTGAAAACATAAAAAAGGAATTTCCACTAGTAAGGTTTATATTCACACCAAGAAAACTTCAAGACGTGACAAATTTGGAAGAACAATTAAAACTTGTAAAGAACACTCACGAAAGAGCACATCGAGGGTTACGTAACAATATACAAGAAATCTCGGAGAAATATTATTGGCCCGATCTAAATAAACAAGCAAAGAGTTTTAACAAAAAATGCATAGCATGTCTATTTGGAAAATATGAAAGAAATCCTATCAGAGAACCTCTGAATAATTCAGAAATACCAACACATATGGGAACACACATTATTCACATTGACATATACTCCAACGACAAGTATACTTTCCTTGATTGTAACAGTAGATAAGTATTCTAAATATATAATCCTTCGGGAAATCGAAACTCGAAACAGACTGTACGACGTTATGGAAGAGGTCTTATCTAATTATTTCCCAAAATGTGAACGACTCATGACAGATAACGAGAAGGGCTTCAAAACAGAAATGGTGAATCAAATGTGTTTGAAATACAACATAACTAAAGTAGAAACTCCAGTACACAGATCGACAGCGAACGGTCAAGTCGAACGTGTAAACGGTACAATAACTGAACTGTCTAGAATATTCACAATTCAAAATAAACAAGACTCATCGAGGAAATATTTAGAACAGTGCGTGAGTTAAATAATTCTATACACTCAGTTACAGGTTTGAAACCTAGAGACATTTTCTTTAACCAAAATAAATATAGCAATAGTGAAATTATAATAAATAAACTAAACTCAGCATCCAAAAAGTGATCGAACTCGGCACAGAGAGTATAAAAAAGGAGATAAGATAATGGTAAGAATCACAGGGCTTAAAAAGAAATCTAACGCCAGATACATAACAAGAATAGTAGATGAAGATAAAGAAGACACAATAGTCTCTAAAGAAGGAATAAAAATTCATAAGGATAACATAAAAAATTATCACTTTTCAGATGACGAGAATATTAATATTCCTAACATTACTAGGAATTGTACAGAATCAAGAAGGGCAAGGAAACACTCATATAACTGAGTTACTCAACAAGAAGTTTATGCTTACACAAACAGATGACGTGTATCTATTTAAAGAACAAACTTATTTGTTACATGCAACCAACCTGACTTCGATATTTCAACCTTACGTAAATATCATAGCTAGTACATATCAACCTACACAAGAAGAACAAATTTGGTTAAGTAAAATCAAGAATCTAGCAGACCAATTACAAGAACATACTAGGCATACTAGATCTATTAACTTTTTAGGAACAGCTTTCAAATATGTGTTTGGTAATCCAGACCATGATGACTTAGTTAACATAGAAACGAGTATAAATAATCTCGTAGAAAACAATAATGAACAAAAAACTATAAATTCTAGATTTGAACAAATTTTGCAACAATTTGAAGGTCAGAGCCTTAGATAACATTTAATAATAGAACAAATGTACGAACAATTATTATTATTGACCAGAACTATTAATGCAGCAAAAAATAATGAATATTTATCAGAAAGCCTAGACTTAGAAGACATTAAAAATATTATTCAACATGAAATAATTCAAGTACCCATAGTAAATATACTTAAGTACTCTAAGATATTATTAGCTAGAACTGATGAATTCTTCATCACAATATATAAATATCCAATTCTAATTAAATCATGTAAATTATATAAAGTAACACCTTTTAGTTCAAAACACGGAAAAATCATTACAGATAAAACAATTGGCTTATGTAACCAAACTTATATAAGAACAAAAAATTGTCAAAATAATCTAAGTAAAAACATTTGTGAAATTAACTTTGAAGAAGAAAATTGTCTTACTCCACTTTTAAAGAATATAACTTCAAAATGTAACATTAAACAAGAATACGATTACGACTTAGAAATTGAATCCGGTGTTATGTTATTAAACGGTAAGCATAAGTTAAATAATAATCAAACAATTAATGGTATAAACTTAGTTACTTATGAAAATACTATAAATCTAGACGATAAAATATACAAAAACATGCATTAGCAAATTAAAGAAGTTACATTAAGAAATCATAATTCAGAGTCTTACATCGATCAAATAATTAAAGAAGATACGATTTACAAATTCGATAACATAGATACTTTAAGAAAACTAATTATTCCTTTTGAAGAAAAACCGATATTATCAACTATATACACAATTGTAACACTGATTGCTATTCTAGCATTTATGTATGTAACGATAAAAATTATACAATGTATAACAGATTGTCAAAAACAAAAAAAGATTGACGTATATAACAAAACTTATGAAAGAGAAATGTTAAAAATAACCTCGAAAAATCGGGACGATTTCGTTTAACAAGGGGGGGAGTTAAGCATCCCTAGCATTATATATTGAGAAAAGAGATAACATTATTTGTATTCAATGATATCTTTAGTTATGCATCCCTAGCATTATATATTTAGAAAAGAGATAACATTATTAATTGTATTCAATGATATCTTTAGTCTCTAGTACAGTCTTGCACACAACGCTACACTATTTATGTAACAGAGATAATATTGTTTGTATACAATGTTGCATAGATAATATTATCTCTTCTTCATTATCAAGCAAGATGATTGTATGCTTTGGTATGATGAGTGGATCGGCAGTCTTATAGTAACTATATAGTAGTCTTAAGCTCCTTTTAAGATTAATGTAAAATATTAGAAAATAAAGGATATAGTTCCAAAAAATATTCTTTTAATTTTAAAAGTACAAAACAAATGTTTTAATTCGCGGCATTGGACATTCTGTTTTATCTCACACCTCTCGATATATTTTGCAAACTAACGGCGGTAAGCACAGCCATACGTCTTAAAGCCTCCTCACAAGGGTCCAACAATGATATTGGCCACTCCATCATTCTGAACTCATTCAGATCATTTCCAAGTATTACAGATTACACCACCCCACAGCTACAGTTCCATAAAAACTTTCAGTTACCATTCCTTCCAGATCTCTATGGGAGGATCCGACATTCCTGGAAGATGAATCGATCCATTTCTATACTGACCCATTTCTAAACTGAAGACGGGGTTGGTGGAGTTGTATACTCAGATAGGCTGAACATAAGTCTCTCCTTCTGTCTTCCAAAACACTGTAGCGTGTTCCAGGCTCAACTTTTGGCGATAAAAGAAGTTCTGTCTTGGCTCAAAGAAAACGTGATATCAATCACAGATATCCGTATTTTCTCGGATAGCCAAGCCATTAAATCTCTGGATTCTGTCTCTACAAATTCAAAAACTGCCTTTAATTGCCGATCATCTCTTATGGAGATGGCACAGCAGTTCAACATTCACCTTTGCTGGGTGCCGGGTCATAGGGACATTCCAGGCAATTGCAAAGCAGACGAACTCGCCAAAAGTGGATTTTTACTACCTATACTGTCAAATCGGACAAATATTGGTCTATAGAGAGAACAAATCTTAGGTGGAGTAACATTGCCACATGTCAGGCCACAAAACAGATCTGGCCTGTGCTGGATCTGAAGCGCTCTAGGAACTTGTTATCTCTAAGCAGATTGCACATTAGCTCCGTCATAGGTGTCATTACTGGACACTGTCTAATAGGCAAGCATGCAACAAGGCTTGGTGTATTTTCTAACGACTTTTGCAGGAGTTGTATGGACGAAGAAGAGGAAAAATCGATTCCTCACCTTCTCTGTTTATGCCCTGCTCTATCTCAAAGACGCAGGCTCCACTTAGGAGAATTCTACTACAATGATCCTAGTGATTTGGCAAGACATGACATTAATAGTCTCGCTCGCCTCGTAAGAAGCTCTAAATGGTTCAACGAGTAGGAAGAAAGATTCCTAGATTCCTGTGGTATCACAATGGGCCAACCCCTTGGTCTAAGTGTGTCTGACAAGCACATAAACCTACCCTAACCTTGGTAAACTTTTGAAAGCTTCAAATAACTCTCCACTCCAATCACCATCACACTCACCAGCATCCACTTTTACATATTCGACACGGTCACTTACGAATAATAAAAAAGGTGCAAAAGCCACAAACAATGACGTCATCGAAGACCCAACAATTTTTTCATCAACACTGTCCAGAAACGACGTCACGGAAGATCTTGCAAAAATTAAATCTCAGGGTGAGTCTATTTCTGTACAATTAAAATCTATGGAGGAAAACTTAACAATTAGAATTGCCGCCATTGAACAAAATATCAGAAAGATCGATGAAATGTACATTGATATAAAACAACTTAATGATCACGTCACTGAGCTTGACACACTTTTTGCAAGAGTTGATTGCTTAGAGGAAGGAGTAAACAAAATAAAAACACTGTAAAAAGCAATGTCCACGAAAATAACACCGTTTGCACTGAAATCGAATGCCTAAAATCACAGATCGAAGAAATTAATATTAAAAATTTATCAGCCGATGCCATTCTTATCGGAATCCCGTCGCAACCCGGTGAAATTCTAAAAAACACTTTTAACGCTGTATGCCACACTTTAGAATTTCAACCTCCACAACTCTGCAGAATTTTTCGTGCAAGCCAAAGGCAAGATTCTGTAATAATTGTGAAATTCCACTCCGCGCGTTTGCTAATTTCCGTAAGAAAAACTCGCGACAATTAATGCTAAAAGATCTGGGCGAAGATTCTGAAGCTCCAGTTTATTTACATGAGAGTCTTAAAAAAAACAACCGTGCTATTCTACGACAGGCAATCAAAATGAGACGCACACACCTTATTTTTTCTGCATTCACAATTAATGGTCTTGTATGCATTAAACTAACAAATACCGATAATGGTATTACAGTTAACACCATGGACAAATTAAACTCAATTGTCAATAAACGTAAACATCAAACAACCAACCATCACGAAGAAGACCACAGAGAAAGCAGATATTATGATAATATACCAGAGTTGCCACTTGATCAAAATAATTAATATGATGTCTTTTTTTTCTTTAACTTGCCTTTTTGGTTTTTTCTCTTACTTCTTGCTTTTTAAATTTATATTTTTCTTTATTAACTATACTTATTTATGTAAAATAATTTTAGCATCGTTTTTTGGAAAATTCTCTCTCCGTTATTGCGTGGTTGTTCGGTTTTGCTTAGGCGGTGTCCTAGAATATCTGAATTTCGATGATTGTGAATCAGTTATCAAGGGGCAATAGAGGGATTTCACAGCCCAATAGTATCACAAACTATAACAAAACAAGAACATTGTTAAATATTTTTCGAAAACGATATAATGGGTTATCCATCTGCCACATCAACGCTCAAAGTTTGAGGAAACACCTGGACGAGTTCAAAGGTATTTTTAATGATACAATTATGGATATTGTTTGCGTGTCCGAAACATGGCTGACCGATAAAGTAGATAATAATATCATAAATACGGGTAGTTATAGAGTATATCGTTCTGATCGTGTTAACACTAGGGGTGGAGGGGTTGCTATTTTTATTAGGAAAAGCTTAAAGAGCAGATTTATTAGCCAACCTGATAGAAATAATGGTCTGGAGTCCCTTTTTATTGAAGTTCAGTGCGCTGCAGATAAATTCATGGTTGGAGTTATTTACAAGCCACCCAATATCACTGACACAAGTACCATTACAGATATTTTAGAAGAAGCAACTTCGAACTACAATCACATCTTCATTGCAGGGGATTTTAACGTTGACCTTCTGGATGTACAAAGCAGTAGGGTTAAATTTTTCAATGATAATCTTTTTCCTATAAACCAAAACCAACCAACGCATTTCACCGCATCAAGCTCTACTCTTCTGGATGTTTTTTCTCGTCAACCAACCGGACTACGTTAATTTTTATGGACAGCTAGATGCACCAGGTTTTTCCAAGCACGATCTAATTGTTGCCTTTTATAATCTTGATACCTCGCCAAACTTAGAAAATGAAACAATTTCGTTCAGAGATTTCAAATCGATAAACTTTCTTTCAAGTTTATTTAGTGCCAACCTTGAAAACGTTTACCAGCTTTCTGAAGTTGAAGAGCAGGTCCTTTTTTTCAACAATACAGTCAATAACCTGTTCGAAACATACGTTCTCATTAAAACTGTTCAAATAAGAAAACATAAATTAGGTTGGTTTAATAACAACATTGAACAACTTATATATAAAAGAAATATTGCATATAAGCGTTGGAAACGTTTCCGAGTCCAATATATGTATACTCAGTATAAAACCTTACGCAATGCCGTCAATGTTGAAATACAAAATTCTAAACGGAGATTTTTTGCCTTAAAATTTGAAAAGTTAACCTACAAAAATTTTTGGAAAAGTATCAAGTCACTTGGTATCTCAAAGCAACAAAATCTTTGTGATGAAACTTGTAACGTTAACGATCTTAACAAACTATTTGTGAACTCTTCCTCTGACACAAATGGAGATTTGATGATTTTTCGAGTAGAAGTGCCAATTTCTCGGCAAGTTTTAGTTTTAGTAGAGTGAACGAAATGCAAGTATATAAGGCAATAACTGGGATTAAATCGGAAGCCATTGGGCTGGACAACATGCATGCTAAATTTATAAAAATTATTCTCCCGTTCGTATCACCTTTTATCTCTCATATCTTTAATTCTATCTTAACCATCTCTTGCTATCCAAAATTATGGAAAGTTTCTAAAATAATTCCAATACTTAAAAAATCAAACTCAAATCTCAAAGAATATCGACCAATCTCTGTCTTGCCATTCATTTCAAAAGCGTTCGAAAAGCTAGCAGATTACAACTTTCCTAGATACCCATCGGTTGATCACACCTTCCCAATCAGGCTTTAGAACTTTTCACAGCTGTACAACAGCTCTTCTAAAAATAGTTGATGACATCCGGAAAGATATAGATTCAAACTTAGTAACAACGATGGTTTTATTGGACTTCTCTAAAGCTTTCGATACTGTTTCTCACGGAATACTTTTAAAAAAGCTACAAGATTTTTTCCATTTTGAAAATTCCGCCCTCACCCTTATAAAAGAATATCTCACCCAAAGAACACAAGCAGTTTTTGCGAACTCCAAAGTATCTGATTTTCTCCCAACACATTCCGGTGTACCACAGGGATCTATATTAGGTCCTCTTCTTTTCACGCTTTTCAACAATGACTTACCTTCGATTCTTAAGCATTGCAAAGTTCATATGTATGCAGGCGACGTTCAAATTTATCTGAGTTACCGATTGGGAATGGTCGAAGATGCAACTTTTAGATTAAACGAAGATCTGATGCGTATTGTACAGTGGTCACAAGAAAATCTTTTGAAACTTAACTCTACAAAATGCCAGGCTATTGTTATTAGTAATACTATTGTTGATATGACATGTTTAACTGGAATTGAATTGGATAGATCAATATTGAAATACGTTAAAACGGTAAAAAACCTGGGTGTTACATTTAATCAGACTCTGACATGGGATACTCATTTAACAAATGTTCTAGGGAAAACATATGCCGCACTTCGGGCTTTGCATTTATCGGGTGATTGTCTTCCAACGACAACCAAAATGACTTTAGCCAAAACGCTGGTTTTTCCTGCTCTTTTCTATGGTAGCCCAATTGTTTGTTGTACGGACGCTGCTAGCAAACGCAAGCTTCAAGTTGCCTTTAACAACATTGTTCGATTTATTTATGGCTTGCGTTGCTTTGATCATGTTTCTGTTCACGCAAAAAGTGTATTTGATATGCCTTTGGATAAATATCTGGATTTCCTCACACTAACTTTTCTTTTTAAATTGATCCAAAATAAAGTTCCTGTATACTTATTCGACAAGCTTGTTTTTCCGGTATCACAAAGAAGTAAGGTACTCATTGTCCCTACTTTTAAATACAGTAATTCCAAAAAACAGTTTTTTGTGCATGCAATTGGCCTTTGGAATTCCCTACCCACCGACCTGAGAGGACTCAACAACTACAAAATTTTTGAAAATTCCTTGAAAAATTTCTTCAGATGCTAAAATTATTTCTTTTGTTTTTTTCCTTTTCCTTTGCATTGTATCATATTTCTTTTTTTGTATAACTTTATTTTAATGTTAAATATAATTAATATTTCACTTTAAGTTTCTTTTTTGATAATTAATTAATTAAGTTCCTAACCTTACATACAAAGTATAACAAAAAGACACTATGTTTTAATGTACTTATGTTTCAAATAAATAAATCTAAATCTAAATAAAACGCGTCAAAATTTTGAAAACAAAAAATTAGCCGAATAGCCATTGTCTTGTTAACAACTATTTTCTTCTTCATTTTCAAAATGGTTAATTTTTTTGTATTATTATTTTTCGACAACTTTTCGAAGCAAACTCTTATGTGCAAATGAAAATTTCTCTTTGCAGATTACTGAAAAGCTTTTCAAAACTCTTTATATAATTTGCAAAGTTTATTTATTTGGTGAAACAAAGAGAACAAAATATATACATACTTTGCAAATTAACAAAACTTTTCGCTATGCAATTCGCAAATTTGCGTTTGGTGAAACGTATTTTGCAAAGAGGAAAACTTTTCAATTCAATAATTTCTTCTTTGCAACTTTTCGTTGGTGAAACGAAACTTGCAAAGTAAAAGTGCAAAGTTGCAAAGTAATAAGTGTTTAGTAAAATAGGTCGCTGGACTAATTCAGATTTTGACTGACACAAAATATTATTTTGATATTAATGGAAAATGTATAGTGATGATTTTAAATAAAATATTGTTTTTTAGAATACCCTTTAGCATAATGTGCAATATTTTAACTATATGCATGTAAGGAAAATGTATGTATTTCCTTAAATTTATTCAATCACCCTGTCGGCCTCCCAAACGTCAACATGATAGATGGATGAGCCTCCCAAACGTAAACATAATGGATGGACTTATAACATGTGCAATGAATTGTCAAACTAAGAATTATTCTAATCTAAACCCATTTATAGTCAGGAACTGAGATTTTAATTTATTAACATTAAATGTCGTTTCTTAATTATAGGTAATATTTTATTGTTATTATTTTAAGTTAAATTTTGTGAATAATAAAATATAATACTTTAATTATAGAGAAACTCAGATTGTTGTAAATTATTCATCTTCTTTCCAAGCAATATAACTTTATAAAACGACATTTTTGGTTATAACAAACGAAATGTACAAATTGCGATTTAAATTCACTATTTTGGGATCGTCAGATGGAAAATCGAATATAATTTGCATAGCTTCAATTGAGACCCCAGACGGGATTTTTGATGTCCCTGATGAATTAAAGCCTGTGAGTAAACATACTTCCATTGTTAATTCGAGCGTATTTGCAAAAGGCAAGAATTCACTAAAAAGAAGACACCAAGTATGGAATTTATGGATCCCACTTAGTGAAGAAATAAAAAAAAACTATTTAGATGAATGTGAAAATGTACAATTTAATGATCAGTAACTAGAGGAGACTAGGTATTGACGAAAAAAAGACTGCACCTGCACCCACTGATACAGAAAATAATGCACCAAAACCTCAAAATTTAGGGAAACTAGCTTCTTGATGGAAAAGTTCTCAAACAAGACATATAATGCTGATCAGTGGATTGAGGAATTTGAGAAAGAATGTGAGAGGTTTGAGATTTTAAAAGATGAGAAAAAGGTCGAAACTTTAAAACATTTACTTGAAAAGCAATGTCTGGACTGGTATGGCAGTATGTTGATTAAACTCACTGTAAGCTCAACTTGGCAACTTTGGAAAAAAGCCTTTTGTGAAACATATGGAAACAAAGGTTGGTCCCAAGTAAAATATGCTTTTTCGTTTAAATTTCAAGTTGGTTCAATGCTAGAAAAAGTAAGCTCAGAATATAAAGAAAAAATTGAAGCAAAGCAAAACACAAAAAAGATGTAGGTACCATTTGTGAGAAACTAAAGAAAGGTGTACGCTATCACCTAGAAGCTTTTTGTTGGTTCAAAACAGAAAATCAAGGAGAGAAGAAAAACCAAATTAAACTCATCAACAACTCAGAATTGGAATGCGAACTACAAAATGAAGATCAAAAAAACTTGTAGTGACACCATTAATAAAAATAAAGTTAGTATTGAATAAAAAACTTGAGGTGTTTGGAATTTATGACTCAGGCTCAAATGTCTCACTGATCAACTCAAGACTGTTAAAACTAAAAGAAAACAGAATAGGCAATACCAAGAGTACTAATCTAAAAACTATTAATGGTGTGAAAAAACAACAGGTTTAATAACTTTAAATGCAAAAATTTTTAACTTAGAAAAAGAAATCAATTTCTTTGTAATAGATAAGGAGAATTTTGATTACGATTTTTTAATTGGATTAGATTGCATAAAAAGATTTTTTTAACTCAAGATGGAAAACTAATAATAAGTCAGAAAATTCCTAAAACAGATATTATTTGTAATGATATTGTAGATAAAAATTTAAAATATAATTTTTTTCTAAAAATATGGAAAATACAAAGGAAGTAGAAGAAATTGTTTATAAAAATAGATACTTAAATTTAGTTAACTTTAATGAACACATTGAAGAAAACAAATTTAGTATTTTTGTAAACCATTTAAAATATTATCGACAACCAAAAATAAATAAATTGATAAAAGAAAATTCCTCGATTTTTGCCAAAGATAAATATGATGTCGGCATAATAAATGCTTATGAAGCACGCATAGATTTATTGGTGGATAAGTATTGCAGTAAACGGCCATATCGCTGTACAATCGATGATAAGAAGGAAATAGAAAAATAAGTCGCGATGTTGCTAGATAAAAAACTAATAGAGGAATCATACAGTCCATTTGCAGCTCCAGTTACACTGGCATATAAAAGAGATGGTAGACTTTAGGTAATTGTGAAAGGTGAAAATAGGAACTGTGGTGCGTGATTTAAAGGGCGATTTTGCAAGGTTTAAGTTGAGATACATTGTTGGGGCTGCGAGAAAAAGGTGGTGATAGAGTGCGACTATCGAAGGAAGGTGAAATTTCATCAGAATTTAAGGTATTTCTGTTTGATTTTTTCAAATTAAAATATTAAAATTACACGAAAAATAGAACAGTAAATCATAACGTAAGTTTTGAAACCACTCAAGAGAGCAAAAACATAGATATTTACTTCTATTTTATCAAAATAAAAACAATTTAAAGAAACTCGATAGGAATTCACATTTCATTATTTATAAGCTGTCAAAACACCACTCGACATTTGTCATTAATTGATCATCTCCTAACTATCACTCCTACTAAAGCCACCTATCGTCGAACACCAAGTAACAGAAAAGCAAAACTGGGTTCGGCTTGTAAAACAAATAGTAGTATATAGTACGATTGTATTAAAAATGGCAATTACTCTGGAAGTTTTAAAGTCACTTCTTAAAGAACAAAAGGAGGAAATTTTCAAAAATATAAACGAAGCTACGGATAGGGTAATCAAAAATACTGATGAAAAAGTTGGAGTTCTCTCCGAAAAGGTTGAAAAGCTTGAGACAATTGTCGAAACTCAAGGTGCTATCATAGAAAAACAAGCAGCAACATGCGCAAAGCAAGAAAAACGTATTTCTCAGCTTGAAATAGGATTGAGAAAAAACAATCTGATTGTATTTAATGTCGATGAAAATGAAAGTACTCCCGACGCCCTACTTCCAATGCTTATTGATATTTTAAACAATAGTAATGAAGATTACCAACTCACAGCTAACGATATTGATAGCTGCTTTCGCTTTGGAAGAAAGACTGAAGGTAAAATAAGACCGATTCGATTAACATTTATAAGATATGAGAAAAAACAAAAAATACTAATATCGAAAAAATCTAACACCGGCTTTAGCATATCCGAAGACTTACCAAAATCACTTCTCGAAGCTAGGAAACCACTTATACCAAAGCTACTTGAATTTAAAAAGAAGGAAAGAAAGCATTCTTTAAATTGGATGAACTTGTTGTCGATGGGAAAGTCTGGATAGAAAAACCAAATACTGAATAAGAAAATTCAAGAAAAAGAATCCGATCGATCGAAGACTCTCCTTCACAACAATCAAAAAGCAGGGTTGTCAGCAAAGCTAAAACCACAATAGTTGGGTCAACTGACTTGAACCCAAAGAAACAGTCTTCCAATCCAATCAGAAAGTTCCTAACTCAACAAAATATGAACGCTAATATTAGCAGAAGTTGTTCGCCAATAAATGCAGATGATGATAAACCCCACTCTAGTGCTACGAATAACTTACAATAGCAAACCCAAACCCTCAACTATCAACAATCTAAAACTTTAAGAACCAAAAAACACTAAAAAGCACCAATCCTCCCCAACCCGGCTGATCACCGTGGGGAGAGTAGATCAAACCCCCCAAACTTAAACCTCAGCATTAAAACAGAGGAAAAAACCCAAAATATAAAAATCGAGAATAAAGAAAAAAATATCCACCTATGCACTTTCAATGTACGAACTCTAAAAGATGAAGAACGACAGACCGAATTAGAAAACGCGCTTGACAAAATCAAGTGGGACATTGTAGGCCTCTCTGAAACTAGATTATTTGGAGAAAAATTAATTGAAAAAGAAAATGGTAACCTATTTGGCTTTAAAGGAGAAACAAAGGGCCTATACGGAGTTGGTTTTCTTATAAAAGATAAATGGAGGAACCACATTCAACAAATACGTTTTTATAATGATGCTACTCTTTCAATTATTAAAAATTTCAAACTCTAAACTATCAATTATTCAAATATACGCGCCAACAGAAACATCATCTATTGAATCAATAGAAAAATTCTATAAAGACATAGATCAAGCATACAACGATTTCAAGGCGGAATTCATTTGTAACGGGTGATTTTTTAGCTGGTTTGGTTTTGGCAACACTGGTTTTGACAGCTGACGTGTGTTAAGTACCTTGTGTCACTGTCAAACAGCTTCAGTTTGGTTTGCAATTTAACCATGGATCCATGATTACAAATGAACAACGCTTGCAAATTATTGAATTTTACTATCAAAATTCGTGCTCGGTTCGAAATGTTCATCGCGCGCTTTTATCGAAAAATTGTGTTCAGCGATGAGGCTCATTTTTGGTTGAATGGGTACGTAAATAAGCACAATTGCCGCATTTGGAGTGAAGATCAGCCAGAAGCATTGCAACAGCTACCAATGCATCCCGAAAAAGCCACTGTTTGGTGCGGTTTATGGGCCGGCGGCATTATTGGGCCATATTTCTTCAAAGATGATGCGAATCGCAGCGTTACTGTCAATGGTGAACGCTACCGAGCGATGATAACAAACTTTTTTTTGCCCGAAATGGAAGTTCTTGACTTGCATGATATGTGGTTTCAACAAGACGGTGCCACATGCCACACAGCACGCGAAACAATGGCGCAATTGCGAGGCGAGTTTGGTGAACAGTTAATTTCACGTTTCGGGCCGGTCAATTGGCCGCCTAGATCGTGCGATTTGACACCATTAGACTATTTTTTGTGGGGGTATGTCAAGGCTAATGTCTATAGGGACAAGCCCGCTTCGATTGACGCACTGGAAGCCAACATCCATGCATTCATTCGTGAGATACCGGCCGATATGTGTGAAAGAGTATGCCAAAATTGGACTCAGCGGATGGGCTACCTGAGACGCAGCCGCGGTTAACATTAGCATGAAATTATCTTTAAACATTAAATTGCAAGGTTCAAACTATCGATTCAAATAAATATTTCATTAATTTTTTCGAATTTTTTGTGTTTTTTTTTTTAAAAAAGTTCTAAACCTCTTAAAAAATCACCCTTTATAATGGGTGACTTCAATGCCAAAGTTGGTTTTAAAGAAGAAAACGAAGAACTAATTATGGGAAACTATGGATATGGAAAGAGAAACGAAAGGGGAGAAAGACTTATTACTTGGCTCTGGCAACATGGCTTGTGCATTGCAAACAGTCTTTTTCCAAAAAGTGCAAGTAAAAAATGGGCTTGGAGATCACCAAATGGAATGATAAAAAATGAGATCGACTTTATAATTGTCAACAATAAATCAATAGTCAAAGATGTTTCGGTTCTAAACAATTTCCATTTTGAAAGTGACCACAGAATAATAAGAGGAAAGCTTCAAATAAACCATAAAACCAAAAAATACCACAAAAAATCGCAAAGAAAAGAAATACCTCAAATATTGAATGATAATAACATACAAAAATATCTCGAAGAATTAGAAAGAAGATGCAGTTGGGATATCCTTAATAAATTTTCTCTCCAAGAAGCATATAACCAACTCGAAAATGGCATTTTGCAGCGGAAAATAGTATTCTCAAAAGCTCAAACAAAAAAACTGATAAACTTACAATAACAACGAAAAAACTCATAGCAGAAAGAGAATCGCTTCGGCAAAAGAAACACCTTTCAGATACCCAAAAGAACGAGTTCAAATCCCTTAAAAACCAATGCAAAAGAGCAATACAAAATGATATTCATGAATACAATAACAGAGTTATAAAAGAAATTATAGAGGAAACCAAATCAATAAAAAAAGCCCAAAAAGAATTATCTATCGGTAAGGAATGGATACTTAAACTTTCAAAAGACAAGAAGAGTAAACAGACTCGAACTGATATTAATAATACGGCAACTGAATTTTATAAAAACTTGTATAAAACTAAACTTTCGTTGGATGAATTGAAAAATGATTCAGTCGATATTGAAGAAGATGAAGGAAGAGTACTGCCATTTCTACCCTCTGAAATTGAATTATCGATCAAAGAACTACCAAATGGGAAGGCCTGCGGCCATGATGGAATCAGAGGAGAAATGCTTAAAATTGGCAAAACTAAACTTGTAAGTAGCGTAACAAATATGTTCAATTGGATAATTGAAGCTGAGGAGGTCCCAACCCAATGGAAAGAGTCGACCATAATACTACTACACAAAAAGGGAGACACAACAAATATAAATAATTATAGACCTATTAGTCTTATATCAGTTCTGTACAAGGTATTCGCAAAATGTTTATTCAGAAGAATTCGTAGCGTCCTAGATGAACAGCAGCCAAGAGAACAAGCCGGTTTCCGAAAAGGCTTTAGTACAACGGACCATCTACAAACAATAAATCAAGTGATCGAGAAGTGCAAAGAATACCAACTTGACCTGAATTTAGCTTTCATCGATTTTACTAAGGCATTTGATACAGTCGAGCATACAACCATCTGGAGGGCACTTAAAACACAAGGCGTTAGTAACAAATTCATAAGAGTTACTAAAAATATATACACGAACGCCGCCACATCAAGAATATCTCTAGAAAATAGAGGCAGACCGTTTCAGATAAGTAGAGGAGTAAGGCAAGGTGACCCACTGTCTCCAGCATTACATAGATAGTGAGTTAGTTCCTCAATAACCTTAGATTTGCGGACGATATCGTCATTCTGTCGCCATCATCCCAGGACCTCGAAAAAATGGTATTAGAGCTTAAAGGACATTGCCAGACTATAGGACTTGAAATGAATGCCGAGAAAACCAAACTTATGAGCACCGGAGAACGAAGAAAAATCATCATAGACGGGAAAGAAATAGATTATGTTGATGACTATATCTACCTTGGACAAACGATCACAATGGAAAATAGAGAAGAAAAAGAAGCAGGAAGACGAATCACCAACAGCTGGAAACAATTCTGGAAGCATAAGCACATCTTCGATTCAAATCTCAACGATAGGTCTAGGAAATATTTGTTTGATGGATCTATCTTACCCGTTATGACGTACGGATCTCAAACATGGAGCATGTCAGCCAAATCAACCCAAAAACTTAAAACTACACAAAGAGCCATGGAAAGGTCAATATTAAAAGTTTCAAAAAGACAATGAATCAGAAGTGAAGTTATAAGGAGCATAACAGACTTTTGAAGACGCTGTAGAGAAGGCAAAACAACAAAAATGGAACTGGGCAGGCCATGTAGCCATAATGAATGATAACCGTTGGACTCTCAGGACTACACACTGGACTCCTAGGAACCGTTCACGTCGAGTTGGAAGACAGGTTAAACGATGGCGAGATGACATAGTCCGGCAAAACAACAGATGGGAAAGAGCAGCAACGAACAAAGCAGATTGGAAAACCTTGGGGGAGGCTTACATCCAAATATAATATATTTATAATATGAAATATAATATACTTCACATATTTTTAATATATATATAAGAAATAAATGTACTTTATTAAAAATACTTTTTAAAAAGGAATTGAAGAGCGGAGCTCTTGATTCCTGAGTCTTAATAGTACGAGTATTGTTTAAGAACTGAACTGTGCTATCGCAGATAGCCAGTGTTTTTCATAATTCATCTTTGATGAAAGTGACTTTGTCAGCATTTTATTTCTTTGTTCTTATGGTGGTCTGTGCTATCGCAGATAGCTAGTGTTTATAATTCATCTTTGTTCTTATAACAGAATATTATCTTAATGATAATGACTGGAAATGATATCATATGAATATTTGATTTCATTTCCTTTGTTAGAAATAAAATATAGAAATTAAAAAATGCTTTGATTATTTTCTGTGGTTATAACCTATATATATATTTATTGTGTATATATATATTTATTGTAATTTTTAAAATAATTAATTTCATGTTTTGTTTAATGGATCAATAAAGCTTTTAATAATAATAATAATAATAATAATAATATAAAAGAGATGAAGATAAAAAATCAAGAATGTGTATAGATTTTCATGATCTAAATAAAATTGTTGTGCCGCAATCACAGCCCTTCCCTTTAATTGAAGATCTAATGATAAAAACAAGAAATTGTAAATTCTTTTCTACACTTGATATAAATTTAGCTTTTTGGTCGTATACTCTGCGCATCTCAGATAGACACAAGACAGCATTTGTGACACAAGAAGGGCATTTTCAGTGGACATGTTTACCATTCGGTCTTAAAACAGCGCCAGCGATTTTTCAGAGAATACTAAGCAATATCATTAGAAAGCACAAACTCACAGATTTCACCGTAAACTACATAGATGATATATTAACATTTTCGAAATCTTTTTCGAAGCTATAAAAAAAGAAGGTTTTAGATTGAAATTTTCGAAATGCACATTTTCAGCAGACTCCGTAAAATACCTTGGTCACATAATTCAAAATAATTCCATAAAACCTATGAAGGATAATTTGATTTCAATAAAAACTTCCCGACTCCAAAATCACAGAAAAATGTTAGACAATTCCTGGGAAAAATAAATTTGTACCATAAATATACTCAAAATATAGCAATTAAACTTGACCCACTCCATAACCTACTAAGAAAAGGAAGAGAATTCATTTGGACAAATGAATGCCAAAAATCGTTTGATGAAATGAAAAATATCTCGTGCTCTCAACCGATAGGTACTTACAATTTATGATCCCAATCTGCCAATTTATATTTACACCGATACGAGTTTGCAAGGAGTAGGAGCTGTACTCAAACAACCACAAAACAACAAAGAAGAAAAGCCTGTAGCATATTTTTCAAAAAAATTAAGGCCCGGTTGCCGATACGAAACATAAATATTTATGTTCAACATAAACCCTTAAGGGACACATAGTGCTTTGCACTGAACGTAAACTGAAACATAAATATCGTTAAGTAGAACATAATTTAAGTGGTAGAAAAAGTTCCTCAATTAAAGAATCTGTGAAATAGTGGCAACATTTGCTAATAGACAGAAAATTCATCGTTTTTTCTGATCACAAACCCCTAGAGAACATTAATATAAAATCAAGAACTGATGAGGATCTAGGAGATTTAACATACTACTTGTCACAAAATGATTTTGAGGTGATATATTCTCCAGGAAAATTCAACTTGGAAGCTGACTGTTTAAGCAGAAATCCAATTTTAGAACCCAACGAAAACAAAGATGAACAACTAAAAGTAGTTAATCTAATCAAACTGGAAGACATATTGAAAGACCAAGATAATAATGAGAACATACAAAATAGGAAAAACAAGCTAGTATCTAAATATAACATTTATTACAAAAGGATAAAGTAAAAGGATAAAATCATATTATCGGAAGACTTCAGTATAAAATTAATGAAAGATGTTCATGAAATCTATTGCCACATAGGCATAAACCAAATGAAGAAAAAAATAAGTCAATGGTATACTGGCAAACATTTAACAAAAAATATTGAAAACCTCTGTAAGTGCTGCGAAATTTGCATAAAAACAAGTTCAGAGGACACAAGAAGTTTGGTCTAATGTCACACCTAGGTCCGGCTACAAAACCCTTTGAAATAATGTCCATAGACACAATAGGGGGCTTTGGAGGATCTAGATCTACAAAAAAATACCTTCATCTGCTAACCGATCACTTTACGAGGAAAGCTAACATTTTGACATCGAAAACGAAAAGTGCAAACGACTTCATTAAGCTCGTTAAAAGCGTACAAAAAGATAATGAAATCGGTCTAATCTTGACAGATCAATATCCAGGAATAAATTCTATAGAATTCAAAACGTTTTTGCAGGACCAAAATATACAACTTGTTTTCACAGCCGTAAATTGTCCCTTCTCTAATGGATTAAATGAAAGGTTAAACCAAACTCTAGTCAACAAGATCAGACGCAAAATCAACGAAAAAGATACAAAAAAGTTAACCTGGACAACGGTAGCACAAATGTGCACACAAAAATACAATGAAACTGAACACTCTGTGACTGGATTTGCACCTTCGTACCTGATGCATGGTACAGATTGAACAATATTGCTAAGTGAACTAAGGCAAACAAACTCCGAGCAGAATTGGAAACGAGAATTGGAAAGCCTGGGCGAATACTATAGAATCACACAACTACAACAAACGGATGTATGATAAAAACCGAATGCAGTTTGACTTCAATATAGGTGACATGGTATTTTTGGAAAATGGTAAAAAATTGAATAGGAAAAAGCTTGATGAATTAAAAATTGGATTATATACAATCATGGAAAAGTTTTCAAACTCAAATTACAGAATTAGCAATGACCATAGAAAATCAGAATCAAACCTTTTCCATGTTTCAAAACTAATTCCAGCTCCATCATTTAAAGAAGAGTAATGTAACAAAAGCCAAACCTGTTCATAAAAACCTGCAAATAATTTCTCCTCCGGAGGGGGGGGGGGGGGGGATGTAAGGAAAATGTATGTATTTCCTTAAATTTATTCAATCACCCTGTCGGCCTCCCAAACGTCAACATGATGAGCTTCCCAAACGTAAACATAATTGATGGACTTATAACATGTGCAATGAATTGTCAAACTAAGAATTATTCTAATCTAAACCCATTTATAGTCAGGAACTCAGATTTTAATTTATTAACATTAAATGTCGTTTCTTTAACTATAGGTAATATTTTATTGTTATTATTTTTGGTTTAATTTTGTGAATAATAAAATATAATACTTTAATTATAGAGAAACTCAGATTGTTGTAAATTATTCATCTTCTTTCCAGGCAATATAACTTTATATGCATATTGCATATGTATGTACTTCTGTTTTGCATTTTTAAATAAATGAAATTATTTTTTAATAGACGTGAAGCTAAAAACGAAAGCGTGGCCGAGGATGTAAATGTCACACGACTTTTGAGTTTAGTGCTCACGAGCAATTAATATTATACGTATTCCCTAGTTTTAAATCAAATCTAAATAATAATTTTCCATTAAATCGTAATTTAATTTTCAAAGAAAAATATAAGCAAGATTTTTTCTTTATCACAGTGACGAAAAACGAGACACTTTGATTTTGTACTTGCTCTATAGAGCAATAAAATTATACCTTAGTACGTTCGATGCAAGTGCTGCTTGTAACCCATATTTAATTCCATCAAGTTATTTTCTTTTTTCCATTGTTATTTTTTATTACTGTCGTTGAATATCAGTGCTTTTTTAATTTTCGTTAAGCGCTTATTTTTTTGTTGGTAGTGAGTTTAAAGTGTTCTTGTTGAAGCTTTATCCATCTTCTCTTCTGCAGGGAAATCTATAACCACCGAAAGGCTAAATGATTGCAATAATTTTCCATCGACGACACTCAGAGTTAGAGTTGTGTGTTCGCATACTATTTCAGAAGAAACAACTTATACTCAACGATGTATAATAAAAAAAATTACATATTTTTTAAATTTCAAAACAAAACGGATCCAACAAAAAAGCTATTTTTACTTTTTAACATTAATTGTTGTCAATTTATGTTTGCTGATAAAATTGGATCACGCACCGCCTCCTTAACTTTCGTCTTGTGGTGTTAATTCAAAACAAATTTTGTATTGTACTTAAAGATTGTTATGATTTATTGTTTATATATTATTAAGATTATCACGTGAATGCATTCATTTACTCTGAAGATTGGAATGACGTAAGATTCAATTGAGTTTTATTATTAAGACTTATTCTGTTCCGTAAGTAAACATTACTAAATTGTATATGTGGATTATGCATTTTATACGAAAATAAAGTCAACGCATTTGACTTTATACATATTCTTACTTGTTTACTCTGTGGTGGCATTGTCATTTAGTGAATTCGCACATAGATAGGTAGGTAGAAATGGCGGCCACGAGCGCCTAGCTCCGTGACCCAATTAGCGCTTGATTGCGCCGTTTTGATACCATAACTCGTTTGACCTGTTTAAATAAAGAATTGTTGAAACGAATTTGTGGAATCATCATTACACTCCCCTAACCACAGTATACTGAGGTAGGTAGGTAAATTGATTTCCGGTTTAAAGTGAAACTATATGACTTTCAGAAGAAAACATCGTCCCCTTACTCGCGGTTGAAGTTCTTCTTAGTGCCAATTTGTTATGTTGAGAAAAGAGACCAAATCTTTGATCTTTGTTTCGGAGAGTTCGTTGAGGTCGTCGAAGAATGGTTTACCAAATGACTGTAATCTCATTCTGGCTTCCTTTTCCTGCTGTTCCCCACAACTACGACAGTTTGTATTGTGAGGAATTCCCAGCTTTGCCGCATGCTCACACAATGCCCAGTGTCCAGAACAGGTTGCAACGATCCTGGTTATGTCTTGCCTGGGTCTGCAAATTAAGTCATTTGTTCGGGGTCTGTTATAGGTGGGCCAAATCTTTCTAGAAATAATGCAGTTTGTTAGACTGCCCCACCGCGGTTTGATTCGTTAAGAAAAATTGAAAATATATTGCCCTTCATAACCCCAAGAGGAATGTTGACTTCTTCCGCAAGTGAGCTATGAAAGGCAGATCCTTGTCTGGCCAGCTCATCCGCGCACTCGTTTCCCTCAATGCCACAGTGACCTGGAACCCAGATAAGAGTGACCTTGAGGTTAACATTTAGGCTTTTGAGCTCATCGCGGCATTGCTGAACCAATCTTGATGCTGATACAGCCTAGTCTATGGCTTTCACGGCTGCCTGACTATCTGTCAGGATTGCAGTATTTCGATTTTGGTTAGGGTCTTGTTTGAGTATTTTGCATGCTTCCCTAATTGCCAAAAGCTCCGACTGGAAAACACTAGCAAAGTTTTGAAGCCGAAAAGATTTATTTATATTTAGAGACTCGGAATATACCCCTGAAACAACACCACACTCCATCTTTGATCCATAGTGTGGTGTCGAAGTCTCTCGTCACGACGTTACCCTCCCAGTCCTGTCTGGATAGGAATTGAACTTTAAAATCCTTATTGAGGTCCACAGTAGGAGTGCAGTAGTCGGTAGGAGTCGAAAACATAGCCGCTGGAATCAGCCTTGTGATATTGCTGTGACCATAGGGTTTAGTAACCCAGCTAATTGATTCTCTAAGTCTTATCGCGCTGCAAGATACTAGGTATTTTATATGTAAGTCAAGTGGTAAAGGTACAAAGTATCATCTTTGACTGGAGGCCCCACTTTTTACCAAAGGTTTTGCTACAGGCGTAGAAGGCTATGCAGGCCTTCTTAACCCTTTCCTCAATATTAAGTTTCCAGTTTAATTTCGGGTCGAGAATTACCCCGAGATATTTTGCACTGGAAGAGAGCGAAAGTATTTGTCCATTTAGTAGGGGTGGAGTGAAGGGTTGAATTTTAGTTCTGGTAGTGAAACCATCAGATCAGTTTTTCTTTGGTTAACGCATAAGCCACAACTCGTGACCTTCCTCAAAGCCATCTCTGTGATTTCGCTGACCACAGGTGTGAATTTTCCTGATACCAGCAGTACCAAGTCATCCGCATATGCAACTGCCTTCATCCCACAACTCTCCAACTTCACAAGGATTTTGTTCATGACTAAAAGCCATAGGAGAGGGGATAAAACACCACCCTCCAGACTCGGCTGGAGCGACTGTCCAAGACCCATCAGACTTTTTCAAAAACGAAGGACAGCAGTGCTCCTTTGATAAAACTCTGCTTAGCCTTGCGGAATCTTTAATGTTTTCAATTGATTAACAGTAATCTCTTCAACCTTGCCGTTTGGCCGATGCGAGGGATCGTTTGTAGACCCGAAGACAGTCTTTATACGGTTTGTAAAATTTTACATGGTCTGAACTCTTAAATATGAAACATGTGATGTATGGTTCATTATTTATAGTCCATACCACGATGGTTAATTTTACTTGAATTTTTAATAATAATAATTTAGAAGATAAATTCTATAAGTTAAGTTCAATTAAAAAAACAATATTACCTACTTAGAAGAGCTTATTTTATGACAAAATCAACGTTTAATGTTGTGAATAAAAAAAATTTACTGAAAGCTTAAAGTAAAAACAATGAATGTTTTTAATTTTAGAAGATGAAAGATTTCAATGTTGCACACAATAAATCCATTGTAAATCCATTCCAAATGTAAAGAAAGATTAATAAAACTTTGTCATAATGCTTACTGTTGTTGGTTTAATCACGATATTTTTATGTTTCGAATAAAAATTTACGAAACTAAAGATTATTATGAAAAACTTTCTACATGCACACCATAGGGATCGAACCCACGCATATCAGATTAGCTCAGTCTTAAAAGTCGTATGCACTACGCATTCGACCGCTTAAGACCACTGACGTTACAGGTCGAGATGTGTTGTTTATTTGTTTATCAAATGCATTTGGAGCATCAGCATTTTTCTAAGCGCCTTCAAGTATGATGTCTTGTTCCGCCTTCATTTTTTCTCTATGATAGGGCTTGGCACCCCTTGAAATAGCTATATCTCCAGCCGAACGAATCATAAATTAATTCGTATACAATTGGTGGTAGCACCTTTAAGTTGTTGTTGTTGTTGTTGTTGTTCAAAAATTAAATGAAATTGACGGAATAAAGAATGGTCAAGTCTAATAAACTGACATTCTAGTATGAATAATACAATAAATATAATAATAAACTAAAGATTATTATTATTAAACTCGGCCGTTCGCTCCATTACAAAAGAGAGAAGTAAGTTTGATCAAGTTGTTCTCTCCACTCCTCCAGAATGGATGTCCGAACTTTCTTAAAGGGGCCAACATTGACTCGGACCATTGCCCAGGGTACAACTGCGGATATTCCGATCATGGCAAAAACAGTAAATTACTGTGAGGAAGTTCAACGATGGACTGTGCAATCGTAGGAAATTGGTGGCTTTTTTTTCGATCGAGTTTTTAATAATATCTTTAGAATTTCTATCTAGCCAGAATCTAGTATTGAAAAAAAGGAGCATGAGAAGCGGGCAATAAAGAAAATAGAGCGATGTCGTAGCGCAACTCAGTTCAGAAGTTTTACCAAAAATTAATAGGAACCTCTCAACATTGCAGGCCCAGAACTAAAGCTTGCAAGGACGATCAAGAGAACATCGTATAGTTGAACACAACGTGACAAGTTGACAAGTCTTAATTTACTTGTACAAATATACTTGTTCGACAAGTCCAGCTAATTCTGTAACACAGCTTAATCTTTAAAACTTGTCAGGAATTTAAAATCCAAAAACTTGTAAAGAAAAGTATGTGACACAAAGTGACAAGTCCGCATTTATGTCGAAAAATGTGACAAGGGTATGCCTGGTTAAGAGTGTTTGGTGAATAGCACAAAGATTATTTGAGTGATGAGCCTCATAAACTTAAGAGCCGTTTATGAGCGCTTGGTGAATACCGAACTAATTCCCGAGCTTAAATTTGACAGATTATTGAATTTTGTTTAAACTTTGCTTTGTGAAAATAACAATCAAAATTGAGGCATATTTGGGAATACATGATTTAATCAGCCTAGGGAAAAAATCATTTTTTTTTGTATAAATTAACTTCAAATAATATAAGCAAATTGAAATTGTTTAATACAATTCTTTCCCAGCTGTTTTTTGTTAAACGTTCTACACAACGGTCTTATATCAAAATTTAAAATGGTAGCTAAAATTTAACGCGCGCTGCGTATCTATACAACTTCAATAGGTCTGTTCTTTTACTTCCCAAAAACGCTTAGTTCTACCAATTTTAGTTCAATTTTATTTTTTGTATATTATGCACTTTCACAGAACTATCGACTTAAATTGGTAGAAATTGGCAAATTTGGGAATTAACGAACAGTGGTAGTCAATGGTCACTTTAACTCACCAAATCAGGCATTTAAAGCCGCCTATACACACAACACAAGCGTTTGCTCTAGTGTAGTATCACTTAAATCTGTTCCGCCACACACACATTTAGAGACACCGACACAAAAATTCAAAAGATTTCGAATTTCTTGACACCGTATTCGACATAAGTGTGGTGTGTATGGACAGCTTTAGAAACGCACATACATTTCATAATATCGTAAGGATACATTTTATAAATCAGTGCTTGTGTGTGACATGTTTTAGAACGATTTCACAATTTGATAAAGTGTTGTCGTACTATCAGTGATAAAGATAACGTTGTTTTTCTTTGTTCAGTCATGTCACTTCTTTGACAATTACTTTCTCAAAGTGATAAATTCTTCAAGAAACCATTCTGTTAAAATACCGATGTTTGTGTTTGTAACTGAGAATATGTACAGCTGCGAGCAAATTGAGCAAAGCGAGTTCAATTGAAAATATATTATATCAAAAAATAAAAAATAAAAAGGAAATTTGGTCGTAGAAATGATTAAAGGCAAAACTCCAAATAGACATGAAACAACACTAACACATGTTTTAACTTATAATTCTTAATAATAAACGTGTATTAGCCTTAAATGACATTTGACAATGAGCGGATAACTTATCTCATGAATTTTGGTGTTCAACGAGCGGATAACTTTACCGTTCACAATTCAATTCAAAGCTGACCGATATGACAGTTAGCTTTCAAAAATGAAAGAAGTACTTGAATATTTAGTACAATTGAGGGAAGTGCAGCCTACTTTTTGGTGTTATTCAGTGAACCGATAAAATTAAGACAGAATAAGTTTATTAATATTTTATTTTATCAAACGGATAAGTCCACCATGTGTTAGGTAAAACGTGTATTTACGAGCGGATGGTGTATTTTTATTAATAGGGCTGTTTATGTTTTATTGAAATGTTTTTTATATGAATTGAATTGTTATTTATTGATCAATAGCTAAGCAATAATACAAAAACAAAAAAAAAAAACAGATTCGAAAATAAAGGAAGCAAATTAAAAGCAGAGTTTGTTAATTTGGTATAGTTTAATTAAAATAACGATACAAAAAGTTCAATTCAATAATATTTTAATTTAAGGAAGCTAGTATTAAGTAGCAAAACCATTATTTTGTTATCATAGCTTCGCTACGACGCACGCGACATTTCATTGGGTCCACAAGACGCTCACATTTTTACGGTGTTATTGATCCCCAAGTCTGCTCCACTACGGTCCAAAACTCTTTCATATTAAATGCTTCAAGTGGAGAACAAAATATTTTAGAGCAACAGAAACACGTACAATGTAGAAATATACCAATTTTGAAAGCTTCTATATTATTTTTAAAAGGGTTGGGTTCGATATCCCGCTTTTTATAATCCCGTTTTTTAAAATCCCGGTTTTACAATCCCGCTTTTTATAATCCTGTTTTTTTAAAATCCCGTTTTTTCAAGATCCCGCTTTTTATAATCCCGTCTCTTATAATCCCGTTTTTTATAATCCCGTTTCTTATTATCCCGCTTTATCAATTAAAACTACTTGTTTTAACTCCCACCAAAATTTCGTTGGGACTTAGTTCATAAATTTGGGAGTTAATTCATTTGTGACTTATTTCATTATGAAATAGGTCCCAACGATTTTAATAATCAGTGAGGTATGTATGGGGGGGCATGCTGCCCCCCTGCAACCCCCCTGCTTGGGCACACTATAGGATTTGGGGTAGGTGCGAGGTTGGGTGTATGCAAAATTTCTTTTTATCATTTTGGTAGTTGGCAGTTAGTTCCTAAAATGATGGGAATGAGTTCATAATTAACCAAGTTTAATACCCAAATTAATTGCGAAAAACGGGATTGGCGGGATTTGGCGGGATTTTAAAAAACGGGTTTTTAATACATTGGGATTATGAATAAGCGGGATTTTAGAAGACGGGATTTTAAAAAAACGGTATTTTAGTAGACGGGATTTTAAAACTTTTTTTTCGGGATTTTCGAAAAACGGGATTTTAAAAAGCGGGATTCCGATACGCTCCCTTTTTAAAATAAGTTATTTCTATTAAAAGTTTTTGAAAAAATTACTTTCAAACTCCAATTTTTTAAGAAAAAATTAAAAACCACAAATTAATACTATTTATTTTCAAATTACTAGATAAGGTACTAAATTGGAATTTAATATTAACTGCCCCTATCAATTCTTAATCGGATACTGAAAACCAAATGGTTCTATGTCGGGTTGGGTTCGATATCCCGCTTTTTATAATCCCGTTTTTTAAAATCCCGATTTTAAAATTCCGCTTTCTATAATCCCGTTTTTTATAATCCCGTTTCTTGTTATCCCGCTTTTGCAATTAAAACTACTTGTTTTAACTATCCCCAACAAAATTTCGTTGCGACTTAGTTGGGAGTTAGTTCATTTGGGACTTAGTTCATTACGAAACGAACGATTTTAATTAAACGTGAGGTATGTATGGGGCAGGGCATGCCGCCCCCCTGCAAACCCCTTGCTTGGGCACACTATAGGATTTGGGGTAGGTGCGAGGTTGGGTGTATGCAAAGTTTCTTTTGGTAGTTTTTATTTAGTGTGACATAACCCTTCATTTACATTTTGTGACTTAGTTCATTTTATGTTGGGAGTTAGTCCCAAAAATAATAGGAATGAGTTCACAATGAACCAAGTCCCAATTTTAGTGGGAGTTATTGCATTTGGAGTTAGTTCCAGGGGCAATTGATTTTGTGAGCAAAACCAAATGTGTACAGTAAAAATCAAAAACACCTCTACTTAATATTCGAATAATTTTTATTTTTTATTCGAATAATTTTTATTTTTTTTTTTAATTTACCAACACGTTATAATTTTTTGTTTAATACCCAAATAAATTGCGAAAAACGGGATTGGCGGTATTATAAAAAGGGGGATTTTAATACATTAGGATTATGAATAAGCGGATTCCCGCTTTTTAAAATCCCGTTTTTTTTCGAAAATCCCAAAAAAAAAAGTTTTAAAATCCCATCTACCACAATACGGTTAAAATCCCGTCTTATAAAATTCCGCTTATTCATAATCCCAATGAATTAAAATCCCGCCAAATACCGCAATACCGTTTTTCGCAATTTATTTGGGTATTAAACGAAAAATTATAAAATTTATGTCAAATTATAACTATATAAAAGAAAGAATCGGTCACTGACTCACTCTTTCATTCATTTGATGGCTATCAACGCACAGCTTATACTATAAGTTTTTAAAATATTTTATTATTTTTTTTATATTACAAATTTTATGTAAGTGAGCACTAAGAAGGGATTTTTTAAAATTCCCATTATAAATAGGGTAAAATAAGGTAAAATTGGTCAAGGGTTCAAAAACTAACTTCCAAATGGTAAGTCCTACAATATTCATTTATTTTTTTTTTTTTAATACCTTATTCAAATTCTAGAACTTTATTAATTTAAAAATAAATTCTATAAAATCTACAAAGCGAGATACAAAATTTTTTATACTTCAAACTTCACAAATTACCTACATAATTCCAATAAATCAGGGGGTAGTCCGATTTAAATAATTAAAATACCATTGGAAAGGTTTTTCAAAAAAAAATTATCCATGTTTTACAAAATTTTGATTTTTTTTTAACATCATTTTTTATCTTTCAAAAATTTACATTTTTTCAATACAATTTTTACTACTTTTTTAATTTTTAAAAAATAACCGTTCCTTAAAAAATCTCAAAATCATACACCTCATACATATTATTCATTTACATTTATTATAAAAATTTTAGATTTTTCAAATTTTTTTTAACATACATATTGACATGTTTTCTGTTGTTTTATATATCACCTCATAACTCTTTAGTTATTGCACCTTTACAATTAGTTTTTCTTTTAATCGCATCTAGGAAAATACACAATTAATTTGATACATCATACATAACTGTACACCCCACACAACCTTCACAATAGTTTAAAAAGAAATAGTTTGAAAAATCTCGCAAAACACCAAAAAAAATGGGGTTGTTGTTCGTTGCCAACCATCGTGTCTCAGTGGAGAATTGTCCAATTTTTGTTAAATTTCAAAAACACCCCTTTTCCATTCATTCAAATGCTTATATCTTCACTGTCCGATTTTTAAAATTCAAACTTTAAATTAAAGCAACAATGAGTTAGAGCAACAAAAAAAATTTTCAAAACCTCTCAAAATTTCATACTAAAAACGTGAAATATTATTTTCGGGAAAAAATTTCATCGAGGCAAACGTAAAAACAAAGAGGAATACAATAAAACAAATAAAAAAAAACTTTCCTATATCAATATACTGGTGGGAAGGAGATGGCTATTCTAAAGATGGTCGAGTGTGTGCAACAAAAAATCATAATTTCCTATACATGTAGGTATATATATTACTATATTATGCAGGCAGCACGTTGGTTGTAGGTATTTTTTTTCATGCACAACAATATTAAAAGTCCCCTCATGGTTGGTTTAGTTGGCTGATAACTTTTGTTCTTATGATCGGATCGTTAAGGTTGATACCTTAAAATGTTCATGCGCGTGTACTGGACCCTTTTAAGGAAATTTATGATGTGGGTAGAGTATATTTTTTAGTTGGCTTATATCTTTTGTTCTACTTATCGGATCTGTAAGATTAAGGTCTTAAATTAATATTAAAATAAAGGTTAAATGGTAGGCTAACTTATTTTGAGTTATAATAATAAAATAATAATTGAAATCATATGAAAATGTAGGTATTTAAAAAAGGTGAATGATTTCGATGTTGATTTAAAAAAATCGATTTCGCTGCCATGGATATTAAAATACATATTATGTACATACCTACATATATATGTATGTGTCTATGTTAGCACATAATGTAGGTATGTACATTTATAGAAAAGGGTTGATTTGGTTTCTTTTCTAATACCTAATAGGATTTTAAAAAAATAAGGTCTTAAAATTAAGAGAGGTATCTAGGTAGGTATAATGTCAGTTAATTAACGCATATAGTTACATACCTACAAAAGTTTGTGGTATATTTGTATTGTTTATTTGCAATAATATAAATTCATAATTATCTTCTAATCTTATAGGTATTCTTAAACGACAGTGTGTTAAAGTGGGTACCTAGGTATAATTATATTTGTTAGGCATCTACTATCTACCTACCTAACCATCAAATCGACTAAGCAATAATTTAGAATCATGCAAAGTGAAGTCAAGTGATTGACGTGGCAAGTATAACTTCAGTTATAATCAGGCTTGAGGTAGAAAAGTAGGTCAAGGGCAGGACTGGGACTGGGCAAATCGGATGTATAGATTTATAACTTGAGTTCTAATGGAAAATTTTTTTGAAGAAATCAATGCACTCAAATTTGTTATTTGAAAGAATGTATGTATTCATTATTTAATAATAAGGTGAACGAAAAGGCTTATAACTTTGGCAATTCTTAATCGATCTTTATAAATAAAGTGTCAAATGAAAGAAGGATTTAACAAATAAATGGCTATATATTATGTTTGTAAGACCAACAAATGGGACAGAAATAATGAGAGAAAGACAGAAATACTGAGCGAGACAGACAGGCATAGAGAGAGAGAGAGAGAGACAAAGAGATACAGAGATACATTGTGTTGCAAATACATTGTGTTGCAAAATACATTGAGTTGCAAATAGGTACATTGTGTTGCAAATACATTGTGCTACAAAAACATTGGTTGCAAATACATTGTGTTGCAAATACATTGTGTTGCAAAATATATTGTGTTCCAAAATACATTGTGTTGCAAAATACATTGTGTTGCAAAATACTTTGTGTTGCAACATAGATTGTGTTGCAACATTTTGTTGGAACATTGTGTTGCAAAATACATAGTGTTGCAAATACATCGTGTTATAACAAATATTGTGTTGCAAATACATCGTGTTATAAAAAAACATTGTGTTTGCAACATCGTGTAACAGTTAGCGAAGCCAACTGTTCGGGTAAATATACTTATATCTAATATATAAAAAAAAGTCGTGTTAGTTACACCATTTATAACTCAAGAAAGGCTGAACCGGTTTGGCTGAAAATTGGTGGGGAGGTAGCTGAGAACCAGGAGAAGAACATAGGATACTTTTTATCCCGGGACGTGACATCAAACGTCACTTTGACAGAGCAAGAGAATGAAATATAAAAACATTGCATTCTTTGCGATCGGTAAACTATAAGATAGGCTATCCACCTATCAAAAAATTTTCAGATAAGTTGGGTTGTTTTTGCATCAACAAAAAAAAATAAATATATCCGGATAGCTTTGGATTGATATACCCGAACGCGACAATTGTGTTCAAAGGAATTTTAAGAAATCCAGTGAAGAATCCAAAAAAATTTAGTATCATTTTGCGACAGTTAAAGTGAGGAATTTTTGTGTTTATATTTTTGAAAATTTGACAATTAGAAGTTTTGAAGTAGACCGGTTGATGTGTTTGTTTCGAGTTTCTATAAGGTTATCTTGCCGATATTATCATTAACAATGCCGCGACGAAGACGATCGAATCTTTTTCCGACAAAGCCGAAATGCAACTAGGATTAGAAACATTGCGAATGAAAGGGCAACAATGAAAGAAATCAACAACTAGATAATTTTCGACGCACAAGAAGAAATTTGTCAAGTACTGATTTGAATCGAGCAGCGTGTCGATACGATTGCAGCACTGATTACTGCTTGCATACTTAGCGTTCGCATTGGATCAATGGACGTTGTTGGGCAACATAAGGCATATTAAGGCTTACGGGAAGGATGTGAATTATTGCTGTTATTACTAATAGACAATTTCGTCGAGATTGATGATGGATTTTTTAAATTAGTTTAACCGTTTTAGACAATAGCAAATTACATAATACAATTAATCTTTGATTGAGAAATAAAATTTTCCATTCTTCATTTTTAAAATCATAATCATATAAAATATGTATAATTATACTTTTCTAAATTTGTATCTAATAAACATTGAATCTAATAAACTTTCATCACAAATTCAGCACTAAGACCGTCAACAGCAGATCAGATTTAAAAATTGAAAACATAATGAATATAAGAAAATTAAGAAACACAGCACTCCGAATGAAATTAAATAATTTTTCGCAGTTAAACTCCAAATTAAACATTGATGTAAGTGTGTTTAAGATATCAGGAAAATAATTTATTATTTTTGTGAATAACAACAAATACAAACGAGCAAAATCGAGATAATTTTTTTTTGGTGGAAATGCATTTCACAGATTTAGATGCTACAAAATTTACTGAGAGGTAGCAACCGATTAATAATACAAAGGCTTAAATTTATTCACATGACACTGAGCTTTTTAAGGTAACTGGTCAATATGACGAAAGCAAACACTTAAACACTTAAAAAATTATTTAATTATTTTCATTTAGGATGAAGGCATTATTTTATTATTTTAGGTTCGCACTTTTAAGAAATAACATCTCAAAGTAGAATTTATTTTTGTCTACCACAATTTTGGTATAATTTTGTCAAAATAATTGAAACGACACGCAGAGAAAAACAAATCTGTCTTCCCGATTTTCGACCGTTTCGCCAACAAAACCTTGAACGTTTTTTTTTATTATTATTATTTTTCCTCCGTAAATGGTCTGACGGTAGCGGTGAATCAGTAGAATACTGAACGAACATATGATGGTTTAGAATGTCAAGCTTTAATCGTTCATAGTACATCTGATCACAATCAGAAAACAAAACACAAATTGATTACAAATTAAAGCTTTTGTTGTATTTTGAATTTCAAAAGGGTCTATACAGTTGACTCACTTTTTCCACTCTGAAAACTTAACCTCAATACATGGATAAGAACAACAAAAAATGTTGCACTTTCTTATCAAAGATATAAAAAGCTTAGCTATCAGGTTGAACAAATGTTTTAAGATAAAAGATAGCAAATAATGTCTTCATCTGTAGGGTGTTCTAGTTTTTACCCGTTTAACTTCTACGGTTAATATTACCGATCAGCTATAAGAGGAAGAATTAATTAGAAAATATTAAGGAATACATTATCTTTGTTTAAATAAAGTAAGCATAAGTAGTCCACATAAATAAAAATTTATTATTTTTAGTCTATTGGGAAGAGGACTTACACTAGCCTAGTACTCAGTTCGAGTGAAAATTAATTTTTCATACAAAAGTGACGCCTAGTTCATTGGTTTAAAATTCACAAGAATTGAGTACCAGAATATGAAAGTGAAATACGAACCGGTCCTTCATTCAATTTCACTTAAAACTTCCATTTCCCAACGTAGGAAAAAAAATTATGGTGGTGTGGAAAATTGTGACATTTGTCAATCAATTTGTTTTGCTCAAAATATATATTCTGACATAAAAAAAAATATTTCGGATTAAACGATTGTCTTTTCTAGCGTTTTTATTCTCATTAAGGAAAATGAACAACACACGGAATTTAAACACCTTTTAAGAACCTTTCCAAGATGCTGATGCCAGTCATTCAAATTAATTAACTATTTTTTTCGAAAATATATTTTTTATTTTTCATTTCACGGGAGCTGATTACGAGGCTTTAAAATCTAAATTAAATTTTTTGCGAAAATACGAAATACAAATGTTATTTTCTAGTTTGAGTTATTCAGTTCAATTTTAATCCGGTTTATTTACAGAATTAATATGAATCAATTTACTCGATTCTTCTAATCTTGTTTTGGAACTATGTTTTGCTTAAAACATGTTAATATGTTTACTTTATATTCAGTCACTAACTAGTCTGCAGGTTATGATGAAATGGCCCAAAGAATACACCACTTTTTGAAACTAAGTTGCTTATTATATTAAAATACACTCAGCGGCACGGAATCTTGGCCACACTTGATTTTTGTTGTAACTCGCCCTCAAATAATTATCTCCTCCATGTGCCACTTTGAAATTTCAAAAAATTTCAAAAAGGATATGATGTTTGGTTAGTTTTTTTGTTAAATACTATCATGCTAATATCCACCTAAGCATCAGGCATGTATAAAATTTTTCTACATTGTTTACATTGCTCATCAATTTTAAAATGACAATCAACACACGCCACACAGGGGGTTTAATTTTATGATTAGTTTTTTTGTTTTGTTTGATTTGCCTTCACAGTACCCTATAAACAATGAGCTTTTTGGTTATGGAGCTTACTTGTGTATTTCCCACGCATCGCATACGGCTTTTAATGATAAATTTAATCGATGACAGACGGTTAAAAGTATTGTTTATCTGGTTTGTTCATTAATGTATATTGTAAACATAATGTAATTTTTAAATAGAGTAGTTGCATTTTATGACCTAATTGGGAGCACACATCACACGAGCTAGTTTCTTAATTATGGCTATATGTTATTTATTAATCAAGAAAGCTATTTGGTGATACGGGGTGTAGTTTAGTAATAAAAATCATTAGCAGTCGTATTTATTAGATTTTCTTAGAACACTCTTGGACAATTTCCTAGCTAGCCACTGTCTAAACAGTATGACATCTCCTTATTTATAAACACATTCCAACAGTTGTCTAAATACGTTCTCATTATTCTCACTGCCATCCCTGTAATCTGTTAATTTCGTGAACTTTCAATGAACATTTCATTCATTTCAAGATAACTTTTAAATTCTTTGTTCATTGAACGAAGCCACGAAGAATAGAATTGGAAAACCAATTACAGTGTATAAATTGGACAATCGATGGAAAATGTTTATAAATAAGGTTTGGGAGTTATATGTTCACAGTTAGACATACTTTGGAATGGGTTTATAAAACATCGTAATTCGTAAGCACAATTCTAATTCTCCAATAAGGGAGACTGCATTTATTTCTTTGTTCCTATAGGTTGCATGACTTGTAAATTTGTTTTATCGAGATATAAGTACATTTTAAGGCTTTTGTATTTTGTATGAGCCACTTTATAATATGTATCTAATTTATTTGGGCTTTGAATTTGCGTTACGAGTTTTCTATTAAAAGTCACTCCCGAAAAAAAGTATATATATGTATGTCTAGAAATTTGAAAGGAGTTCTAAGTGACCAAATTATTTTTTATAGTCTAATACAACATAGTCATTTACTAGAAATTTTTTAATTCAGTTCGGGTTAAATTTTTCTGGAAGTGGAAAGAACAAGCGCTTTTGCGAATAATCATCACACAAGTCTTCCATTTCGAATTCTTAAATGTGATTCGTAATGTAGATTATACATTTGCAATATTAGAGTCGGTTATACATATCGTCGCTTGAAAAGCAAAGTTACATGGATCAAAATTTTAAATTTGTAGCTAAAAATTAAAAAAAAAAAAACAAATTATGTATTTTGATTGTCCTCAGAATTATTAACTTAAATAATAAATAAATAAGTATATAAATAAGATTTTTCTCATCAAACCAACTCTTAATAGCTGTGTTTTATTTTCCCCGAGATCCGAACCAGATTGGATTTGCTTACGAAAATACATGTATTACAAAAACAACACAAGATCCAACTTTGTTTTGGATTTGGATTTCCAAATTCGTTTTGAACACACCACCTTAATTTGTAAATGTCGTCAGTAATGTAAAGAAAAAAGACAACGGGTGTATACAAATAAAAAAAAAAAGGAAAAAAGAGTTGGGTATATAACAAGTTGTCACTGAGATCCTGGGTTGTTTTATTTTCATAATCTGATCTGGATTGGATCTGGGGGAAAATAAAACGCAGCTAATATATATGTGCAAGTTTTAAAATTAATTTTTAAAAAACTTAAATAAACAAAAAAAATTTTCCACTTTGTCACTTTGGCTTTTCAAGCGACGATATATAAAAAATCATTAGCTTTTTGGAAAGATATTAGTCAAAGTGTTCAAAAATAAAAATAAGAGAAAAAAGTAATCCTAAACTCGTCAATAAAAGAACTAGTACGATTTCAGAGAAAAACTGGAACGTTATATAAATCTTAGATCCCCTATGGCAACAAATAAAAAAATTGATCATGAAGTAGAACAATTTATTGCTGACGTGCAACCTAGGCTGCAGAAGAAAGTACAGAAACTATTTCGAGCAGAAGAGAAATTGAAATAAAATACTCTGCAGAAATAAAGGAACTATGATATTTGAAAAAGGGCTCGAAGAAATAGCAAAGTACGAGATTCACTGACGATAAGGCAATATATAACCGTCTAAACAATGAACCAAAAAAAGAATCTCAATCCTATTACAATTGTCAATTGTCAATTGTTAATTGATAGTTGATATATCTTGAAATTTGGTACATTTAAACCTAATTTATTAAAAAATTGAAAACTTTTCCATAATAATTATCAATTTTCTTGAAATTAACAACGTTCTGCATCGTTCTCAATGATCAAAACTTTTGTCAATCGGGGTTTTAAATATCGATTTCCAATATTTGGGTATGGTATGTTTTGCAGAATTGTCTGGCAAACTAACGTTTTCGTTCCGCAATTTGTTTGTTTAGCATTTTGTTATTTCGCATTTTACGTTTTGCAAATCACGTTTTGTTTTTTAAATGATTTGACAAATTATCCTTTCGCATTTTTCATTTCGCAACTTTCATTTAGTTTTGTTCGATTGGATTTTTGAATTTCCGCAATTTTGTATTTATAATTTCGTTGTTTTGCTTTTTTTATTTGGCAATATATTATTTCGCTTTTTTTTTATTTGACATTTTGTTGTTTTTGATGAAGGCAACAAAATTGCAAAACAATGGAATGCAAAATAAAAAAAGCGAAAATAGAGAAATGAATAAACCTACAATAATAATTAAATGTCAATTTGTTGTTAGAAATTGACTTTTTAGGAGCGAAAGAAAAGTAATATGAAAAAGAACGATTTTCCATATAAAAAATTACTTCTAAAAAACATTGGCGCAAAATTTTAAACGATTTAGTAAAATGTTAAAGCCATTTTAGTAATTTACTAAGTTAAAAAGAAGATTTTGGTAATTTTAAACGATTTTAGCAATTTACTAACTCTTAACATTTTACTAAAGTTAAAATCAGAAAATGGCTACTATAAATTTTAGTAATTTGCTAAATCCATATGAAATCTGTCATTGTCCTCGAAAATAATTTCTTGGCAATTTAATTTTAAAGATTTAAATTGTATTTTTTTTCGTGTGCTAATTCTTTTCAAAGTAAATAAAAAAAAATGTTTTCGGAAGATGAAGATTTCGATATGTTCGAAGACTCAGCTTTGTGCTGAAAAGTGCGATGTCTTAAGTCCCGAGAAAATCCCTTTGAAGAGCTGGACGATGTAGAATTTTACTCCAGGTATAAATTCTAATCTTTAATAAGTTGTACAATTGAATCTGCAACAATCCGAGAAGCACATAAACTGCTAAAGCCCTGACTGCGGCTGCTCGTACTGTGTTTTCTTCATTGCAACCTTTAATAAGGAACAGCAACAACACAAAATAAAATAACAATTTTTTAATTTCACTTTATTGAAACTTTTCTTTTACAATAATAAAATAACAAACAAGTTGTATTGTTGTCACAAATAAAAACAAAAAAAAAATAACAAAATAAATTGTAGGTTGTCACTTTAACTTCTGACATTGCAAATTATTAGGCCCGTTCCCTAGGTTTAAGTTTAGGTTTGTTTGCTTCGTTTTTCATTCCGAACTGTCATTGTTTGGACGTGTTCAGCTGCACCGTTTTTAATAAAAGGGAATTAGTATTTTACTAGTTAGTAAAACGAAAAAAAAGGATTGAAATTTTGGAACAGCTAGTAAATTACTAAATGTTTTAGTAAAAATGTAGTTATTTTAAAAATTAATTATTTGACTTTTTAATTAAAAAAATTAATAAATTATTTAAGAAACTTTGTTTGTGAAGTGTACTTTAATGCAGTGTTTTTTTTTTAATTCTGTCTTAAGTAGTTCTGAATTTTTCATAGAATTCGAGATTAATAAAAAAAATTACGTGATGTTCCTGTTTAGTGTCGTATTTTGTATTTGTAAATACTTAAAACGTTAATTTTAATTTGTTCATCATCAAATTTAATAAAGAATATGAAATTATCATGAAAATTTCAATATTGTTGTTTACTTTTTGTTGACGTTGGATTTGTTCTTAACTGGCAAATATTTTGGTTTGAGGCGTTCGTGTATTCTCGGACAGTTTCGCTTCTCTTTGAGAGAATTTCACCCCCACTCCTCCAATTTTGACAGTTTGCCAGATTTAGTCCGAGAAGTACACGAACAAACTTATTATGAGGATAGTCGAAATCCCTTGTGTGCGCGTTAATTATAAAAAAAAGGTGGGAATCACTTAGTAGATTTCTGAAAAGTTTGCCGACGGATCCTTCTACCGAATACTTATTATGGAAATCAGCTAAATGCCTAAGAATACAAAATCCGCCTATTGAGGCATAGGTCGGCAAATGGATTGCAAACCCCATCAGAAGACTGAACTCTTCAGTGCAGTGATATATAACTTACACTTTGTTTATAGAAACGACGAATTGGAAATTCCCTTTGTTACGCTCAAAGAAGTATGTGTCAACATAAGTGTGTCAACATAAGTTCTCAAACACAAAAGCAATTTTTGTTACGTTCAGTTTCAGCTATTTTGAATTCAAAAAGTCCAATTAAATAGTAAATATATTTAAGTATTCTACTTGGCTGAAGTAAGATTTTGATTGCGATGTATTAGGCGTGTTTTATTGGAAAAGCTATCCGTTGTATAGTAAGATTTTACAAGCATTACAAATACAACATTCTCAGTTATAGTATTACGACCGATAAAAATCTGAAGTAGAATCCTACTGTGGATAGTTTGACGTTTACTCGAGTTTCGAATTGGATTTTGTTAGATTTGTTCTTAAATGTTCGCAAGATTAATTATAATTGAATTGTATCTCGATAGATGTGTTCATGGAATAGTTATAATTGTTTAATAGTCCTAAATGTGAATATAAAAACCAGGCTACATCCGATGTGTTTTTTTTAAATTTCTTACTGTACTATGTATAGATTCCCAATAAACACGCCAAATATTGTCACTTTTAGTTTTTTCGAACATTCACACAAAATATATGCAACAAACTTCGATAGATTAGCAGATTGATCGATATCAACTATTATGTATGTACATATTCAGCCGAATTTATAAACGCATTATAGCGAGCGCATAAACTTATACACTTCTTATAATGCCTCTAAACACGAAAATCGTATTTATAAAACTTTGCAACGTTGAATAGTGGCATTATAAGCTAAACGCGTTTGAGGGTTGAATAGTGTCTGTATAAGGATATTTTAGTATCGAAATGTCACTTTGACTCACACACAACAATATAATACATAGATATTAGGGTAGCGCTTATTTTGGCAATGTTTGAATTTATTTTTTGTCCTCCCCTAAAAATGATTATTATGTACCTGTACAATGTACATACAAACACGTTGTGCATTTTTTTTTTAAACGCGGCTAGCTTAGTAAAAATAATTATGCGGATTGAATCCCAGCCTTTTTGCACCTTAAAAGTAAAAAAAAAGAAATGTTTTTTTATTGGATACTACCTCTTCGAGGAATTAAATTTTTGCACTCTTAATAGAACTTCAAATGTGTGCCAAATTTACTTAAAACATGCCAAATTTGGAGATTTTTGATCACTTTCAGGAAAGGACTTAGAATAATTTTAGACATTGCGAACAAAAGAGCCACCCTAATAGATATATTTTCTTTTCAATAAAAACACCACCGTGTAGAGTGAAGAAAACACAAATCTTCTAATGTATCAATAAAAATGATTTTTTTATTCCAAGATATATTACTTTATTGACAAACAACACAAAAACCACACAAATAACAATAATCTGAATAATAATATTAGGAGAAAATAAAAGAATCCAACAGAATTGTTTTTTTTATGAACAGCTGAGATTGGTTTGTCAGTTTTGGAAGTAAAACGTAATAGATTTCCTCTTTTTGGTACTTTATTTGACACAAGCGTATTATAACTATACAGGGTAGAAAAATCTTTTATAAATAATAATTTATGTTGCGTTGAATAGTGGCTACATAAATGCTTATGCATTTTATAACTATTCAGCCGTTTAGAGGTGTTTAGCGAATTCTAATAAATAAGGCTGATTATGTAGGTACTATCACAGACTATAAAGAAAAAGGCACCAATTTCAGATTGCCTCCACCGAGCCACCACCATCATACTGTAAGTTTGAAGTATTTTCTGCTTCACACATTTTAGTTCAAAGAATACAAATGAACTTAATTGTTGCATGTTGCAACGAACAGAAAAGGCCAAAGGAAAAGAATACAAAAACAAGGAAAACGAAACGCATATATACATAATATACAGAAACAGCATAGCGTCACAGGTCACAGCATAGAGACAAAGTGATGTATGATGGTCGGCACTTGTATTTCTTTTCATTATTTTATATTCTAAATTCGATTGCCAGCCGAAGGGGTTGGTTGATGTATGAATTTATGCGAGACTTTTTTCCTTTTTTTAGCAAAGTGGATGGGCGAGTAGTTGACTTCTTTTCTTAAAATTATTTCTTTTTGGTATTAAAATGTCGGCTCCGGGATCTTAGCACCTCATATATGGGATATTCGCAAAAAAATATGCCATCTAAAAGGTCACTAATTGGCCATAAAAGTTCTGCTATTTTCAGAAATTGGTCAGGCTTAGAAAGCTTGTAATCCAAGCTGTAATCAAAGACATTAGCGATTTTTAGCACCTCATTTATGAGATATTCGCAAAAAAATTTATACCATTTGAAAGGCCACCGGATCGTGATAGAAGGTCAAATGAGGTGCTAAAAGTCTTATACTAGTGACATTGAATTGAATTTTTTAATTCATAAAAATAACCCATGCCTGACCAATTACCGAAACTAGCTGACCTTTTATCACGATCCGGTGGTCTTTTAAATGGTATAATTTTTTTGCGAATATCCCATAAATGAGGTGCCAAAAATCGCTAATGACCTTGAAAAAGTTCAAGCTTGGATTACAAGTTTTCTAAGTCTGACCAATTTCTGAAAGTAGCTGACCTTTTATGACCAATTAGTGACTTTTTAGATGGCTTACTTTTTTTCCGAATATCCCATATATGAGGTGCTAAGATTCCGGAGCCTAAAATGTCTAATGTGCGATGCGTTGTTGTTTCATGTACAGAATAGAAACAAAGGTTTAAAAAAGAAAATAAGCGTTCCATTGACTTCTTTAATAGAGTCTTTGTCAAATGTCAGTCCAAACGCAAAAACATTGGGAAAAATGATTTGTGCAAAAATAAAAGTTTTCACATTGGGGAGAAAATGAAAAAGATTTGGCCTCTGAATTGAACTATCAATATCCATCCGTATATCAATATTTAAAAGTTATGCTCAAAATAAATCTTCCTTCAAAACTCTCTATACGACGATGGCAAATAATTAAAAAAAACAAGGCCGGGATTCAACGACGATATCACTAAAAATTTAAAATTTTTAATTGCGAAATAGACAGAAGACACTAGGCCGCTACTATGATGAAATTGTTGGGTATATTGATGATGGCAAGGAAAAGAAAAACTTATTTGCAAAATATGTTTTATCGTTTTTGATAACAGATCTTTGTTTCCAATTGGAAATATGTAATAACTTAATAAGCTACTTTGTAACTGATAAACCGATAATTGGGGAAACAACTAAAAAAGAAAGTAATTGATAATCTTAATTACTGTCAAAACATTGGGTTACGGTTTACAAAAATATAAAATGTACTGAAGGTAATGCAAGTTGGAAGGTAGTATGAAGCAGAACTAAATGGAACAACAAAAATGTCACATAAAATAACATATAAACATGTTAAGCGAAACAGTTGGCAAAAAATTAAAGTAAAGTACGCTACTCACATTTTCAGTCATACTATTAGTGCTTCTATAAAAACTGCCTTTCAAATGGGCATATTTAGCTTAGAAGTAGCTCAACAGGCTTTGTCTGCATCAACTTTTTTTGAGTTCATGATTCATGAACAATTTATTTGACTGCCTTTATTCTAAGAAGCTTTGACTTTTGAGAGTCAAAATAAGACTTTTTGGGTTAAAGGCTTCTTGCAAGTTGTAAAAGCAGTTTTACAATTGTCAATTGAATTGTTTGAGGACCATCCAGAAAAAAAATATATTCTAATATATAAAATATATCAAGATCCAATTGAAAACTTTTTCTCATTGGTAAGAAGTCGGGGCGGATTTGATCCAAATCCTGTAAACAATACTTTACAAATATTGTTGCAAAAATAATGTCTCATAGGTTCTCATCTCTAAGTACTAATTGTGAACAAGACACGGAAGAATTTTTGTTGGAAACTTGATTTTGTCAATAAAATACCGATAATGTTTTCCGAAATGATACAGAAAATCTTGTTTCTTCTAAAGATGTTGAAGAAAAAACGAAGATGCTGACCTGCCAGACTTTAATATTATAAAGGAAGATAATTTGATAGAGGATCTTTCCCTGAGATATTTCATCGGTGCGGCAATTTTGAAGATGAATAAAAAAATACCTTGCAAATTATGCGAAGCTGATATGAAAAGATCTGGAGAATCTATAAAAATGAAAAAATCTTCTGAAACATTCTTGTTTCACAAAAATTTCTCAAAGGCATCAGATTTTGGAAGCATGATTGCTCCGACTGACGTTTTCTTTGAAGTCTCTAAGGTTCACGTAAAAGTTTTCAAAAAGTTTCTTGGTAGTACTCCACATATAAAAAACATTAAAACAACAATAATAGAATCCTGCATTAGGGAAACAAATATAATTCTAGATTTTTCTTTTTGGTTTTCTGATGAAGCAGTTAGTATCATATAGCTATTCTTGATTCTATTGTTTATATTCTGCTAAAAAAGTTTTGCATTTGGGAGAGTGCAAAACTTGCAACTACTGAAAAGGCTGAAGAGCAACACAAAAAACTTAAAATTATAAATGAATAAGTTTTCTTCAATTTTTTTTAGATGTTCAGATAAAAACAAATAACGAAAAAAATACAATACGAATAAATTGATTTAAAAAACTGAAACAAACCAAAAATAAAACAAAAAAAATTTAAAAATATAAAAACTTAAAAAAAAATTTTTTAAATATGTATTCATAAAAAAATTGAACGACGATAATAAAATGGGTCTCGTTTATATGTCTGTCCGTCTCTAGTATTTAGACTTAACCACTCAAATAATTTGGTTCAAACTTGATTCCTTGGATTCTCTTAAGTATAGTTTACTTTTTGTTTATATGTTTATTAATTATAATTAAGATATGCGTAACTATACTACAAATTAAGTTTTGAAAAATTTGGATTATGAGTAACCCTTTGTTCCCGGATGCTTCTTTATTTCTACTTAATGTAAATAATCTGAACATTTTCATAGAACCCGCATCCCTTATAATTGTTATACCTAACCAGAAAACCAAGTCATTAATTTGTTTTAACTTTTAATTGCTGTTTTTTATAAATATGTTCCAACACGTGTAAAATGAAAATGGAATGTAAATATTACATATTATCTTCTGTAAATTTTTTAACTTAGGCAATTATGGTATATTAAAAAAAATGTTTGACAATTTCGAAAAAATGCAATTTGTTAATAAGTTGCCAATGCAAGAAAAAAAATAACCTCTTCATACGCAATGAAAAAAATCGCAAATTATTTTTTTACGTTTTAGAAGAAATACATGATTCGTAATAGTTCTTTTTGATTCCAATATAAAAATCTAGGGGTAGGTATAGAAAAAAAAAATATTTAATGTCTGATTTCATTGTAAAACCACTAGGGAACAAAGAGATAAGCCTTAAAACAGTGATGTTTTAAGAAATTTTAAAACAACACAAATTATTAATCATCTTCAAAAACAAGATGAAGCTAAAAAAAAAATGTTCTTGGGCAAATGTAAATAACTCGAAAATCGTTAAAGCGGTTTATTTAAAAATTAATTTTTTATACATACACCCTGTCTCAAGAATAAAGGTCCATTCACATGAAAGCGGCCAACGAATAAATGAACAAATGGGATTTAAAACATCTAATAAGCCTAAATTCTTCACAAAAACCAGACAAAATGGTAGAAAACTTATTTAAATTAATGTTTAGATACTAAAATTTGCGTTTTAATTTCTAAAATTTTGGGGTGGTAAAGTACTAATGAGTTGATAAAATTAAATTAATTAAAATCACGCGGTCAATTGCTATTTACTACTTCTCCGCAATTCCATATAAATACTGTACGACAATCATTTGCTATAAAAAAATAAATATTAATTAGCAAGCCTGATCTAGAAAATAGAGCAGCTGTGTAACTAAAACGCTTATCTATTATTGTGAACTAAATATTTCAGTTTTGTTTTAATTATTATATTTTAAAACAACACATTTATTATTTTGAAAAAACTATCACGTACATTTAATATCTTAATTGATTTGTGGAACTTCAACAACGTGTACGTGTTTAATATACAGGGTGGCGCACCAATTGTGGTAAAATAAGAAATTCAAATAACTTTTTTTTTAATCGATGTATTTCATTTTTTTTTTTATTGGTTAGAAAATTAAATTTTATTTTAAATAGTTAGTTGTTTTTAAAGATTATAGACCGCAAATGACCTCCACGCTGTCCCACGCATATGCGGCAACTGGTCAAAAAATTATTCATTGCGGCCTGAAGAGTTGAAGTTGGGATCGCCTCAATTATTGTCGTTATGGACTGCTTTAATTCAGTTAAATTCCTGGGCTTCGTTTTATACACCTCTTGCTTGACATAACCCCATAAAAAGAAGTCTGGTGCAGTCAGGTCAGGTGACCTTGGGGGCCAGCGAAGAGTGGAGTTCCTAGAAATTAATTTGTTTGCGAATTTTTTGTTTAGCTCCGCCATAACTGGTCTGGCTATATGTGCAGTTGCTCCATCTTGCTGAAACCAAACGCTGTTGAATGGTATACGTCTTCGGCGCAGTTCTGGGTAAAAAAACTCCTTCAACATCTTTAAATAACGGTCCCCATTGACAGTAACGGTTACACCGTTTTCTTCAAAGAAGTACGGCCCGACAATACACCTTGATGAAACTGCGCACCACACAGTGACTCGTTCTGGGTGCAGTTCCGTCTCATGGAGCATTTCTGGATTAGACTCATTCCATATACGGCAATTTTGCTTTTTTACATTGCCGTTAAGATCAAAATGGGCCTCATCAGACATGAACAAACAATTGATCAATGTGTTGTCTTCTTCGGCCATTGATATCATTTTTTGGCAAAATTCCAGGCGAACAGGCAAATCCTGAGGGTTTAACTTGCTAGTAATTTGGACTTTGTACGGAAACAAGTTTAAATCGTCATGAAGTATCCGTTGTAATGACCGTCTACTAATTCCAATTTGCCCCGATAAGTTTCGGGTCGAAACGTTCGGATTGGCCTGTATTGCAGATGCTACTGCTGTGATTGTATCCTGAACCCGAACATTGGCATCTCGATGGTACGGCCTTCGTGCGATGCTTCCAGATTCGGCAAACATGTTTACAAACCTCATAATGGTCCATCTACTCGGGGGATTACCGCCAAACTCCCGCCTAAATTCCCTTTGGACGGAAATGACGGACTGCAAAGCATGGTACCGTTGCACTATCCAAATTCTTTTCTCCGTATCCCAAGCATCCATTTTTATAAATCTAAATAGTAACCTACAAAATAAAAAAAAAAAATAAGCCGATTACTCACACAGAAAAAAAGTTATTACGTTTTATTTTTGTAGCACGATTCGTGCGCCACCCTGTAGTTTTCCATGAAAAATTATATTTTTTATATGTTTTAGTTACGTCCCAGTTTCATATTTTTTTTTCTCTCTCCCTATTTTCTTTTACAATTTGTAACTGCACACATTTCTGGATTAGCAAAAACCGTGGATTGTATAGAAATATGTAAGTGTTGCTATTTACATATGTACATATTAGTTATGAAATTTAGACTTTTTTAGGACAGCAAGTTTGTGTTGAGTTTAGATGTACATACATACATATACATATTAAAAAGAAAGGTTTTTAACTGAATCCCGAAAGGAAGGTATATAACTATAAATAATTTGTAATATGACCTAGTTGAAATGTAATATTGTTGAAGAATCTGGTTCCTCTTCGGCTTTTTTGGTCACTTGATGTGCAATGAAACAAAAAAAATTATTCCATTTACTTTCCCGACGTTTCGACAGGGATTGCTGTCTTCTTCAGGGGATCTTTATTGAAACAATCAATCACAAACACAGATGTATTATTAATAACAATTTATACAATATATGAAATTTCTTAATAGATAATATTTAAGCAAATTTACTTTGACGTTAATGAAACAGAAAAAAAATATAGAATTACAGAAATTAACAAGTAAAATTGATTTGAAATTGTTGAAAAAAAGGTTATGAAGATAAGTCTTGGTTTGTTGGTGACAAAATTTAAAATTTCCTTGCGGTAACAAGAGAGCAGTAAATAGCAGAGATGTTTTGCGTGTCTTGTTTCCTATTCATGTTGTTGTTGTTTTTAAGGATGTGAAGAGTTTCGAGAGTGTACCTTTTGGCAAAGTGTCTCTCCGTTTGAAGTACATATTTCAACCTCTTCGAAATTCGGTTGATGGTTGGTTTCAACACAATGGTTCGCCAGTGCTGTCTTTGCCGAGCTTTTGTTAATGATGTCCGATTTGTGGCCAGACATTCTTTGGCGTAAGAACTGCTTGGTTGTACCCACATAGCAGAGATCGCAGTTTTCACCTTCTTTATCTTTGCAGTTGATCTTGTATAAATGTCAGTTTTTTTTTCTTCTCAGTTTTTGGCTTGAGACATGTGAACAGAGAAGTAAGTGTGCAGTGTGACTTAAATGCCAATTTCACATTATTGCAACGATCCCTTAAAACTTGTTTGAAGTTTGTAGCCAATGTCGGAACATAAACAATACTTTTGTATACTGAATCCGTTACAATGTTTGCTGGAGCTTCAAAATAGACTTTGTTCCTGTAGCGATGTATTAAACTCCTTACAAATTCATCCCTTCACATCTTGCGATCAGTGTTGTTAAGAAACGATGGGAAATAATAAGCCAAAACACATTGACCAAAAAAGCCGAAGAGGAACCAGATTCTTCAACAATAGTATATAACTATATATTTATGTTATTAAAATTCTTGCTAGAAGCGCTGGTAGTATTATATAGTATATTTGTAGTATTATATAGTATATTTGACAATAAACTATTTTTTTAAATTATTTATTCATAATTATTTATAAACTGCTTTGAACTAGAAACTGTGTAATTTAAATTTAACACCAACTATTTTGTATAAACTTTTCATTTTCATTTGAACTGTATTCTGGGGTTAAAACTTGAAACGTCTATCTATGTATAACATCGCTCTTCAAATTACAAACCCTTATTGATGGCTGAAATATCGTCTGCTGGTTTGAAGACATCGACAACCTTGCACTGAACTATACTTTTTTCTGAGCATCAGCATCAGATTTCTTGTAATTTTAGCAATATTTTACGAGGACCTTGAGAGAAAGTGAAAAATATTGACTTGGGTATAAATATTGACTTGGGTATAAACCGTTCATCTTTTCAAGAGTCCAAATTTTTTAGAGCCCATATTATAATGACGAACAGCCTAAATTCGTGTGATGCTAGATGTGAGCCAACGACCAAAGAGAAAATAAAGTGGAAAAGTGGAAAATGGTTGTAATTTTTTTCCAAGGAAGTGATACCGTAACGCAGTAATTAATTATGGTTATAATTTTTCAATAATAATTTAATAAAGGCAAATAAGACTTAAAATTAATGATACACATGATCATTGTCAATTAAGTACAGTAGATATGTTATTGAAAACTAAACTATATAAGGGACTAGCTGACCCGCCCCGGCTTCGCTCAGGTTTAAAAAAACCATGTATAGTATAATAAATTTACAAATTATATTAGGCATGCAATGTCAATTTTTTGAACATAGAATCTGTGAATCCAAGCACTATTCGCTCTGCATACATACATATTTTCCTTTTATATCCGCACCAAAAGTGTAATAATAAAAAAGTGTGAGTGCCGGGACTCACGGTTAAGATGTGTAAACATCAACATTCGCCCGAATGCCTCATAGACCGAGAGCCTACATCAAATTTAGGGTGTGGATGATAGCAAAAATTTACTGGTATTTTTATATAGATCTTAACTTTTCATAAGCAAATTTGAAATCGGTAATGATGCATGGAAAATGCGTTTTTTAGTTTACCGACAAAGGCCCCAACCACGCTTATAAAAAGTTAAGATTTATCTAAACATACCAGTGAATTTTTGCGATCACTCACACCCACAAACAGCAGTGGGCTCTTAGCCAATCATTAAAATTATATTTAAAAATATTTTCCAGTCAATGACCTTATTTCGTATAATTTGACAAAGAAGGCGGCCTTCTATGTTGAAACCCTGCAGCCATGATGAAAACGCAGTCCATGTACTATATCATGGTCTAAGCAACCAACCACATTTCAACCCAAACTGAACTCGACTTTTTGATTTCGTATATAAAGAGTCAGCGTTTAGATACTGAGCGTACATAGCGTTGAACGCACTCAATTTTCGTGAAGCTCAGAACAGAGATTATGGATAATTCATAAGTCTGCTATTACACGATGAATCTAGTTGCATGCGCCTTCTTCGAATTCTTCTTTGTTATTTCGTCCGCTGTTTCAAGCGCTATTACACGTTGAAACCAAAGACGCTGATTACACGAGTCTTTTTTTCGTGCGTTTCGTCTTTTTGACAGGCACGTATCGTCGTGATTACATGGTTCTTTTTTTTATTCGTGAAGACTCTTTCGTTATTTTGAGGAAAAAAAAATTTTGCGGTGGATTTATTTAAAAATAAACAGTGGTTATAAATAAATATTGTTCATATTTGTAGCCTTTTTAAGTATAAAAACTGTTTTACAACACGAAATTAAAAGTTTATAAGTTCTTCGCAAAATGCTTGCTTTTTAGAGATGAGCAGTTAAAATATTCCGTGAAAAATCGATGACAAAATTTATCGAACCTGCAAAATCGATGTTTTCTTCTTTATTTTTAATTTTGGTAGTCAAATACGTTGAATTCACATCAAAATGTGTTTTTGACTTAGGGTCGTTTGTTCAGAGTGGATTACATTTGTAATAAAGGTTCTGCTTGATTTGGCTGATTATCAAATTCGATGATTTACGTTTCAAATTATAGATTCGAGATTTGAAGATTTACCAGTTGCAATAATCCTTTACCAAAGATGATTAGCTGGGAACAAACTGGCACTAAGACTAAATCAGTGCCTATGTTCTTTAACTCTCGCATCAATAAAATTGGTCGATAAGCGCTGAAAAATGGAACAAAACTCATCCTACTTGTTTCATTTTTCACCGTATTTCGACTAATTTTTCCGACCCGAGACATTAAGAATATACGACGAAATATACGACCATAACCCAAAAATAAGAACATTAAAACCATATTTCTGTTATGTGAATTTTTAGGCAAAATACTGTTATATTTCAATCCAACATTTTGGAGAAAATAAAAAAAAAATAAATTGTTGTTGTCGCAGATCCCGCTCTTATAACCTCAAAAAAAATTCGATTTTCTCCTCCAAGAAATTCCATTCAAACGATCTGTGCCTTCAATCTGTAGCTCGCATAAGTCTAGAGACGATTGAAATTAAAATAAATCATATGAGTTTTGTTCCATTTTTTAAGGTTTCTCGACCAATTTTATCGATGCGGGAGTACAGAACGTAGGCACAGACGTAGTAATCAATGGACCGTAAGGCAAAATCACTTTATTTTTATAATATTTATATTCCTTTTCCATGAAATAATCGATTTCTTTGTCAAATTTAATTTGAATCCATCCAGTCATTAGTCAATCGTTTTTTTGTAGAAAGAACACATAGACAACAATGGACGTTTTTGTGAAGTTTCATTCTTTGCAATCGATTCACAATTTCGATTTTTATTTGCATTTTTTAAATTTTTTGTAATCGATTTATTTTATTTTAAAATCGATACTTGAATATCGTTCACTTTTCTATCAACTACGATTTTTACTAACATCTGCTCACCGCTCATCTCTATTCGGTTGTCAAACCACAATCGTCTATGTTCAACCAGAAAAAATCTTCAAATTTTCGTTCCTGCTTTCGTTACTTCATTCCCCCTACATTTCTACACCCCTCACCCAAGCTGTCAAAAAGACGAAACAACCGAAAAAAGTCTTCATGTTATCAGCGTCAAAGTCATGAATCTAATTTGACAGTCCTCTTTATTTTTCATATTCATGTTGGGCTGTGCTCAAGCAATAAAAAATGTTTCTGTTTTTATTTTTGTTTTCAATATTTGATATATTGATATGTTTGTGTGCCTGTAAATGAATATCAGTCAAGAAAAGCAATAATTTATTTTATTTATGTTGTTTTTAAAGATGAATTTCTCATTTCTGGAAAGCCTATAAGCCTAAAGTCAAATAGTTGCACCGAAAATTTTACCCACGCGACACCGGTCACTTTTTTTCCGTCTCATCTTTTAGATTTTTTTTTCTCTTTTGCACTTACGTAGTTCGAAAAGTCGCATGCGTCTAGATGCATCGTGTAATAGCAGACTAATCTCTGGCTCAGAATCAAAATCACGACCACGGCTACAAGATAAGAATCACGACTACAAGATATGTTACGTTTTTTTTACCCTACCGCCAGTATAGATGTTTACACATCAAAAATCTCTGGAACTGAAAGGAAAACGAAATAGAAAAACCGCTCTGGTCTCAAAGCAGTCATGTAATTGAAAAAAAAAGTAATGTAAAGAATACAAAATACGGATAATGCTAAAGAAGCATCAAAAAAAGTCTCGTAAAACTTGGCCCACGACTCACAGGGTAACTGGTCTTCCGTCTTATCTTTTTTATCTTTCGCACTCATTATGTTCGAATAGAGTCAGACGCAAAGCATTATCGTGTAATAAGGGCTTAATATATCCTCAAAGCAGCCAACCAAATTTCAACCCGAACTGAACTCGACCTATCGATTTCTTATATAAATAGCGTTTAGTTACTGAACGTACATATTGTTGAACGCACTCAATTTTCGTGAAGCTCTGAATCACGATCACGACCACGATCACGATTACAACGTTACGTTACGTTTTCTTTTCACCCTACCGCCGGTATAGATGTTTACACATCAATAATATTCGTTACGGTCTACTTCAAAACTTCTAATTGTCAAATTTCCAAAAATATAAACACGATTACTCACAAAAATTCCTCACTTTAGCTGTCACCAGGTCCGGCCCCACCCAAACTTGCGCCCTGTACAAGATTTTTTGAAAACGCACTTTTTTATATCTGCACCCATGCATACACATGGCAAATGGCAGTACATATTTGTTTGCGCAAGATCAGATTATATTTTCTTGCTCCTGATAATTCGCCCTGAGAATTTTGCGCCCTGTGCATTTGTACATTATTTTTAGTTTACCGACAAAGGCCCCAACCACGCTTATTAAAATTAAGATTTATCTAAACATACCAGTGAATTTTTGCGATCACTCACACCCACAAACAGCCAATCATTAAAATTATATTTAAAAATATTTTCCAGTCAATGACCTTATTTCGTATAATTTGACAAAGAAGGCGGCCTTCTATGTTGAAACCCAAGTCCATGTACTATATGGTCTAAGCAACCAACAACATTTCAACCCAAACTGAACTCGACTTTTTGATTTCGTATATAAAGAGTCAGCGTTTAGTTACTGAGCGTACATAGCGTTGAACGCACTCAATTTTCGTAAGGCTCAGAACAGAGATTATGGATAATTCATAAGTCTGCTATTACACGATGAATCTAGTTGCATGCGCCTTCTTCGAATTCTTCTTTGTTATTTCGTCCGCTGTTTCAAGCGCTATTACACGTTGAAACCAAAGACGCTGATTACACGAGTCTTTTTTTCGTGCGTTTCGTCTTTTTGACAGGCACGTATCGTCGTGATTACATGGTTCTTTTTTTCATTCGTGAAGACTCTTTCGTTATTTTGAGGAAAAAAAAATTTTGCGGTGGATTTATTGAAAAATAAACAGTGGTTATAAATAAATTTTGTTCATATTTGTAGCCTTTTTAAGTATAAAAACTGTTTTACAACACGAAATTAAAAGTTTATAAGTTCTTCGCAAAATGCTTGCTTTTTAGAGATGAGCAGTTAAAATATTCCGTGAAAAATCGATGACAAAATTTATCGAACCTGCAAAATCGATGTTTTCTTCTTTATTTTTAATTTTGGTAGTCAAATGCGTTGAATTCACATCAAATGTGTTTTTGACTTAGGGTCGTTTGTTCAGAGTGGATTAAATTTGTAATAAAGGTTCTGCTTGAATCGGCTGATTATCAAATTCGATGATTTACGTTTCAAATTATAGATTCGAGATTTGAAGATTTACCAGTTGCAATAATCCTTTACCAAAGATGATTAGCTGGGAACAAACTGGCACTAAGACTAAATCAGTGCCTATGTTCTTTAACTCTCGCATCAATAAAATTGGTCGATAAGCGCTGAAAAATGGAACAAAACTCATCCTACTTGTTTCATTTTTCACCGTATTTCGACTAATTTTTCCGACCCGAGACATTAAGAATGCAGGCACAGATTGGAAATTGTGACAAATTTAGTCCAGTCATTAACGAAATATACGACCATAACCCAAAAATAAGAACATTAAAACCATATTTCTGTTATGTGAATTTTTAGGCAAAATACTGTTATATTTCAATCCAACATTTTGGAGAAAATAAAAAAAAAAAAAATTGTTGTTGTCGCAGATCCCGCTCTTATAACCTCAAAAAAAATTCGATTTTGTCCTCCAAGAAATTCCATTCAAACGATCTGTGCCTTCAATCTGTAGCTCGCATAAGTCTAGAGACGATTGAAATTAAAACAAATCATATGAGTTTTGTTCCATTTTTTAAGGTTTCTCGACCAATTTTATCGATGCGGGAGTACAGAACGTAGGCACAGACGTAGTAATCAATGGACCGTAAGGCAAAATCACTTTATTTTTATTATATTCATATTCCTTTTCCATGAAATAATCGATTTCTTTGTCAAATTTAATTTGAATCCATCCAGTCATTAGTCAATCGAAAAAAATATAATTTCACACATTTAATATCAAAGAGAATTATGTTTTTTTGTAGAAAGAACACATAGACAACAATGGACGTTTTTGTGAAGTTTCATTCTTTGCATTCGATTCACAATTTCGATTTTTATTTGCATTTTTTTAAATTTTTTGTAATCGATTTATTTTATTTTAAAATCGATACTTGAATATCGTTCACTTTTCTATCAACTACGATTTTTGCTGACATCTGCTCACCGCTCATCTCTATTCGGTTGTCAAACCACAATCGTCTATGTTTGACCAGAAAAAATCTTCAAATTTTCGTTCCTACTTTCGTTACTTCATTCCCCCTACATTTCTACACCCCTCACCCAAGCTGTCAAAAAGACGAAACAACCGAAAAAAGTCTTCATGTAATCAGCGTCAAAGTCATGAATCTAATTTGACAGTCCTCTTTATTTTTCATATTCATGTTGGGCTGTGCTCAAGCAATAAAAAATGTTTCTGTTTTTATTTTTGTTTTCAATATTTGATATATTGATATGTTTGTGTGCCTGTAAATGAATATCAGTCAAGAAAAGCAATAATTTATTTTATTTATGTTGTTTTTAAAGATGAATTTCTCATTTCTGGAAAGCCTATAAGCCTAAAGTCAAATAGTTGCACCGAAAATTTTACCCACGCGACACCGGTCACTTTTTTTCCGTCTCATCTTTTAGATTTTTTTTTCTCTTTTGCACTTACGTAGTTCGAAAAGTCGCATGCGTCTAGATGCATCGTGTAATAGCAGACTAATCTCTGGCTCAGAATCAAAATCACGACCACGGCTACAAGATAAGAATCACGACTACAAGATATGTTACGTTTTTTTTCACCCTACCGCCAGTATAGATGTTTACACATCAAAAATCTCTGGAACTGAAAGGAAAACGAAATAGAAAAACCGCTCTGGTCTCAAAGCAGTCATGTAATTGAAAAAAAAGTAATGTAAAGAATACAAAATACGGATAATGCTGAAGAAGCATCAAAAAAAGTCTCGTAAAACTTGGCCCACGACTCACAGGGTAACTGGTCTTCCGTCTTATCTTTTTTATCTTTCGCACTCATTATGTTCGAATAGTCAGACGCAAAGAATCATCGTGTAATAAGGGCTTAATATATCCTCAAAGCAGCCAACCAAATTTCGACCCGAACTGAACTCGACCTATCGATTTCTTATATAAATAGCGTTTCGTTACTGAACGTACATATTGTTGAACGCACTCAATTTTCGTGAAGCTCTGAATCACGATCACGACCACGATCACGATTACAACGTTACGTTACGTTTTCTTTTCACCCTACCGCCAGTATAGATGTTTACACATCAATAATATTCGTTACGGTCTACTTCAAAACTTCTAATTGTCAAATTTCCAAAAATATAAACACGATTACTCACAAAAATTCCTCACTTTAGCTGTCACCAGGGCCGGCCCCACCCAAACTTGCGCCCTGTGCAAGATTTTTTGAAAACGCACTTTTTTTATATCTGCACCCATGCATACACATGGCAAATGGCAGTACATATTTGTTTGCGCAAGATCAGATTATATTTTCTTGCTCCTGATAATTCGCCCTGAGAATTTTGCGCCCTGTGCATTTGTACATTATTTTTAGTTTACCGACAAAGGCCCCAACCACGCTTATTAAAATTAAGATTTTTCTAAACATACCAGTGAATTTTTGCGATCACTCACACCCACAAACAGCAGTGGGCTCTTAGCCAATCATTAAAATTATATTTAAAAATATTTTCCAGTCAATGACCTTATTTCGTATAATTTGACAAAGAAGGCGGCCTTCTATGTTGAAACCCTGCAGCCATGATGAAAGCGCAGTCCATGTACTATATCATGGTCTAAGCAACCAACCACATTTCAACCCAAACTGAACTCGACTTTTTGATTTCGTATATAAAGAGTCAGCGTTTAGATACTGAGCGTACATAGCGTTGAACGCACTCAATTTTCGTGAAGCTCAGAACAGAGATTATGGATAATTCATAAGTCTGCTATTACACGATGAATCTAGTTGCATGCGCCTTCTTCGAATTCTTCTTTGTTATTTCGTCCGCTGTTTCAAGCGCTATTACACGTTGAAACCAAAGACGCTGATTACACGAGTCTTTTTTTCGTGCGTTTCGTCTTTTTGACAGGCACGTATCGTCGTGATTACATGGTTCTTTTTTTCATTCCTGAAGACTCTTTCGTTATTTTGAGGAAAAAAAATTTTGCGGTGGATTTATTGAAAAATAAACAGTGGTTATAAATAAATTTTGTTCATATTTGTAGCTTTTTTAAGTATAAAAACTGTTTTACAACACGAAATTAAAAGTTTATAAGTTCTTCGCAAAATGCTTGCTTTTTAGAGATGAGCAGTTAAAATATTCCGTGAAAAATCGATGACAAAATTTATCGAACCTGCAAAATCGATGTTTTCTTCTTTATTTTTAATTTTGGTAGTCAAATACGTTGAATTCACATCAAAATGTGTTTTTGACTTAGGGTCGTTTGTTCAGAGTGGATTAAATTTGTAGTAAAGGTTCTGCTTGAATCGGCTGATTATCAAATTCGATGATTTACGTTTCAAATTATAGATTCGAGATTTGAAGATTTACCAGTTGCAATAATCCTTTACCAAAGATGATTAGCTGGGAACAAACTGGCACTAAGACTAAATCAGTGCCTATGTTCTTTAACTCTCGCATCAATAAAATTGGTCGATAAGCGCTGAAAAATGGAACAAAACTCATCCTACTTGTTTCATTTTTCACCGTATTTCGACTAATTTTTCCGACCCGAGACATTAAGAATATACGACGAAATATACGACCATAACCCAAAAATAAGAACATTAAAACCATATTTCTGTTATGTGAATTTTTAGGCAAAATACTGTTATATTTCAATCCAACATTTTGGAGAAAATAAAAAAAAAATAAATTGTTGTTGTCGCAGATCCCGCTCTTATAACCTCAAAAAAAATTCGATTTTGTCCTCCAAGAAATTCCATTCAAACGATCTGTGCCTTCAATCTGTAGCTCGCATAAGTCTAGAGACTATTGAAATTAAAACAAATCATATGAGTTTTGTTCCATTTTTTAAGGTTTCTCGACCAATTTTATCGATGCGGGAGTACAGAACGTAGGCACAGACGTAGTTATCAATGGACCGTAAGGCAAAATCACTTTATTTTTATTATATTCATATTCCTTTTCCATGAAATAATCGATTTCTTTGTCAAATTTAATTTGAATCCATCCAGTCATTAGTCAATCGAAAAAAATATAATTTCACACATTTAATATCAAAGAGAATTATGTTTTTTTGTAGAAAGAACACATAGACAGCAATGGACGTTTTTGTGAAGTTTCATTCTTTGCATTCGATTCACAATTTCGATTTTTATTTGCATTTTTTTAAATTTTTTGTAATCGATTTATTTTATTTTAAAATCGATACTTGAATATCGTTCACTTTTCTTTCAACTACGATTTTTGCTGACATCTGCTCACCGCTCATCTCTATTCGGTTGTCAAACCGCAATCGTCTATGTTTGACCAGAAAAAATCTTCAAATTTTCGTTCCTACTTTCGTTACTTCATTCCCCCTACATTTCTACACCCCTCACCCAAGCTGTCAAAAAGACGAAACAACCGAAAAAAGTCTTCATGTAATCAGCGTCAAAGTCATGAATCTAATTTGACAGTCCTCTTTATTTTTCATATTCATGTTTCTGTTTTTATTTTTGTTTTCAATATTTGATATATTGATATGTTTGTGTGCCTGTAAATGAATATCAGTCAAGAAAAGCAATAATTTATTTTATTTATGTTGTTTTTAAAGATGAATTTCTCATTTCTGGAAAGCCTATAAGCCTAAAGTCAAATAGTTGCACCGAAAATTTTACCCACGCGACACCGGTCACTTTTTTTCCGTCTCATCTTTTAGATTTTTTTTTCTCTTTTGCACTTACGTAGTTCGAAAAGTCGCATGCGTCTAGATGCATCGTGTAATAGCAGACTAATCTCTGGCTCAGAATCAAAATCACGACCACGGCTACAAGATAAGAATCACGACTACAAGATATGTTACGTTTTTTTTCACCCTACCACCAGTATAGATGTTTACACATCAAAAATCTCTGGAACTGAAAGGAAAACGAAATAGAAAAACCGCTCTGGTCTCAAAGCAGTCATGTAATTGAAAAAAAAGTAATGTAAAGAATACAAAATACGGATAATGCTGAAGAAGCATCAAAAAAAGTCTCGTAAAACTTGGCCCACGACTCACAGGGTAACTGGTCTTCCGTCTTATCTTTTTTATCTTTCGCACTCATTATGTTCGAATAGTCAGACGCAAAGAATCATCGTGTAATAAGGGCTTAATATATCCTCAAATCAGCCAAAAAAATTTCGACCCGAACTGAACTCGACCTATCGATTTCTTATATAAATAGCGTTTCGTTACTGAACGTACATATTGTTGAACGCACTCAATTTTCGTGAAGCTCTGAATCACGATCACGACCACGATCACGATTACAACGTTACGTTACGCTTTCTTTTCACCCTACCGCCAGTATAGATGTTTACACATCAATAATATTCGTTACGGTCTACTTCAAAACTTCTAATTGTCAAATTTCCAAAAATATAAACACGATTACTCACAAAAATTCCTCACTTTAGCTGTCACCAGGGCCGGCCCCACCCAAACTTGCGCCCTGTGCAAGATTTTTTGAAAACGCACTTTTTTATATCTGCACCCATGCATACACATGGCAAATGGCAGTACATATTTGTTTGCGCAAGATCAGATTATATTTTCTTGCTCCTGATAATTCGCCCTGAGAATTTTGCGCCCTGTGCATTTGTACATTATTTTTAGTTTACCGACAAAGGCCCCAACCACGCTTATTAAAATTAAGATTTATCTAAACATACCAGTGAATTTTTGCGATCACTCACACCCACAAACAGCAGTGGGCTCTTAGCCAATCATTAAAATTATATTTAAAAATATTTTCCAGTCAATGACCTTATTTCGTATAATTTGACAAAGAAGGCGGCCTTCTATGTTGAAACCCTGCAGCCATGATGAAAACGCAGTCCATGTACTATATCATGGTCTAAGCAACCAACCACATTTCAACCCAAACTGAACTCGACTTTTTGATTTCGTATATAAAGAGTCAGCGTTTAGATACTGAGCGTACATAGCGTTGAGCGCACTCAATTTTCGTGAAGCTCAGAACAGAGATTATGGATAATTCATAAGTCTGCTATTACACGATGAATCTAGTTGCATGCGCCTTCTTCGAATTCTTCTTTGTTATTTCGTCCGCTGTTTCAAGCGCTATTACACGTTGAAACCAAAGTCGCTGATTACACGAGTCTTTTTTTCGTGCGTTTCGTCTTTTTGACAGGCACGTTTCGTCGTGATTACATGGTTCTTTTTTTCATTCGTGAAGACTCTTTCGTTATTTTGAGGAAACAAAATTTTGCGGTGGATTTATTGAAAAATAAACAGTGGTTATAAATAAATTTTGTTCATATTTGTAGCCTTTTTAAGTATAAAAACTGTTTTACAACACGAAATTAAAAGTTTATAAGTTCTTCGCAAAATGCTTGCTTTTTAGAGATGAGCAGTTAAAATATTCCGTGAAAAATCGATGACAAAATTTATCGAACCTGCAAAATCGATGTTTTCTTCTTTATTTTTAATTTTGGTAGTCAAATACGTTGAATTCACATCAAAATGTGTTTTTGACTTAGGGTCGTTTGTTCAGAGTGGATTAAATTTGTAATAAAGGTTCTGCTTGAATCGGCTGATTATCAAATTCGATGATTTACGTTTCAAATTATAGATTCGAGATTTGAAGATTTACCAGTTGCAATAATCCTTTACCAAAGATGATTAGCTGGGAACAAACTGGCACTAAGACTAAATCAGTGCCTATGTTCTTTAACTCTCGCATCAATAAAATTGGTCGATAAGCGCTGAAAAATGGAACAAAACTCATCCTACTTGTTTCATTTTTCACCGTATTTCGACTAATTTTTCCGACCCGAGACATTAAGAATATACGACGAAATATACGACCATAACCCAAAAATAAGAACATTAAAACCATATTTCTGTTATGTGAATTTTTAGGCAAAATACTGTTATATTTCAATCCAACATTTTGGAGAAAATAAAAAAAAAATAAATTGTTGTTGTCGCAGATCCCGCTCTTATAACCTCAAAAAAAATTCGATTTTCTCCTCCAAGAAATTCCATTCAAACGATCTGTGCCTTCAATCTGTAGCTCGCATAAGTCTAGAGACGATTGAAATTAAAACAAATCATATGAGTTTTGTTCCATTTTTTAAGGTTTCTCGACCAATTTTATCGATGCGGGAGTACAGAACGTAGGCACAGACGTAGTAATCAATGGACCGTAAGGCAAAATCACTTTATTTTTATTATATTTATATTCCTTTTCCATGAAATAATCGATTTCTTTGTCAAATTTAATTTGAATCCATCCAGTCATTAGTCAATCGAAAAAAATATAATTTCACACATTTAATATCAAAGAGAATTATGTTTTTTTGTAGAAAGAACACATAGACAGCAATGGACGTTTTTGTGAAGTTTCATTCTTTGCATTCGATTCACAATTTCGATTTTTATTTGCATTTTTTAAAATTTTTTGTAATCGATTTATTTTATTTTAAAATCGATACTTGAATATCGTTCACTTTTCTTTCAACTACGATTTTTGCTGACATCTGCTCACCGCTCATCTCTATTCGGTTGTCAAACCACAATCGTCTATGTTTGACCAGAAAAAATCTTCAAATTTTCGTTCCTACTTTCGTTACTTCATTCCCCCTACATTTCTACACCCCTCACCCAAGCTGTCAAAAAGACGAAACAACCGAAAAAAGTCTTCATGTAATCAGCGTCAAAGTCATGAATCTAATTTGACAGTCCTCTTTATTTTTCATATTCATGTTTCTGTTTTTATTTTTGTTTTCAATATTTGATATATTGATATGTTTGTGTGCCTGTAAATGAATATCAGTCAAGAAAAGCAATAATTTATTTTATTTATGTTGTTTTTAAAGATGAATTTCACATTTCTGGAAAGCCTATAAGCCTAAAGTCAAATAGTTGCACCGAAAATTTTACCCACGCGACACCGGGCACTTTTTTTCCGTCTCATCTTTTAGATTTTTTTTTTCTCTTTTGCACTTACGTAGTTCGAAAAGTCGCATGCGTCTAGATGCATCGTGTAATAGCAGACTAATCTCTGGCTCAGAATCAAAATCACGACCACGGCTACAAGATAAGAATCACGACTACAAGATATGTTACGTTTTTTTCACCCTACCGCCAGTATAGATGTTTACACATCAAAAATCTCTGGAACTGAAAGGAAAACGAAATAGAAAAACCGCTCTGGTCTCAAAGCAGTCATGTAATTGAAAAAAAATAATGCAAAGAATACAAAATACGGACAATGCTAAAGAAGCGTCAAAAAGAGTCTCATAAAACTTGGCCCACGACTCACAGGGTAACTGGTCTTCCGTCTTATCTTTTTTATCTTTCGCACTCATTATGTTCGAATAGAGTCAGACGCAAAGAATCATCGTGTAATAGAAGCTTAATATATCCTTCAAAGCAAGCAACCAAATTTCAACCCGAACTGAACTCGACCTATCGATTTCTTATATAAATAGCGTTTCGTTACTGAACGTACATATTGTTGAACGCACTCAATTTTCGTGAAGCTCTGAATCACGAACACGATCACGATTACAACGTTACGTTACGTTTTCTTTTCACCCTACCGCCGGTATAGATGTTTACACATCAATAATATTCGTTACGGTCTACTTCAAAACTTCTAATTGTCAAATTTCCAAAAATATAAACACGATTACTCACAAAAATTCCTCACTTTAGCTGTCACCAGGGCCGGCCCCACCCAAACTTGCGTCCTGTGCAAGATTTTTTGAAAACGCACTTTTTTATATCTGCACCCAAGCATACACATGGCAAATGGCAGTACATATTTGTTTGCGCAAGATCAGATTATATTTTCTTGCTCCTGATAATTCGCCCTGAGAATTTTGCACCCTGTGCATTTGTAAATCATTTTTAGTTTACCGACAAAGGCCCCAACCACGCTTATAAAAAGTTAAGATTTATCTAAACATACCAGTGAATTTTTGCGATCACTCACACCCACAAACAGCAGTGGGCTCTTAGCCAATCATTAAAATTATTTTTAAAAATATTTTCCAGTCAATGACCTTATTTCGTAAAAATTGAAAAAGAAGGCGGCCTTCTATGTTGAAACCCTGCAGCCATGATGAAAGCGCAGTCCATGTACTATATGGTCTAAGCAACCAACCACATTTCAACCCAAACTGAACTCGACTTTTTGATTTCGTATATAAAGAGTCAGCGTTTAGTTACTGAGCGTACATAGCGTTGAACGCACTCAATTTTCTTGAAGCTCAGAACAGAGATTATGGATAATTCATAAGTCTGCTATTACACGATGAATCTAGTTGCATGCGCCTTCTTCTAATTCTTCTTTGTTATTTCGTCCGCTGTTTCAAGCGCTATTACACGTTGAAACCAAAGACGCTGATTACACGAGTCTTTTTTTCGTGCGTTTCGTCTTTTTGACAGGCACGTATCGTCGTGATTACATGGTTCTTTTTTTCATTCGTGAAGACTCTTTCGTTATTTTGAGGAAAAAAAAATTTTGCGGTGGATTTATTGAAAAATAAACAGTGGTTATAAATAAATATTGTTCATATTTGTAGCCTTTTTAAGTATAAAAACTGTTTTACAACACGAAATTAAAAGTTTATAAGTTCTTCGCAAAATGCTTGCTTTTTAGAGATGAGCAGTTAAAATATTCCGTGAAAAATCGATGACAAAATTTATCGAACCTGCAAAATCGATGTTTTCTTCTTTATTTTTAATTTTGGTAGTCAAATACGTTGAATTCACATCAAAATGTGTTTTTGACTTAGGGTCGTTTGTTCAGAGTGGATTAAATTTGTAATAAAGGTTCTGCTTGAATCGGCTGATTATCAAATTCGATGATTTACGTTTCAAATTATAGATTCGAGATTTGAAGATTTACCAGTTGCAATAATCCTTTACCAAAGATGATTAGCTGGGAACAAACTGGCACTAAGACTAAATCAGTGCCTATGTTCTTTAACTCTCGCATCAATAAAATTGGTCGATAAGCGCTGAAAAATGGAACAAAACTCATCCTACTTGTTTCATTTTTCACCGTATTTCGACTAATTTTGCCGACCCGAGACATTAAGAACGCAGGCACAGATTGGAAATTGTGACAAATTTAGTCCAGTCATTAACGAAATATACGACCATAACCCAAAAATAAGAACATTAAAACCATATTTCTGTTATGTGAATTTTTAGGCAAAATACTGTTATATTTCAATCCAACATTTTGGAGAAAATAAAAAAAAATAAATTGTTGTTTTCGCAGATCCCGTTTTTATAACCTCAAAAAAAATTCGATTTTCTCCTCCAAGAAATTCCATTCAAACGATCTGTGCCTTCAATCAGTAGCTCGCATAAGTCTAGAGACGATTGAAATTAAAACAAATCATATGAGTTTTGTTCCATTTTTTAAGGTTTCTCGACCAATTTTATCGATGCGGGAGTACAGAACGTAGGCACAGACGTAGTAATCAATGGACCGTAAGGCAAAATCACTTTATTTTTATTATATTTATATTCCTTTTCCATCGATTTCTTTGTCAAATTTAATTTGAATCCATCCAGTCATTAGTCAATCGAAAAAATATAATTTCACACATTTAATATCAAAGAGAATTATGTTTTTTTGTAGAAAGAACACATAGACAACAATGGACGTTTTTGTGAAGTTTCATTCTTTGCATTCGATTCACAATTTCGATTTTTATTTGCATTTTTTTAAATTTTTTGTAATCGATTTATTTTATTTTAAAATCGATACTTGAATATCGTTCATTTTTCTATCAACTACGATTTTTGCTGACATCTGCTCACCGCTCATCTCTATTCGGTTGTCAAACCACAATCGTCTATGTTTGACCAGAAAAAATCTTCAAATTTTCGTTCCTGCTTTCGTTACTTCATTCCCCCTACATTTCTACACCCCTCACCCAAGCTGTCAAAAAGACGAAACAACCGAAAAAAGTCTTCATGTAATCAGCGTCAAAGTCATGAATCTAATTTGACAGTCCTCTTTATTTTTCATATTCATGTTGGGCTGTGCTCAAGCAATAAAAAATGTTTCTGTTTTTATTTTTGTTTTCATTATTTGATATATTGTAGAAAGAAAGGTTTGTCTGCCTGTAAATGAATATCAGTCAAGAAAAGCAATAATTTATTTTATTTATGTTGTTTTTAAAGATGAATTTCTCATTTCTGGAAAGCCTATAAGCCTAAAGTCAAATAGTTGCACCGAAAATTTTACCCACGCGCCACCGGTCACTTTTTTTCCGTCTCATCTTTTAGATTTTTTTTCTCTTTTGCACTTACGTAATTCGAAAAGTCGCAAGCGTCTAGATGCATCGTGTAATAGCAGACTAATCTCTGGCTCAGAATCAAAATCACGACCACGGCTACAAGATAAGAATCACGACTACAAGATATGTTACGTTTTTTTCACCCTACCGCCAGTATAGATGTTTACACATCAAAAATCTCTGGAACTGAAAGGAAAACGAAATAGAAAAACCGCTCTGGTCTCAAAGCAGTCATGTAATTGAAAAAAAGTAATGCAAAGAATACAAAATACGGACAATGCTAAAGAAGCGTCAAAAAGAGTCTCATAAAACTTGGCCCACGACTCACAGGGTAACTGGTCTTCCTTCTTATCTTTTTTATCTTTCGCACTCATTATGTTCGAATAGAGTCAGACGCAAAGAATCATCGTGTAATAGGAGCTTAGTATATCCTCAAAGCAAGCAACCAAATTTCAACCCGAACTGAACTCGACCTATCTATTTCTTATATAAATACTCAGAGTTTAGTTACTGAACGTACATATTGTTGAACGCACTCAATTTTCGTGAAGCTCTGAATCACGATCACGACCACGATCACGATTACAACGTTACGTTACGTTTTCTTTTCACCCTACCGCCGGTATAGATGTTTACACATCAATAATATTCGTTACGGTCTACTTCAAAACTTCTAATTGTCAAATTTCCAAAAATATAAACACGATTACTCACAAAAATTCCTCACTTTAGCTGTCACCAGGGCCGGCCCCACCCAAACTTGCGCCCTGTGCAAGATTTTTTGAAAACGCATTTTTTTATATCTGCACCCAAGCATACACATGGCAAATGGCAGTACATATTTGTTTGCGCAAGATCAGATTATATTTTCTTGCTCCTGATAATTCGCCCTGAGAATTTTGCGCCCTGTGCATTTGTAAATCATTTTTAGTTTACCGACAAAGGCCCCAACCACGCTTATAAAAAGTTAAGATTTATCTAAACATACCAGTGAATTTTTGCGATCACTCACACCCACAAACAGCAGTGGGCTCTTAGCCAATCATTAAAATTATATTTAAAAATATTTTCCAGTCAATGACCTTATTTCGTATAATTTGACAAAGAAGGCGGCCTTCTATGTTGAAACCCTGCAGCCATGATGAAAGCGCAGTCCATGTACTATGGTCTAAGCAACCAACCACATTTCAAACCAAACTGAACTCGACTTTTTGATTTCGTATATAAAGAGTCAGCGTTTAGTTACTGAGCGTACATAGCGTTGAACGCACTCAATTTTCTTGAAGCTCAGAACAGACATTATGGATAATTCATAAGTCTGCTATTACACGATGAATCTAGTTGCATGCGCCTTCTTCGAATTCTTCTTTGTTATTTCGTCCGCTGTTTCAAGCGCTATTACACGTTGAAACCAAAGACGCTGATTACACGAGTCTTTTTTTCGTGCGTTTCGTCTTTTTGACAGGCACGTATCGTCGTGATTACATGGTTCTTTTTTTCATTCGTGAAGACACTTTCGTTATTTTGAGGAAAAAAAAATTTTGCGGTGGATTTATTGAAAAATAAACAGTGGTTATAAATAAATATTGTTCATATTTGTAGCCTTTTTAAGTATAAAAACTGTTTTACAACACGAAATTAAAAGTTTATAAGTTCTTCGCAAAATGCTTGCTTTTTAGAGATGAGCAGTTAAAATATTCCGTGAAAAATCGATGACAAAATTTATCGAACCTGCAAAATCGATGTTTTCTTCTTTATTTTTAATTTTGGTAGTCAAACGTTGAATTCACATCAAAATGTGTTTTTGACTTAGGGTCGTTTGTTCAGAGTGGATTAAATTTGTAATAAAGGTTCTGCTTGAATCGGCTGATTATCAAATTCGATGATTTACGTTTCAAATTATAGATTCGAGATTTGAAGATTTACCAGTTGCAATAATCCTTTACCAAAGATGATTAGCTGGGAACAAACTGGCACTAAGACTAAATCAGTGCCTATGTTCTTTAACTCTCGCATCAATAAAATTGGTCGATAAGCGCTGAAAAATGGAAGAAAACTCATCCTACTTGTTTCATTTTTCACCGTATTTCGACTAATTTTGCCGACCCGAGACATTAAGAACGCAGGCACAGATTGGAAATTGTGACAAATTTAGTCCAGTCATTAACGAAATATACGACCATAACCCAAAAATAAGAACATTAAAACCATATTTCTGTTATGTGAATTTTTAGGCAAAATACTGTTATATTTCAATCCAACATTTTGGAGAAAATAAAAAAAAAATAAATTGTTGTTGTCGCAGATCCCGCTCTTATAACCTCAAAAAAAATTCGATTTTCTCCTCCAAGAAATTCCATTCAAACGATCTGTGCCTTCAATCTGTAGCTCGCATAAGTCTAGAGACGATTGAAATTAAAACAAATCATATGAGTTTTGTTCCATTTTGTAAGGTTTCTCGACCAATTTTATCGATGCGGGAGTACAGAACGTAGGCACAGACGTAGTAATCAATGGACCGTAAGGCAAAATCACTTTATTTTTATTATATTTATATTCCTTTTCCATGAAATAATCGATTTCTTTGTCAAATTTAATTTGAATTCATCCAGTCATTAGTCAATCGAAAAAAAATATAATTTCACACATTTAATATCAAAGAGAATTATGTTTTTTTGTAGAAAGAACACATAGACAACAATGGACGTTTTTGTGAAGTTTCATTCTTTGCATTCGATTCACAATTTCGATTTTTATTTGCATTTTTTTAAATTTTTTGTAATCGATTTATTTTATTTTAAAATCGATACTTGAATATCGTTCGTTTTCTATCAACTACGATTTTTGCTGACATCTGCTCACCGCTCATCTCTATTCGGTTGTCAAACCACAATCGTCTATGTTTGACCAGAAAAAATCTTCAAATTTTCGTTCCTGCTTTCGTTACTTCATTCCCCCTACATTTCTACACCCCTCACCCAAGCTGTCAAAAAGACGAAACAACCGAAAAAAGTCTTCATGTAATCAGCGTCAAAGTCATGAATCTAATTTGACAGTCCTCTTTATTTTTCATATTCATGTTGGGCTGTGCTCAAGCAATAAAAAATGTTTCTGTTTTTATTTTTGTTTTCATTATTTGATATATTGTAGAAAGAAAGGTTTGTCTGCCTGTAAATGAATATCAGTCAAGAAAAGCAATAATTTATTTTATTTATGTTGTTTTTAAAGATGAATTTCTCATTTCTGGAAAGCCTATAAGCCTAAAGTCAAATAGTTGCACCGAAAATTTTACCCACGCGACACCGGTCACTTTTTTTCCGTCTCATCTTTTAGATTTTTTTTTCTCTTTTGCACTTACGTAGTTCGAAAAGTCGCAAGCGTCTAGATGCATCGTGTAATAGCAGACTAATCTCTGGCTCAGAATCAAAATCACGACCACGGCTACAAGATAAGAGTCACGACTACAAGATATGTTACGTTTTTTTCACCCTACCGCCAGTATAGATGTTTACACATCAAAAATCTCTGGAACCGAAAGGAAAACGAAATAGAAAAACCGCTCTGGTCTCAAAGCAGTCATGTAATTGAAAAAAAGTAATGCAAAGAATACAAAATACGGACAATGCTAAAGAAGCGTCAAAAAGAGTCTCATAAAACTTGGCCCATGACTCACAGGGTAACTGGTCTTCCTTCTTATCTTTTTTATCTTTCGCACTCATTATGTTCGAATAGAGTCAGACGCAAAGAATCATCGTGTAATAGGAGCTTAATATATCCTCAAAGCAAGCAACCAAATTTCAACCCGAACTGAACTCGACCTATCTATTTCTTATATAAATACTCAGCGTTTAGTTACTGAACGTACATATTGTTGAACGCACTCAATTTTCGTGAAGCTCTGAATCACGATCACGACCACGATCACGATTACAACGTTACGTTACGTTTTCTTTTCACCCTACCGCCGGTATAGATGTTTACACATCAATAATATTCGTTACGGTCTACTTCAAAACTTCTAATTGTCAAATTTCCAAAAATATAAACACGATTACTCACAAAAATTCCTCACTTTAGCTGTCACCAGGGCCGGCCCCACCCAAACTTGCGCCCTGTGCAAGATTTTTTGAAAACGCATTTTTTTATATCTGCACCCAAGCATACACATGGCAAATGGCAGTACATATTTGTTTGCGCAAGATCAGATTATATTTTCTTGCTCCTGATAATTCGCCCTGAGAATTTTGCGCCCTGTGCATTTGTAAATCATTTTTAGTTTACCGACAAAGGCCCCAACCACGCTTATAAAAAGTTAAGATTTATCTAAACATACCAGTGAATTTTTGCGATCACTCACACCCACAAACAGCAGTGGGCTCTTAGCCAATCATTAAAATTATATTTAAAAATATTTTCCAGTCAATGACCTTATTTCGTATAATTTGACAAAGAAGGCGGCCTTCTATGTTGAAACCCTGCAGCCATGATGAAAGCGCAGTCCATGTACTATATGGTCTAAGCAACCAACCACATTTCAAACCAAACTGAACTCGACTTTTTGATTTCGTATATAAAGAGTCAGCGTTTAGTTACTGAGCGTACATAGCGTTGAACGCACTCAATTTTCTTGAAGCTCAGAACAGACATTATGGATAATTCATAAGTCTGCTATTACACGATGAATCTAGTTGCATGCGCCTTCTTCGAATTCTTCTTTGTTATTTCGTCCGCTGTTTCAAGCGCTATTACACGTTGAAACCAAAGACGCTGATTACACGAGTCTTTTTTTCGTGCGTTTCGTCTTTTTGACAGGCACGTATCGTCGTGATTACATGGTTCTTTTTTTCATTCGTGAAGACTCTTTCGTTATTTTGAGGAAAAAAAAAATTTGCGGTGGATTTATTGAAAAATAAACAGTGGTTATAAATAAATATTGTTCATATTTGTAGCCTTTTTAAGTATAAAAACTGTTTTACAACACGAAATTAAAAGTTTATAAGTTCTTCGCAAAATGCTTGCTTTTTAGAGATGAGCAGTTAAAATATTCCGTGAAAAATCGATGACAAAATTTATCGAACCTGCAAAATCGATGTTTTCTTCTTTATTTTTAATTTTGGTAGTCAAATACGTTGAATTCACATCAAAATGTGTTTTTGACTTAGGGTCGTTTGTTCAGAGTGGATTAAATTTGTAATAAAGGTTCTGCTTGAATCGGCTGATTATCAAATTCGATGATTTACGTTTCAAATTATAGATTCGAGATTTGAAGATTTACCAGTTGCAATAATCCTTTACCAAAGATGATTAGCTGGGAACAAACTGGCACTAAGACTAAATCAGTGCCTATGTTCTTTAACTCTCGCATCAATAAAATTGGTCGATAAGCGCTGAAAAATGGAAGAAAACTCATCCTACTTGTTTCATTTTTCACCGTATTTCGACTAATTTTGCCGACCCGAGACATTAAGAACGCAGGCACAGATTGGAAATTGTGACAAATTTAGTCCAGTCATTAACGAAATATACGACCATAACCCAAAAATAAGAACATTAAAACCATATTTCTGTTATGTGAATTTTTAGGCAAAATACTGTTATATTTCAATCCAACATTTTGGAGAAAATAAAAAAAAAATAAATTGTTGTTGTCGCAGATCCCGCTCTTATAACCTCAAAAAAAATTCGATTTTCTCCTCCAAGAAATTCCATTCAAACGATCTGTGCCTTCAATCTGTAGCTCGCATAAGTCTAGAGACGATTGAAATTAAAACAAATCATATGAGTTTTGTTCCATTTTGTAAGGTTTCTCGACCAATTTTATCGATGCGGGAGTACAGAACGTAGGCACAGACGTAGTAATCAATGGACCGTAAGGCAAAATCACTTTATTTTTATTATATTTATATTCCTTTTCCATGAAATAATCGATTTCTTTGTCAAATTTAATTTGAATTCATCCAGTCATTAGTCAATCGAAAAAAAATATAATTTCACACATTTAATATCAAAGAGAATTATGTTTTTTTGTAGAAAGAACACATAGACAACAATGGACGTTTTTGTGAAGTTTCATTCTTTGCATTCGATTCACAATTTCGATTTTTATTTGCATTTTTTTAAATTTTTTGTAATCGATTTATTTTATTTTAAAATCGATACTTGAATATCGTTCGTTTTCTATCAACTACGATTTTTGCTGACATCTGCTCACCGCTCATCTCTATTCGGTTGTCAAACCACAATCGTCTATGTTTGACCAGAAAAAATCTTCAAATTTTCGTTCCTGCTTTCGTTACTTCATTCCCCCTACATTTCTACACCCCTCACCCAAGCTGTCAAAAAGACGAAACAACCGAAAAAAGTCTTCATGTAATCAGCGTCAAAGTCATGAATCTAATTTGACAGTCCTCTTTATTTTTCATATTCATGTTGGGCTGTGCTCAAGCAATAAAAAATGTTTCTGTTTTTATTTTTGTTTTCATTATTTGATATATTGTAGAAAGAAAGGTTTGTCTGCCTGTAAATGAATATCAGTCAAGAAAAGCAATAATTTATTTTATTTATGTTGTTTTTAAAGATGAATTTCTCATTTCTGGAAAGCCTATAAGCCTAATGTCAAATAGTTGCACCGAAAATTTTACCCACGCGACACCGGTCACTTTTTTTCCGTCTCATCTTTTAGATTTTTTTTTCTCTTTTGCACTTACGTAGTTCGAAAAGTCGCAAGCGTCTAGATGCATCGTGTAATAGCAGACTAATCTCTGGCTCAGAATCAAAATCACGACCACGGCTACAAGATAAGAGTCACGACTACAAGATATGTTACGTTTTTTTCACCCTACCGCCAGTATAGATGTTTACACATCAAAAATCTCTGGAACCGAAAGGAAAACGAAATAGAAAAACCGCTCTGGTCTCAAAGCAGTCATGTAATTGAAAAAAAGTAATGCAAAGAATACAAAATACGGACAATGCTAAAGAAGCGTCAAAAAGAGTCTCATAAAACTTGGCCCATGACTCACAGGGTAACTGGTCTTCCTTCTTATCTTTTTTATCTTTCGCACTCATTATGTTCGAATAGAGTCAGACGCAAAGAATCATCGTGTAATAGGAGCTTAATATATCCTCAAAGCAAGCAACCAAATTTCAACCCGAACTGAACTCGACCTATCTATTTCTTATATAAATACTCAGCGTTTAGTTACTGAACGTACATATTGTTGAACGCACTCAATTTTCGTGAAGCTCTGAATCACGATCACGACCACGATCACGATTACAACGTTACGTTACGTTTTCTTTTCACCCTACCGCCGGTATAGATGTTTACACATCAATAATATTCGTTACGGTCTACTTCAAAACTTCTAATTGTCAAATTTCCAAAAATATAAACACGATTACTCACAAAAATTCCTCACTTTAGCTGTCACCAGGGCCGGCCCCACCCAAACTTGCGCCCTGTGCAAGATTTTTTGAAAACGCATTTTTTTATATCTGCACCCAAGCATACACATGGCAAATGGCAGTACATATTTGTTTGCGCAAGATCAGATTATATTTTCTTGCTCCTGATAATTCGCCCTGAGAATTTTGCGCCCTGTGCATTTGTAAATCATTTTTAGTTTACCGACAAAGGCCCCAACCACGCTTATAAAAAGTTAAGATTTATCTAAACATACCAGTGAATTTTTGCGATCACTCACACCCACAAACAGCAGTGGGCTCTTAGCCAATCATTAAAATTATATTTAAAAATATTTTCCAGTCAATGACCTTATTTCGTATAATTTGACAAAGAAGGCGGCCTTCTATGTTGAAACCCTGCAGCCATGATGAAAGCGCAGTCCATGTACTATATGGTCTAAGCAACCAACCACATTTCAAACCAAACTGAACTCGACTTTTTGATTTCGTATATAAAGAGTCAGCGTTTAGTTACTGAGCGTACATAGCGTTGAACGCACTCAATTTTCTTGAAGCTCAGAACAGACATTATGGATAATTCATAAGTCTGCTATTACACGATGAATCTAGTTGCATGCGCCTTCTTCGAATTCTTCTTTGTTATTTCGTCCGCTGTTTCAAGCGCTATTACACGTTGAAACCAAAGACGCTGATTACACGAGTCTTTTTTTCGTGCGTTTCGTCTTTTTGACAGGCACGTATCGTCGTGATTACATGGTTCTTTTTTTCATTCGTGAAGACTCTTTCGTTATTTTGAGGAAAAAAAAAATTTGCGGTGGATTTATTGAAAAATAAACAGTGGTTATAAAAAAAAAAAATAAACAACACAAACATATATATGCCAGTAAGACCTAGGGTCTTATAAATTAGGCAAATGTTAGAAGGAATAGAAGGATAGGATAGATTTTTGTTGGCACAGTGGATTGAGAAATTAGTTTTTGATTATCTCATTAAATCCCAGGAATGGCGTTCAATTGAGGGAACATAGAAAAGAATGCTGCCTAGACTGAGGATCGAACCCACACATCCAGGTTAGCAGTCAAGCACTACTTCCACTGCGCCGGGGCCACCCGGCGCAGTGTAGCCTTTTTAAGTATAAAAACTGTTTTACAACACGAAATTAAAAGTTTATAAGTTCTTCGCAAAATGCTTGCTTTTTAGAGATGAGCAGTTAAAATATTCCGTGAAAAATCGATGACAAAATTTATCGAACCTGCAAAATCGATGTTTTCTTCTTTATTTTTAATTTTGGTAGTCAAATACGTTGAATTCACATCAAAATGTGTTTTTGACTTAGGGTCGTTTGTTCAGAGTGGATTAAATTTGTAATAAAGGTTCTGCTTGAATCGGCTGATTATCAAATTCGATGATTTACGTTTCAAATTATAGATTCGAGATTTGAAGATTTACCAGTTGCAATAATCCTTTACCAAAGATGATTAGCTGGGAACAAACTGGCACTAAGACTAAATCAGTGCCTATGTTCTTTAACTCTCGCATCAATAAAATTGGTCGATAAGCGCTGAAAAATGGAAGAAAACTCATCCTACTTGTTTCATTTTTCACCGTATTTCGACTAATTTTGCCGACCCGAGACATTAAGAACGCAGGCACAGATTGGAAATTGTGACAAATTTAGTCCAGTCATTAACGAAATATACGACCATAACCCAAAAATAAGAACATTAAAACCATATTTCTGTTATGTGAATTTTTAGGCAAAATACTGTTATATTTCAATCCAACATTTTGGAGAAAATAAAAAAAAAATAAATTGTTGTTGTCGCAGATCCCGCTCTTATAACCTCAAAAAAAAATTCGATTTTCTCCTCCAAGAAATTCCATTCAAACGATCTGTGCCTTCAATCTGTAGCTCGCATAAGTCTAGAGACGATTGAAATTAAAACAAATCATATGAGTTTTGTTCCATTTTTTAAGGTTTCTCGACCAATTTTATCGATGCGGGAGTACAGAACGTAGGCACAGACGTAGTAATCAATGGACCGTAAGGCAAAATCACTTTATTTTTATTATATTTATATTCCTTTTCCATGAAATAATCGATTTCTTTGTCAAATTTAATTTGAATCCATCCAGTCATTAGTCAATCGAAAAAAATATAATTTCACAGATTTAATATCAAAGAGAATTATGTTTTTTTGTAGAAAGAACACATAGACAACAATGGACGTTTTTGTGAAGTTTCATTCTTTGCATTCGATTCACAATTTCGATTTTTATTTGCATTTTTTTAAATTTTTTGTAATCGATTTATTTTATTTTAAAATCGATACTTGAATATCGTTCATTTTTCTATCAACTACGATTTTTGCTGACATCTGCTCACTGCTCATCTCTATTCGGTTGTCAAACCACAATCGTCTATGTTTGACCAGAAAAAATCTTCAAATTTTCGTTCCTGCTTTCGTTACTTCATTCCCCCTACATTTCTACACCCCTCACCCAAGCTGTCAAAAAGACGAAACAACCGAAAAAAGTCTTCATGTAATCAGCGTCAAAGTCATGAATCTAATTTGACAGTCCTCTTTATTTTTCATATTCATGTTGGGCTGTGCTCAAGCAATAAAAAATGTTTCTGTTTTTATTTTTGTTTTCATTATTTGATATATTGTAGAAAGAAAGGTTTGTGTGCCTGTAAATGAATATCAGTCAAGAAAAGCAATAATTTATTTTATTTATGTTGTTTTTAAAGATGAATTTCTCATTTCTGGAAAGCCTATAAGCCTAAAGTCAAATAGTTGCACCGAAAATTTTACCCACGCGACACCGGTCACTTTTTTTCCGTCTAATCTTTTAGATTTTTTTTTCTCTTTTGCACTTACGTAGTTCGAAAAGTCGCATGCGTCTAGATGCATCGTGTAATAGCAGACTAATCTCTGGCTCAGAATCAAAATCACGACCACGGCTACAAGATAAGAATCACGACTACAAGATATGTTACGTTTTTTCTCACCCTACCGCCAGTATAGATGTTTACACATCAAAAATCTCTGGGACTGAAAGGAAAACGAAATAGAAAAACCGCTCTGGTCTCAAAGCAGTCATGTAATTGAAAAAGAGTAATGCAAAGAATACAAAATACGGACAATGCTAAAGAAGCGTCAAAAAGAGTCTCATAAAACTTGGCCCACGACTCACAGGGTAACTGGTCTTCCGTCTTATCTTTTTTATCTTTCGCACTCATTATGTTCGAATAGAGTCAGACGCAAAGAATCATCGTGTAATAGGAGCTTAATATATCCTCAAAGCAAGCAACCAAATTTCAACCCGAACTGAACTCGACCTATCGATTTCTTATATAAATACTCAGCGTTTAGTTACTGAACGTACATATTGTTGAACGCACTCAATTTTCGTGAAGCTCTGAATCACGATCACGACCACGATCACGATTACAACGTTACGTTACGTTTTCTTTTCACCCTACCGCCAGTATAGATGTTTACACATCAATAATATTCATTACGGTCTACTTCAAAACTTCTAATTGTCAAATTTCCAAAAATATAAACACGATTACTCACAAAAATTCCTCACTTTAGCTGTCACCAGGACCGGCCCCACCCAAACTTGCGCCCTGTGCAAGATTTTTTGAAAACGCACTTTTTTATATCTGCACCCATGCATACACATTGCAAATGGCAGTACATATTTGTTTGCACAAGATCAGATTATATTTTCTTGCTCCTGATAATTCGCCCTGAGAATTTTGCGCCCTGTGCATTTGTACATCTTGCACATATGGTTGGTCCGGCCCTGGCTGTCACAAAGTGATACTGAAATTTTTTGGATTCGTCGCTGGATTTCGTAAATTCCTTTAAACACAACAGTATCAATCCAAAGCTATCCGGATATTTTGATGCAAAAACAACCCAACTTATTTGAAAATGTTTGGATAGGTGGATAGCCTATCTGACAGTTTACCGATCGAAAAGAATGTCCTTCTCCTGGTTCTAAGTTACCTCTCCACAAATTTTCAACCAAATCGGTTCACCCGTTCTTGAGTTATAAATAGTGTAACTAACACGACTTTCTTTTATATATATAGATATTACATTCATCGGCTTTGCTATTTGATAAAAATAGAATAAATTAAACGGTAAATTACCGTATTTCTTCAAACTACATTAACCATTACATTTTTAATGAATGAAAAAAAAATTTACTTAACAAATACTAAATGGCCGCTTTTCTTAACTTCTAGCATACTTCTTTTTGAAGCAAATAACTTTAATTGTACCTCAATACGTGAAAGATGCCACCAAACCCATTCATTCCCTGAAGATCTTCGGAAAGACATGGACTGCTATAAAAAAGAACAAACCAACAATTTAGAAAAAAGTACTACATAATATTATATACCAATATATTATATTTATTATATTATTATATATATTGTTAGTTCTATAAAATAAATACATTTTTATAAATGTACTTAAGGCTTGCTTCACAATGTCTAAATACAATTCTGATAAGTTATCCAATACATACAATGTTTTGGCACAAGGTAAAAGTCCACAGGCATAATTCGACAGTTCGTTTGACCAAGCAAAGTTGGTTATAAATACCCAAATTGTTACAACGTCTTTTAACACATATTGGGCAGATACAAAAGACGTCTGTTCTGCTATAGTGGGGGCCATATTTTTATATATGTTTGATTTACCAAAAACACCAAAGTGGTGAAATGCTATTCTATAAGAAATGACAACAAATAGAAAAGAATTCCCAGGAGGTGTGGAGAATTCTCATCCTCCCTTGGCTGTAGTTAACGCAGGGTGGCAAAAGCTTACGCTTCTTTTTTGCTTAAGCCTTCGTTCAATTTACAAAGGACTTTTAAATTTAATAATTCTCAATTCACAAACCAAGAAGAGCTTGCGATTTAAATCTTTATAAGTCCAAAAGAGCTTTTTTTTCAATTCATAAACTCACAACCCTGAGTAAACTGCCCATCGGATTTTGGTGCTACCGTTTCTTTCATGTACCAGAATGAACCGAGAACCTATCAGATAAAATAAATCGTTAACAAATTTAAAAAGATTTTGGCTTTTTAAAATGTTCTCGAAAATAAGCGCAATAAAATTAATTTTTTTATTATTATCGTACATCTCCTACTTTTTTTTTCAATAAATAACTTGATGTAAATACAGAATGAAAGATAAAGGCGCGTATTCATAGTCATTTGCTAAACTCATGCTTTAGTAAACTGCAGTTCAAGATCAACGAATCTATCTATTTATAAGTAAATTCTATTCTGTGTTTATCAAAATAGAAGTTAATTGAAATATTCGTCTTCAAATATTGAAATGACAATTCATTCCTGTGGCATCCAACCACATTTTTAACAATGTTATCATTTACGAGTGAAAACGTGCGGCATCAACCTACTTTCTCAGAATTCTTATTAATTGTATCAAGTATTTTGTACTTCACTTAAAAATTGTTGCAAAAACATAAATGTTAAAAAGGGAGAATAAATTCAATGGACATTAAAACCTTTGTGTAACCAACCAGCCGTTAAGTTTTTAAGGTTTAATTTTGAATATGTATTTTAAGTAGAATAATATTAAAGCAACTCTAAATCATGTAAAAAATTAGTTATTTAATGATTACTAAAATTTCAAAATTATAAAGGTTTTGAAAACTACGTCCTTCAAGGTATGGCTCCAGATCGTGCGATCTAAGGAAGCGTCGTTGGACTTCTTTCTTTGCACTTTTTTTGAAACATTAACAGTCGTATTTATTAGATTTCCTTAGAACTCACTTGGACAGTTGTCCAGCTAGCCACTGGATAAAAATTTGGACTTCTCCTTATTTATAAACTTATTCCAACAGTTGTCTAAATATGTTCTCATACACTCGCTAACATCCCTGTAATCTGTCAATTTCGTGAACATTTGGATACGTTCAATGAACATTTCATTTAATTTTCAACTTTTTGTGCATTGAACCTACCCACTTTAGAATAGGTTTGGATCCAATTTCAGTGTCTAAGTTAGACACTCGATGGAACATGATTATAAATAAGGTCTTGGAGTTGGACAGCTGTCCAAAGTTAGGCATACTTTGAATGGGATTATAAATACGACTGTAAGTATATACCAACAAGCCCATGACCACGTATGCCTCGAAAGATCAAATTTAAGGCTCAACAATCATTTTAAATTTCTCGGTATTTTATTCTATACAAAACCCTATACCTACTGTAATTTATGAAACAATACAAAAAATCACAATTTTTAATTAAAAAACCATTTTTCTATAAAAATTAGTGCGATTTAAGGAAGTGTCGTTGGACTTCTTTCTTTACGGTTTTTTTGAAACATTAACTATATACCAACAAGCCCATGACCACGTATGTCTCGAAAGATAAAATTTAGGGCTCAACAGTCATTGAAAATTTCTCGGTATTCTATTCTATACAAAACCCTATACCTACTGTACTTTATGAAACAATAAAAAAAATTCACAATTCATCAATATGTTTCTATAAAAATTAGTCTTGTGTGAATTGTTTATATGGGATAACTTGGCTCTTTTTTAACATTTATTTCTTTCGCGTATAAATTTAATATAGATAACTCTAGGCAAAGGTTTACGTGGGTGTCGCTTGACTCACTTAGACAATATTATGTTGGTCCATTGTGATAACTGTAGGCAAATCAAATGTTATATTTGAAAGTGTTCCATCATGTTCACTTTAGGAACCCAAAACAAAAAAAAAAGAGAAAAAATATTTGAATAGCTGTAAAACACAACATTAAATAAAATAAATAAATATCTTCTCGATTCATTAAAACTCTTAATCTGCTGTTAAGAATTTGTTAAAATTCTAATTTGAAGAAAATTTAATGATAAAAATAAGATTCATTTAAACTAACTACATACATATATTCCTTTATTTCTATTGCTGTCAATTACTTTTACTCCGAAATTTTTCAACCGCTAGCTTTAAATTTTAATTCAAAATAAATTCAACTGTCACTTACCGCTTTACGTTTATCAGCCTCCGATACCGCTGAATTAGACCGATGTCTGAACAAATCCATCACTTTGGTCATTGGAGAGCGTGTAGCATCAACTCGACGAACTGCAGTCACTGTGTGGTAGTACTAAAACAAAGTAATAATCGGTAAGGACAAGATACGGATGCAGTCTATAATATGATTAGAGGAAGTATCAATTATGGAATAAAATATGGTACGTTCCTAATATGGAATAGTAAAATATCCTGAAAGCAACGTAATATAATGTGTCTGCCAATTTTACGTAAAGCTTTTGTTTTCAAACCGAAAAATATTATTGTTGTACGTAACCTGCTAAATTTTAACTGGGCTGGTTTAAGCAGTTTCACCGAACAACCAATCAAAGGCAATTGTAGTAGAAATATTGAAAACGACATGTAGTATTTTAACTATGTTCAAAACTGGATAAAACATTGATTTTTGTATTTAAAGATGATTTTATATTTTGGTATTCCATATTCGGTACAATTCCTTTAAGGGCTTACCTGTGCGTCACTACCTTGATGTGGATGCGCTGAGCCATCCCTCAACTTAGGCGTTGGAGGCGGATGTCGATGTCCAATCAATCCTGTGTTCTGCATTGCTGTCTTCATTGTTGCCATTATACCACCACCAGCTCCAGAGCCACTATGATTGCTTCCGGTACTGCTGTTATCACGTTCCGAACCACTAACTGTTTTGCTTCCTGCCGTGGATGATGGAGCAGTCAGAGTCACATCTTTGATTTTTTTAGATTCTGACCTGCCTCGCGGTCGGAATACGTCGAATATTGTTGGCCGACGATTAGGACTTGCAATTCCATGAACTGTCGACTGATTTAACACTGGAGAATCTTCACCACTTCGCCTTCGCTCTAGGGATCCCGATCGGGGTGCTACTCGTTCGGTACTACGTGACATTTTTTCCTGATTGCGATTGAACTTCTCGAGTTTGGCGGCTTCCCGTTCTAAACGACGTGCGGTTTCACGTTCAATTTTACGCACTTCTTTCTCGTTTCGACGGAGCTCTTTCTCTTGGCGCCTCGCTTCTTTTTCCAATTTTTTTGCAGTCCTGCGGGCTTCTTTAGAATTCGGCTCTGCTGGAGCGCTTGCTGGCCGAGATCCTCCAGGGGTTTTCCCATCATGTTCCTGAAATACAAAATAATCGGAAGGTTAAAAAAAATAAGACGAATACATACATATCGATGATTAAAAATGTTATAAACTACCGTCCTCGTATTGGCCCATTCACTAGCACGAATAGATTTAATTCAACAAATTGAATGCTTAAAAAAGAAGATTGATCTTCTAATCTAAATCTTAATATTGTAGAGTGAATGTTTTAAGATCAGTGACATGAATCGATTTTATTATTTAAAAAAAAATAAGTGTGAGTGCCGGGACTCACGGTTAAGATGTGTAAACATACGTAACGTAACGTGAATCACAATCACAGAATCACGATCACAAGATACGTTACGTTTTTTTTTCACCCTACCGCCAGTATAAATGTTTACACATAAAAAAAAAAACAATTCACTCAATCCAATATCTATACTCAAACATGAAAATATGAGAATAATTATTATTAATTAGTTGTTGGCGAAGAAAGGGTTAGTTTCATTGTAAATTTCATTTCTCAAAAAAAATATATTTTTTTGTAACAGAAAGAAAACAATACTGTTTCAAAGGTTTTTGATGGGCTGAATAGGATTAACGAATCAGATTTTTGAGACAGTAGCCATGTTTTCGTGACTGCCAGGAACAGCCAGTTAAAAACTAAAACGTAATGCAACAACAATAACTGACTGCAAATTTCTAAACTTTTTTACTTGGGTAAGTATTGTAAACCTAACATACTGATGATCGAGAAGGAAAAAAACTCTATTTTTTATAAAAAGTAACAAGGAACGCAGTATGTCCGCGTACTTAAACATATTTATTAAAGCAGGTACAAAATAAAAAAATTAGGTGCCAGTATCATTAAAAACCATACTTAAACACTTTAATTGTTAATTATGGACAAGTTTTGATTGCAATAGCGGGATAATACGAAACATTATAAATAGTGGGATTAAAACAAACAAAAACGGGATTATAAAAAGGAGTGATTTAATAATTAATATATATAAAATTAATTAATTAATATAAAATTTTGCACATTCAATAAGGTTTTGCAATTAAATTTTCAAATAGAATGTTTGAACAAAATAAATAAATTTTTTATTGATATATGAACACATTAGTTTTACAAAACTTCTTTGTAAAAAATATTTGATAAAAGAATGAAATCAGAAATGACAAATAAATAAATATGTTTCGCCCGCAGCTAAAAAAATGTTTCTCCCCCACTCACTCAATGTGCAAGCGAAAAAAGAGGATTTTAAATTAAAGAATTAAAAATGTGTTTCTTTCATTCATGCAATCTAGTGATACCTAGTAAATGATACCCTGAAATGGAAAATAGTTTTTCCTTCCGCAAAAAACTTTTACGATTTTCTTCAATGGCATGTAATTTTATAGGGAGCGTATCGGAATCCCGCTTTTTAAAATCCCGTTTTTCGAAAATCCCGAAAAAAAAGTTTTAAAATCCCGTCTACTAAAATACCGTTTTTTTAAAATCCCGTCTTCTAAAATCCCGCTTATTCATAATCCCAATGTATTAAAAACCCGCTTTTTAAAATCCCGCCAAATCCCGCCAATCCCGTTTTTCGCAATTAATTTGGGTATTAAACTTGGTTAATTATGAACTCATTCCCATCATTTTAGGAACTAACTGCCAACTACCAAAATGATAAAAAGAAATTTTGCATACACCCAACCTCGCACCTACCCCAAATCCTATAGTGTGCCCAAGCAGGGGGGTTGCAGGGGGGCAGCATGCCCCCCCATACATACCTCACTGATTATTAAAATCGTTGGGACCTATTTCATAATGAAATAAGTCACAAATGAATTAACTCCCAAATTTATGAACTAAGTCCCAACGAAATTTTGGTGGGAGTTAAAACAAGTAGTTTTAATTGATAAAGCGGGATAATAAGAAACGGGATTATAAAAAACGGGATTATAAGAGACGGGATTATAAAAAGCGGGATCTTGAAAAAACGGGATTTTAAAAAACAGGATTATAAAAAGCGGGATTGTAAAACCGGGATTTTAAAAAACGGGATTATAAAAAGCGGGATATCGAACCCAACCCAATTTTATATTTTCTTTTCTCAATGGTAGAAGCCAAGCTGTAAACTTTAATTTGGAAACTTCATCTTTTTTATCTCTCCACCGTGGTGTTCCCTAGGGATCGATTTTGGGCCCAGTGCTTTTCACAATGTTTGTTAATGATCTACCTATAATTGTTAAGTATAGTTCAGTTTTTATATACGCCGATGATGTGCAGATGCTACATTCCTCTTGTCTGAGTCATTTTAACAAGTGTGCAACTGAACTTAGTTCTGATTTTGATATGGTACTCAATTGGGCTAAAGAAAATTTGTTGGTTTTAAACGCTGGAAAATTCAAGGCTATTACTTTCACAACCGCTTGGAGTTCTGCGTGTTTAAATTAACTTATTAATCTTGATGGTAATATCATACCATATGAAAGTAGTGTTAAGGTGTTAGGATTCTATTTGGATGACAAACTCTCATGGGATTTTCATGTTAATAGAATCCGAAACATCACCTTCTCATTAAGAAAACTTTATTCGATAAGTGATTATCTACCTCTTAAAGTGCGCTGGAAGTTATGTATGGCTCTTATTCTTCCAATCTTACTCTATGGCTGTGAAGTTTTCAGTGGTTGTAATATTAGTTTACTTAATAAACTAAAAGTCTGCTTTAACTCTGTTGTGAGGTATGTTTTCAATAAAAGACGATTTGATCATTGGCTTACCTTTTGAAAATTTTATTAAATTGCGTTTACTTATCTTCTTTTCAAAACTATTAAAACTAAAACGCCTTCTTATATTTTCAATAACTTTACATTTAGCACACTTCGACTTCATCCTACAAACATTATAACTGCTCCACATAGAACACGCGTTCCTTTATGGTTCGTTCTGCCAAATTGTGGAACTCTTTGCTTGATGGTATCAGAAACATTTCAAATTCAGTTAATGTTTTAAAAAAATATGTTTCCTCTTTCTTGGAAAAGGCCAACTGTCGTTAAACTTATTTCTTGGCATAATATCTGTAGAAAAAATAAATTTCTCAAGAAAATTCTAAACTGTGTACTGATTTTTTTAAATTATATTGTTGCTATTTTATAATTCTGGTAAATCTTAGTGAATGTTTGATTAGCGTAAAGCAAGCATAGCAAGAGTATAATGAAAGTAGAATACAAAAAAAAGAAATTTGAATATTATTTTAATACAGAGTTTAGTGCATATTATAGGTACTTAATTTTTTTTTATCTTGTAATTTATATTTAGATTTTATATATATTTATGTATTGAATTATTTTGTTTTTTGTAAGTCAAACTTTTATATTTCACTAAGTGACCTCTCTGTTGATCTGTAAAGGTCCTAGGTTGCGTTTTGAACTCAATAAAAAAAATGCATTTGGTTTTTTATAATGAGAAAAAAGATTACAAACAACAGAAGTAACAAATATGTTTCTCCCCCACTCACTCAAGGTGCAGCAAAAAAAAGAGAATTTTAAATTACAGAAGTAATACATATTTGTCTCTTTCACTCATTCAATGGGTTAAAAGTGAGGCATTCTTTATGTCAAATTATTCATTTATTGAATTATTAGAAATTGCCGAAATTTATAGAAAATAGTGTGGTGTAACATAAATAAATTAATAAATGAGAAAAAAGGAGTTTGGCAACAGAAATAATATATATGATTTGATTTTTTTTCAGCTTTAGTTCGTCATCAAAATAATTATTGCTTCCATTACTTTCCCAAAACACTGAACAATTAAAAACTTCAATGATAGCTTTAACTAGCGCCAAATAGCCAAAAACAAACTCTCGAATTCAGGCGGAGATGTATTCACTAATTATATCAAACTGAGTTAATGAGGAAATAAATTTTCTCTGAAATCTTTTGTTTGTGTTTTATTTATTTATTTTTTTTTTTTAAATAACAAAACAGAAAACGGCTGTTTTGAAAGTCCCTTTGAATTTTGCATTAATAAAGAAAGGAACTAAATATTTTGATGAAATATTGATAAATTTGACGAAAAATGCCGTTCTGTCTTTCTATACGTATAAATAAGCAGCAATAGCCCAAACACAACAGCTGCGTCTATTTGAGAACCAAGTGTTTTTGGAAAATCTCCAGACCATTGGGACCAAAAATAATAAAAAAGAAATGCTGATTCTTTTCAAAAACGAAAATAAAGCAATAGTTTTTGTTTGTAAAAATGTATATATGCATTCAGATTTTGTGTCTTATGTCTATTATGCTGCTGATTCGAATCTTATTTATTATCCGATCTCCAGCAAGACACTGAATACCTTGCAAAAAAAACACACAACGGAAAAATATCCATTGGGAATTTAACGATTTGCAATAAAACACATAATGTACGAACAACAATGAAAGAAAGAACAAATACAAAAACCAAAACAAACTAAATAAAATTAGAATGTCATTTTTGCACACACAATTACTCCTCCAATCTGTTACAATTATCAATTTCGATAATCGAATAGCTTAGGTAATAATAGGGATGAAAAATCATATTTCAGCAATGTATCAAAAGTTAAAAAAAAGTGTATCGAATTGTACTTCTTGATTGTTTTTTCAACAAATACATTTTGTTTGAAGAATACCAAGATAAAAAAATAACCATATTACATTTACGTTCACAATTTACATCCACCAATAAACCGAGATTTAAATAGATTTACTCTTATACTTCTCAATAAAATCATGAGATTTCTCATACAAATTTATTTTGATTTTGAAAAAGTCAAATCAACGTCAATTTGATCGTCAAATTCGCATTTATCGTTTACGAATCTGTCAATAATCAAGACTATACAATTACGTATAGTGGAAACATGGAAACAAGTATACTTTGCTAACACAGCCACAGATATAAAGAGTGTACATAAAAGTGGCTAAAGCGATTAATTGGTACTTGTATCGATGCGCTAGCTATAAATTAGCAATAAATCGCAACTGATATTATCGAACATATGACTTTAGCAAACTGCGTTATAGAAACACAAACTCATCTGCATAAAAATCTCATTTTTTGTCTAACAGTTGACTTTCCAGTATGCGCTTATGATTATTTTCAATTGCATTTTTGACGCAAATGATGTATGAAACAGTATTTGCATTTTAAAAAGTACTGTTTCAGTAAATCTTCTTTTTTTTTCTTTGTGTGATTGAATCTAAATGAGTTTAATTTTCGGGAATCATAGTAAACAATAAATGCTTTACTCAAAAGGTAGAGTGGCGTAAGTCGATTTTTACCATTTTTAGGAAAAAAATTGAATCATCAGATTTTTGATTGTCATTGAATTTGGCCGTTTTAACAAAACTTTAAAGTGTGTTCCAGGTGACATGGAAACAAGACTTTTAGCTCATTTTTCAATGCTTTTTAAATTTTAATATTAAAAATAAAGGTTTTTGGCTTGGTCGAATTCTTAAGTCAAGATTATAATGCAAAAAAAGTTATATTAAATCAATTATTCCTATTACTAATTTTAACTGTATTGTAATGAATTATCACAAAATAGATAAATTGTATCGAATTTTATAAAAGTGTATTTGTGTACTTTAACCAAATCGAATGTATCGAAAACAGTAAAATTGTATCGACTTTTGCAACCTGCTGTGTATATATTACCTAACTACTATTTACTATAGTACATGCCTAACATTATATTCTGTATTCGAATAACTATACATTAACTATTACATTGAATTATTACATGCATCATACGAGTACCTGCTTAACAGGACTCATATACTTATATTTACATTAATGTACATACATATATATATTTTATACGCAACGACTGAGTGAACAGTGAATAAAGAAACAGTCACATTTATGGCCAGTTGCACCAAACGCTTTTAAATATTTACTGCTTCGCTAAATTTTAAAATGGCATTTATCGGTTGCACCAACCAATTTTAGTTTTAAAAGGCCGATTAACAAGCCAATAAACTAAAATGCCATTTTCCTCCAGTTAAATTTTAAAAGCTAGTTTTAACGAAAATATCTTCAAAAAAAATATTTCACTTTTGATAGGACATTTGAAAATTTCAATTAAAACAAAATTTTCAAATTAAATAGATCGTTGGAGGTTAAAAATAAATAAAAACAAAAATGAACAGGTAAAATCCATTATTTTTCTTTTCAATTATTTCTTATTCAAGCCTAGTACATACATACCTACATCAATTCTTTTCAACAAAAAAAAAATGGTTGTGAAAAAAAATTTTTTTCCGCAAGAAAAATGTGTGTGGTGAAACAAAATAGGATAGAACTCTTCTTCAGCTACAATACAAGTTTCAAAAGGGTAGTTGCACTCACTTCCATTTTAAACCAGGTGTCATCTCTCATATCGCTATCTTAGACCCTGTTTAGATTGTGACATGCTCACTATGTAGTGAATAGTCATGTCGTGTCTACACTCGAAATTTTTCAGTCATGTTTATCGCTGAATTCTGATGGAATGTCTGTGAATTGAGACATTTGGTTCTGAGCGCCATAAACCCTGAATTAAATATTAAATAAATAAGTAGTTGAAAAATATGTTAGAAATTGCAATTTTAGTAATTAAATCTACTTCAGCATCTTTGCTGTTACCAATCCACCAATTCAATATGCATTTCTTGCACCTACCCCTGACCAATTACACATTTCTTATTTTTGTTCTCATCTACCTCACCCTTTAACGAACTACAAAAAATGGTATTAAATGGAACATTTCGGATATGAAACATGACTGCTCACTACAATCTTCATGTTTTCTTCCTGACTGTCGACTCCCTTTCCACCTCACCGATTTCAGCTACAAACTGCCGTCACTACGTAGTGGGCAGTCACAATCTAAACAGGGTCTTACTTACACTAATGAAGCTTTTTCGTTTAGTTCAAAAATTAGCTGACAAAATCCAGGGATGGTTCGCAAACAGCATTTTAGCTAAAAATCAGAGAAATACATTCGTGCAACCCAAAGAATTTATCAAGCCGATAAATTTTATAAGAATTTTAGCAAAAACTGGTTTTAGTGGATTTTGGTGCAACTGGCCATTAGTCTTTTGCATTGATCGCATTTCGCATTTTTATAAAATAAAACATTGGCGACGAGGTAAAACAAAACAAAAAATGTCTCTAATCGGAACAATTGAACCATTCGATGAATCGAAGAATGATTTCAAAACGTACATTGAACGATTTTAGCAATTGCTAAAGTGTAATGTAGTTACGGAAGATATTAAACTGCCTTTATTTATTACGCTATTTGGAGGGTCAACCTTCAGCACGTTAAAAAACTTGTGTTCCTGCCGCTCCGACAGAAAAAACATATACAGTTTGCATCGAGTTATTAAAAAAACATTTTAGTCCAGAACCGTTAGTTGTTCTCGAACGTTTTAAATTTCACAAACGGGATCAAAAACCAAATGAAATAATTTCGGAGTATACCATTGAATTAAAAAAATTAGCAAGCACATGTAGTTTCGGTGCTTTTCTTTCAGAGGCGTTACGCGATCGGTTTGTTTGCGGCATACAAAGTGAAGCTATTCAAAAGAGGTAATTGTCGGAAGAACATTTAACATTTGAAAATGCATGCAAAATAGCTCTATGCATGTAATTGACTTGTTCGGAAACTAAATTAATGCATGAGCACTCACTCGCGTCGTCGTCTATAGCAAAGGTTACAAGTCCACGTGGAGGCAAGCAGTCGTCACCAGCTGTGTGAAGCCAGAACCCCGAGCTCAAAATTTTGGGTCCAAATATATCAGAATCGTTTGTCCATCGTTTGTCCACGTTTGTCCAGGCAAAATTTTCGTTTGTCCACCCCCAGGAAAAAAGTTATTAAGCTTTTCTTTTTTATAGGAACACCCCCACAAATTAAAAATTGACCTCATGCCCTGATAACTTATATGGATGGAACATGGTGCATTCGTTTGTCCAGCAGCCGACACTGATTGTCCACCAAAAATTTTTACTTTCCCACCCTTAGTTCAAAAGTTATTCAACATTTCTTTTTTATAGGAACACCCCCACAAATTTAAAAGTCGTCTACCACCCACAATTCACAACTTAGGAGTATGGGACCAATTGCATTCGTTTGTCCACCGGCTGATTATGATTGTCCACCAAAAATGTTCGTTTGTCCACCCTTAGTTCAAAAGTTATTTAACATTTCTTTTTTATAGCAACTATCACAACCCTAAAAACCTCAAAAGTCGTCTACCACCCACAATTTTCAACTTAGAACGTTGAAACAAAAAGCCTTCGTTTGTCCAGCGGCCCATACTGATTGTCCACCAAAAATTTTCGTTTGTCCACCCTTAGGTCAAAAATTATTCAACTTTTCTATTTTATGGCACCCAACCCCAAAATTGAAAATTTCACTTAGCCGAATCGAACCTTTTGCAATCGTTTGTCCATCGTTTGTCCAGGCTAGAAAAAAAATAAAAAAAAATTTTTCGACCCCCCCTTCAAAAGTTATTCAACTTTTCTATTTTATAGCAACACCCCCAAAACTAAAAATTGACCTCATGCCCACAATTTTCAACTTAGAACGTCGAAACAAAAAGCCTTCGTTTGTCCAGCGGCCCATACTGATTGTCCACCAAAAATTTTCGTTTGTCCACCCTTAGGTCAAAAATTATTCAACTTTTCTATTTTATGGCACCCAACCCCAAAATTGAAAATTTCACTTAGCCGAATCGAACCTTTTGCAATCGTTTGTCCATCGTTTGTCCAGGCTAGAAAAAAAATAAAAAAAATTTTTCGACCCCCTCTTCAAAAGTTATTCAACTTTTCTATTTTATAGCAACACCCCCAAAACTAAAAATTGACCTCATGCCCACAATTTTCAACTTAGAACGTCGAAACAAAAAGCCTTCGTTTGTCCAGCGGCCCATACTGATTGTCCACCAAAAATTTTCGTTTGTCCACCCTTAGGTCAAAAATTATTCAACTTTTCTATTTTATTATCAAGATTTTAGTTCAGACACAAACCATTTCATATAGTTCGCACATTTAATGCAAAAAATTTCGAATTAAATTTCCATTTTATTAATGCAAAAAATGTTCGAACAAAATTTGCATTTTTTTTTGCAACACAAAAAATGTTCGAACGAAAGGACCATGGGCATTTTGGGCCCACTATCCAACATTGCTCAACAATGATGAAACTTATGTCATATGAAAGCTTATGGAAAGCACTTTATTTAATTATATGGCAGCTAAATTGAAATCGAGCGCAAAAGTTGTGTTTTGGCACATTTTATAAAAAAAGTATTTAAATTACTAAAAAGTCTTTCAATTTTTCTGAAAGCCTAAAGTCTGTTCTTTCATTTTATTTTTAAATCAACTTATTTTTCGAAAAATTTTCTTTCAAACTCTAAAAGCTGAAAAAGAAAGTTACTGTCAACCCGGGTCACTTTGGCACTTTTTCAAATTAAAATGTGAATAACTTTTGCAATCATTTTTTTTTTTAAGGAGATTTCAGCCATTTTACCTTCTTCGCTCACTCTATTAGGTATGACAAGTCTTAAAATATACTAATGAACAGTTTTATATATGTATGCTAAAATATGGGTGGCCAAAGTCACCATCCCATTTAGGGTGAATTTGGCCGGACGGACGTTTTCCTCATTTTCAGATGAACTACAGGCAGCAAGTCAATCTCACCCAACCCAAGTGAAAGAAGAGAATTTTTTTATATATTAAGTATTTTTTGTTATTAGTTTCCTCTATGTGGTCTGTTTTTCATATTTTTTTTGAAAATACAAATAAATATTAATTCGAATTTTCATATACTTGAAAGGATATTTGAAAAAAGAATCTCTCGGCGATCCACATTTAGAACAGTAAGTTTTTTTCTGCAGATCAGTCTTGTTCACATGAGCAACGTGTTTTTGTCTGAATATATAAAGCTATATCCAACATCTCTTCGTAAGAATAGGCGTGTTTTGGTGAGAAACTGCAACCCAGCCAGTCAAAATTTATTTAGAGATACAACAAAAAAAAATCTACTTGCATTTACACTAACTTTTTTCTCCAGTCAAATTTTACTGGATAAAAGTAGTTTCTCTTACTCAAACTCAGTGGGAACTGTGGATCTTTTTCTTGATTTTTTTTTACTTCACTGAGCTATATTCTCACCAAAACACGGCTGTTAAGACTGTTAACTCGTCGTTCTCTACATTTAAGATAAAGCCGAAGTAAAATTTTATGTTTCTTTACTGCAAACCTGACCTTCGTCACTCATGATTTCTCGTTCTTGCCACCCAGCCAAAGTCACCCAAAATGAATGTCAAAGTCACCCCACCATTTGGCATTTATTATAAAAAAAATAAAATTTATTGTTTATAAAATAGTTACAAAGGGTAGAATAAAGGGAATTAAATTTAAAAAAAATACATATATCGGAGTTAAAATCATTTTACAATCATATTTCTGCAACATATTAAAACCATCCAACATTTGCAGGTGATTTTTTTTAACATTTTTAAGAAAAATAAATTTTATTATATTTTTTTTACTAATTTTATTTAAATAAAGCTAGTATGATCATTTTTTAATTCATTGAATTATACAAATTTACAAAGAAGTTTGAAAAAAATTAAAAACTCCATATTTAAAATTTTGCTATAAAATAGAAAAGTTGAATAACTTTTGAAGGGGGGGTCGAAAATTTTTTTTATTTTTTTTCTAGCCTGGACAAACGATGGACAAACGATTGCAAAAGGTTCGATTCGGCTAAGTGAAATTTTCAATTTTGGGGTTGGGTGCCATAAAATAGAAAAGTTGAATAATTTTTGACCTAAGGGTGGACAAACGAAAATTTTTGGTGGACAATCAGTATGGGCCGCTGGACAAACGAAGGCTTTTTGTTTCGACGTTCTAAGTTGAAAATTGTGGGCATGAGGTCAATTTTTAGTTTTGGGGGTGTTGCTATAAAATAGAAAAGTTGAATAACTTTTGAAAAGGGGGTCGAAAAATTTTTTTATTTTTTTTCTAGCCTGGACAAACGATGGACAAACGATTGCAAAAGGTTCGATTCGGCTAAGTGAAATTTTCAATTTTGGGGTTGGGTGCCATAAAATAGAAAAGTTGAATAATTTTTGACCTAAGGGTGGACAAACGAAAATTTTTGGTGGACAATCAGTATGGGCCGCTGGACAAACGAAGGCTTTTTGTTTCAACGTTCTAAGTTGAAAATTGTGGGTGGTAGACGACTTTTGAGGTTTTTAGGGTTGTGATAGTTGCTATAAAAAAGAAATGTTAAATAACTTTTGAACTAAGGGTGGACAAACGAAAATTTTTGGTGGACAATCATAATCAGCCGGTGGACAAACGAATGCAATTGGTCCCATACTCCTAAGTTGTGAATTGTGGGTGGTAGACGACTTTTAAATTTGTGGGGGTGTTCCTATAAAAAAGAAATGTTGAATAACTTTTGAACTAAGGGTGGGAAAGTAAAAATTTTTGGTGGACAATCAGTGTCGGCTGCTGGACAAACGAATGCACCATGTTCCATCCATATAAGTTATCATTTGCGGGCATGAGGTCAATTTTTAATTTGTGGGGGTGTTCCTATAAAAAAGAAAAGCTTAATAACTTTTTTCCTTGGGGTGGACAAACGAAAATTTTGCCTGGACAAACGTGGACAAACGATGGACAAACGATTCTGATATAATTGGACCCAAAATTTTGAGCTCGGGGTTCTGGCTTCACACAGCTGTCGTCACCGCAAATTGGTTTAAATTTTAGTCGTCAGCATGGTGGTAACAATAATCCGGTCAATTATCAAAAAAATTATAACAATCAGTCGACTAATGAATCCTCTAATAATTTTAGCAACAAAGATGTCAGCGGAGTCCCTCGTCGAAATTTTCGACCTTGTCATAAGTGCGGGAGAAGACACGATGCGCGTTCATGCCCAGCTGTAAATTGGGTTTGTTATTCATGTCAACGTATTGGACATACTTCTCGAGTATGCACAGCTAATCGTAGAAATCTCAATGAAGTCTTGAAGAGCGAAAATGCCGAAGATGACTTTTTGGAAGAAAACGACGAGCAGTATGACTACTGTTCCCAGGTAAATAGCAACATTTGTAATATAACTGGAAACAAGGGTGACGTAAACCCATGTGTTATCGATATAAAAATAAACCAAGTTTCAATGAAAGCTGAAATTGATACGGGTGCATGTGCGACAATTATTTCATCCGCTCTTTTCATCCATTTTTCAAAGACATGGCAATTATAAAAACTGATAGGTTATATAAGTCAGTTACTAATGAGATAGTACCAGTCTTAGGAAAAGCAGTAGTACATGTGGAATTTCAAAATGTTATACGTACATTAGAAATGATAATTCAGAAAAAGAGAGGAAAATTAGAAGCGGAATAGACTAGATTAAAAGCGGAAGGGGTCATTTATTAAGTATCCAGCAGTGAGTGGGCTAGTCCAGTCGTCATTGTTTCAAAAAGGACGGAGGCCTACGCATTTGTGTAGATTTTCGTGTGTCATTAAATAAAGTTTTTGAGTCTGACCACTCCCCACTTCCCATCATAGAAGATATCATTACATCTATGAGTAACAAAACAGTTTGTACTCTTCTAGACTTAGGAGGAGCTTATCAGCAATTAGAGCTTTTTGAAGAAACCAAAGTTTATTTTACAATCAATACACACGTGGGACTTTTCAGATTTACAAACTTACATATGGCATTAAAACCGCAACGCGCACTTATTAAACGAATAGGATTTGGGTCAGAAGTGCGCGTTATTACAGATCAGGAGATGGCACAAAACATTAATCAATTTCTTTTTTATTATAGAACTACCCCAAGTCCAACGACTCAGAAAAGTCCTTGCGAGTTTTTGCTTCGAAATTCGCCAAGGACAAGTTTATCCTTTTCTCGCAATAATTCTTACTTTTATTTCCCAGATAAAACATTTTCTCCTGGCGATAAGGTCTGGTATCGTTTAAAAGATGAGTGGGTACAAGCTTAGGTTTCTCAAGTTCTATCAAAGAGCCGATACCTAGTTGCTATAAATGGAATTACTCGAGTTCCCCACAGCCATCAATTACGATCTGCAGGGCTAAATGCCGAGAAACTACGCTGCCTACCATCAAATCGCTCTGTCGTGCCCAATACCGATGAACTTCGTTATCTACCGTCAAATCGACCTGAGCAGTCTGAATCCAACGCGATGGTACCCGAATCATCTCATGAAGAAGCGGTTCCTTTTCCAACAGTTCCAGAGGGTAGACCTCAAAGAGACCGTCGTGCACCTAATAGGCTTACCTGCAAGAAGCTGGGGGATCCAAACTAATTAAGTAGGGAAAGATTTGGTGTATATATTACCTAATTACTATTTACTATAGTACATGCCTAACATTATATTCTGTATTCGAATAACTATACATTAACTATTACATTGAATTATTACATGCATCATACGAGTACCTGCTTAACAGGACTCATATACTTATATTAACATTAATGTACATATATATATTTTATACTCAACGACTGAACAGTGAATAAAGAAACAGTCACGTTTAGTCTTTTGCATTCATCGCATTTCGCATTTTTATAAAATAAAACACAACCGTGGGTAATATAGAATGAAAAGCAGAATGAAATTTTTAGCCTATTGTGTAAGAAGAAGTGTTTTCGGAAAGAGAAACAACTTTATTCAATAAACGAAGGCATATAATAAGAGTTCACCACACTTTTCAATAGAATACGAGATAAGTTAAATGTATTTATATGTGTATGTATATTAGAGCAAAGATATGTAAAAGCGATAGCAAATGGTTGTAGTTCCTACAAATCAATCTGTAGGTTTGACGATAGGAATTAAATTTCGACCACGAAATGTTGTTAACACCTTAACTGTCCCCATACAAATTGATTTAAAACTAACCAAACGTCCATTATTATTTCAAGACATCAATAATACGTCCCATGTATCATATTCGATACACAAAATTTGTTTTTTCTCGTGAAACCTACGTCCATGTTTAATTTTTGATACATGAACAGAACTCGGCTACACTGTCCCCATACAAAATCATTTAAGAACGCCCATACGTCCGGTTATTTTTTTTTTTTTTTTTTTCAAAAAAACCATTATTATTTAGTAAGATGCGACATAGAAGGGGTTGGTTGCATATATAATTGGTCACTGCTGTTAAAAAAAGGTTTTAGTTTTGTGGTCATTTTTGATACATGGACGTATGCTAACTAATTTTGTGTATCAAATATGATACATAGCATAGGACGTATGGGTGATTATCAGTTTGTATGGGGACATTGAAGTTAACGAATTCCAATGCAAAGAATATTTATTGTGGGCCCTACCAATAACAACATTTAGAGACGACTTAAATATTTAAGTAAAATAGACCATAATGGTATTAGACTAAGAGCCCACACTCCGCAGTAGAATAGACCGGTGGAAAGATGTGGACGTTGAAGAAATGAAAATTTTGTTTGGGATTTTAATGCTAATGGGTATCGTTCAATTACCCACAATTGAACACTACTGGAAGCTCGATCCAAGTTTCAACAGAGTGCAAGCAATGCAGCAAAGCTTGTCATGCATTATTAACATGTTATTTATGTTAGCCTTATACTTTATATATTATGTAAATCTGAAAATAAAATAAAATTTTTTCATAAAAAAGTAAAGATTTACTTTTGAAAAAAGTTTTTTTACCTAAACATTTTTCCAATTTTGTTTGAAGTTTCGTAAAGTATCAGACGTTACCTATATATGTTTATATAAAAATCAAGTTTTAAGGTAATTTTGTTCATATAAAAGCGATACATGGACGTAGGCGGCTCGAGAAAAAAATAATTTTATGTATCAAAAATGATACATGGGACTTATTTTTGATATATTTTATATCTAAGACAAAATTATGGACGTATGAGTACTTCTATATCAATTTGTATGGGGACAGTGAAACCGAATTAAAAAATGTATCAAATATGTTACATGGACGTAGGCGGTACGAGAAAAAATTAAATTTGTGTATCAAATATGATACATGGGACAGTTAAGGTGTTAAAACTACCAACAATTAGTTTTTACACTTAAGCATTGTGTAATTTACTGATTATAATCTACATTCAACACTGAATGCTTGTATTAACAATTGTAAAATCTAAAACAGATGCTGTTATTTTCACAAATCGGTTTTGGAATCCACAACTATTAAGTTGAAAACATTGGTTGTCGGTTCGTTTATGTCAATTAATGGAGTAGAATCAGTGTTGCCGCTATACGACTTTAGTCGCATTTTGACCTCATGTGGCAATGATACGACCTTTTTAAAAAGTGGCTATTTTGACCTTTTTTTAAGAATCTTACGACTTTTCTGAATCCTTCTCTAGAAAAATGCATGGAAAAGATAAGTTCTTTACCATTTTCTTTTTTGCTGTCCGTTTTTTATTTTTCTTAAAAATATATCAACTTAAAATTGGCAGGTAAGTTTTTGAGCCACATATGTTTATTTTGGTTTTATATTTATATATTTCATTCAAGGCAAAAACATTATTTTCTCGATTCCAAACGATGCTACCGGTGGTGTTGATTCACAAAAACGAATCCAAACTATGACGTTACTCTAACTGAACAAACAGACACAACCGATGCCAGAGGCCATAAAACTAAGCGGGAACACAAAAATTATTAAATTCAAACTCAACACCGGATCAACTGAGACCGCAACAAAAATTTTGAAAAATGCTTCCAAGCTTAAAGGAACAGGTGCATTTATCCAACGCGATCTGACCAAACAATCCCAACTAAAACGCCGAATTCTGATTGTTTATCGTAAAGTGCTCAAACCAAAAACAACAGAAGCAGTTTTAGTAAAGAATAGGCCTTCTGCACACGAAGCATCACGTCATAGACGCGTACAAGCTTCGTCATGCAGCAACGATTTCCCTACGCCTTGCCCTCTGCACACGAAGCAAAAATTTGCAAAAATCGTTTTTCATTTTATAATTGTTTGAAGATGTCAATTGATGAGAACGTGTTTGGTCCAAATATGATAAGTTCAAGTGACGATGAATATTTATTACTTTTAAATTATCTTCGTACCGGAAAAAAAGAAAAACCGCCGCAGGGAATTTTGGGTACGACCCTACATTCGAAAAAATGCAAATAAAAGACTGTTCAATGCAGCTAAAGAGTTGTCAGAAGATGATTTTAAATTCCAGAAATTTTATAGAATGTCTAAAAAACATTTAACGATTTGGTGTTGATTATTAGCCCTTCCATTACAAACAGAACACCAACATGCGTGAATGCACTTCACCAGAAGAGAGAATAATGATAACGCTAAGGTAAGTAACACAAATTTATTTATATTATTAGTAAATATTAGGTACATAGCAAAAATATTGTTTATAGACTTTTTCAAAGATAAGGGTGGGGAGATGCATTTGATTCTACATCAATGGGCGAAGAGTTGTCGCAAAGACGTGATGCTGCTGATTCAAAGTTTGTTGGTTGTGGATATTCAATGTTTTCTGGGCTATCTTCATATTGTACCTCAGGCTCGTCTTGCTCCATTAGCATCTGTTCTAGTAAAATAAGAGTTTTTATTTTAAACTGACTTAGATTTCTTTTCGATTGATTTGTGACATCGGGTAATAAGCTTGAAAGAAACATCTGGCGATCATCGTTTGGCTTTTTATCTTTTTTTTTATTGATATATTGTAAAACAGCCTCATCAATATTGTCTGTTTCCAGTTGAATGTTTCCAGTTTTTTCCAAATGTTGGACAGATTATATATATGGCAAGACAAGCTGCATTATATCGGGCAAGTAGTAAGGTTTTTTTCCCTTTGAAGAAGAACCACTTGGAGATGGTTTCTGGCTCCGAACAAATCCATTAAGGATGTCTTCCATTTTTCCAATCAATCAGTCACTGTAAAAAAATACTACAAACGCCATATGGAATTCATTGAAGGAACCATATATGAAGTTACCAAATGAAGAAAGATGGAAAGATATAGGAAAACAATTTTATGAATTATGGCAATTACCAAATTGCCTGGGAGCCATCGATGGTAAACACATTCCAATTCAAAAATATCCGAACTCCGGATCGACTAATTTCAATTACAAAAACTATCATTCTGTTATTTTGATGCGCTGTTGCGATGCTGATGGTTTCTTTACAATAGAATGTGGATATGCCGGACGAAATAGTGACGGAAGAATCTTTCGTGTTTCAACATTTGGGTGACGTGAAATAAGGCCCAACGAAATAAAACCAAATCTCAAATTTGGCCTTATTTTACTTTGGAAATGGAAATAAAGCCAATTGGCTTTATTTCCATTTCGAAAACGAAAGAAGGCTAAATTTGACTTGGAAATAAAGCCAAATGTTTTTGTCCAACACTTTAGGTAACTGTAATTCAGTTACGGCATATAAACAGTGAGGTATGTATGGGGGGGCATGCTGCAACCAGCAACCACCCTGCTTGGGCACACTATAGGACTTGGGGTAGGTGCGAGGTTGGGTGTATGCAAAGTTTCTTTTGCATTTAAGGAACATGGATTAAAAAAAAAAAACACAAAAACGAAATAAAGCCAAACTGTCCTTATTGCGTTTTCAAAAGCGAAATAAAACCAAAGGGAAATAAAGCCAAAGCCAAATCGAAAATTTGGCGTTTTTTCCATTTTAAAAACGAAATAAGGCCAAATTTTTGAAAATCTTTAATTACAGACTGAGCCGAGGCAGAATAATATAGATTGTACATATAGAATTATGACTCAAAAATTTCAGGTTTTTATGACTCCTATACGTTGTAAAAAATACAAAACAATAATATCAATAATTCAAAGTGCTTGTGTTTTCCACAATTTTATCCGAAAGAAAGATGGTACTTTATATACAATCCCGGTAGCAGAAAATAACCAGTAAAATCCAAAGAACTTACCAAATATGGAAGAGTTCATTATAAACGAAACTTCGTCGCCCCAAAACCTACGAAAATTTTTAACCATGGCAATGGAATTATTGTGTATAAAGAAATCAAATAAATATAGATCAATAAAGTTGTTTTCATTACTTACCTGACCATTGCATTTCTCTGGCTATTGCTGACCAAGCTTTTTCAGTCACATCCTTTCTGGAGTATTCTTGTATTGTATTATTATACAAACATTCATAGTTTTCGATTAATAACATGAATTTTTGCAAAAAATCCGACATTTTTCAAAACTTCACCATAAACAACTTGAAACTGTACGGCTGGCATCCCCGAAGCGACTGACATTTTCGTACGCCAAGCGATTTGTAGTTTGTGTGCAGCGACGAATATGTGTAGCTGCAGTTGTGTATTGAAATCAATGTCCGCTACATACAAACTACAAAACGGCTGCACAAAAGAGTATGACGCGTCTATGACGCGACGCACCGTTTTTAGTTATTGGTGAGAAAATATTTTATTTAAATGAAGAAAACAATCTTAAATATAAAAATATTGACGATGAAATTGAATTGCAAAATATGTTTGGTGAGATCAACTTTTGCTATGACAGGCAAACTGTCAATTTCAAAGACACGTCACTCTAATTGCTACTCCATTTAGATTGACGTGTCTTTGAGCTGCAGATGCACCAGGGCTGTAACATGAAAACTCAGGTCGTAGAAAATTTTCGAGAATCTGAGAATTAAAAGCCGTCAGTCAAAATAATTTTAAAATTTATAATATTTTATCCTTTAATATATTTTTTTATGTAAATTACATAATCAGTTGCTAGAACTTAAGAGTTTTGTATGAGTCTCCAATGAAGTTTATACACCATATTGTCCTTTAATATATATTAGGATTAAATAATAAACTACTCTTTGTAGACTTTTTCAAATATGTATGTTCTAAATTTTGTTATATTTTTTTTGTTTGAATCACATGTTACTAAAGATAAAATTATTATATTCAAAAACTATTTCTTAGACTTTTAGTTTATATGGGGTAAAGCAATTAAAACTTCTATTAGGGGTCGTGCAAGTGGTGGACATTTGTTTGGCATACAAAAATCATTATTAAATACATACGATTTTGAGCAAGTTGAAGGAACAACGGTAGTTCCTACTCCAAATCAATATGTGCATTTTACAATACTATGTTTATTAATTGTAACAAATGGGATCCGGATTTTGAGAAGCTTGAGACATATTTGGAATAACTCATAAAATTGGCAATGGATTATCTGCGGAAATTCTCGCTACTCATTTTAAACAACTCCTTCAAACCAACTCAAACCTTATGATCCAATACGCGGAACTATCAATCTTCGATGAATCGTTAGACTCAGATATAACAGTTTTGGAAATAGAAGCGGTAGTGAAGAAAGCGAAAAATGGAAAAACTCCAGGAGAAGGAGGAATTCCTTATGAGTTCTGTTCAAATGCAACACCCACTTTTTTAAACCACTTACTGATACTTTATAATAAGGTCTTCTCGCACGCTGATATTCCCTCATCGAAAAATCAGTTATCTTTCCCATTCACAAAAAGGGCGCCCTTGACATTGCTCGAGGTACTACAATACTTTAGCCAAAATATTCTGCGGTATACTAGTAGAGAGACTTGAAAAATGGGTAGAGAGGAAAAATATTCTCACAGATCTTCAAGCAGGATTTAGGATTTAGGATTTTCTACAACAGACCAGATTTTTACATTAACTTCAATTGTTAACGCTTTTCAAGCGCGGAACAAAAAAGTTTACCCGTTCTTTGTAGACTTCAAGCTGCCTTTGACCTAGTGAATCGTAAAGCTCTTCTACATATATAAGCTATCACATTTAGGTTTGTCTTAAAAATTTGTGAGAGTAATTAAAGAAATGTATACTGAAACGAAAGCAGCAGTCTGGGATGGCACAGTCTTTTCAGAATGGTTTGAAACGATTACTGGTCTAAAACAAGGGTGTCTCCTCAGCACTTTTCTGTTCTCTCTCTATATAAATGACATAGCAAAAGAGCTTCCTGGAGAAATAAGAATAGCAAATTCTCTTACTACTGTTTTGTCATATGCCGATGATCTTGTCATACTAGCTGAATCATCAGAACATCTTCAGTTGATGATTAATCGGTTAGCAACTTACTGCAACAGATGGGGACTGATGATTAATGCAGAGAAATCTAAAGTGATGGTATTCTCACGATATTCTCGGAGCCAGAGCAGTTATAGGTGGCATTACAACGGAAATATCCTAGAGGTTACCAACGAAATAAAATATCTAGGGGTCAAACTAAATACAACATTCGATTTTAACAAACATCTTATAGAAAAAGCAAACACGTCACAAAGCTTGTTGAACTGCGCATGGAAAAACGTGTTTTCAAACAGTAGAATAACCCTATCCACCAAATATAAGATATATGAAGCCGTCGTAAAATCAACTCTTTGTTATGTTTCTCAGGTTTGGGGAGCAGATGAATATTTTGTGATTGAGCAATTCCAAAGAAATTTTTTTAAAAAACTCTTCAACTTACCTTGTACCACACCAAGCTATGCAATCAACCTAGAAACTGGAATTACAAAACTCCTAACAAGTACACTCAAGACACAAGCCGATTTCATTGTGAAGGCATTGAAGTATGACGACTCCAAAATAGCCAAACAAATGCTTTTGTACGAGTTAAGGAACAAAGACTGGTGGTTCGCTAGGTGGCAACATATTAGCTATGCCTGTAGTGAAACATTTCACATTGATTTGAGCAATTTTAATAAATTGAAAGAACAATTATACCGAATTATCCAGAAAAATTGAGACACTATTCGTATAGCATTTACTAAAAAAGCTCGTGAATTGGAAAGCAGATTATTATACTCGCAGCTTAACTATAACCTTTTCCACAAAACTACTCAACTTAAATGGAAGACCATACAACGGAAGCTTTAACCAGTTCTGTTCGATATGCAACCTTAAAGCAAAGGAGGATTAATTTCACTTCTTAAGTATCAAACCAATTTTCAAACCATACAGACTTTTCTTCTTTGGTAAAAATGGGAGAGTAACGAAATCCCGAATCACAAAATCCTGACAAAAAAATAAATAAAAATCCCGCCGAAATATTTTTTTATAAATATTTGACGGGATTTTCACTACTCTTTTTAAAGTATTATTTTGTACTTTTAAAAAAAATATTTCGAAATTAATATTTTTGGAAAAAGTATTTAATTTTATTGAAATATTTTTTAATTATTCTTAGCCAATCAGAAGAAGACGGCAAAAATTTTAAGCTAGAATTTTTTTTTAATTCTGCAAAATGACTTAATGTATAAAAAGATTCGAATGCAATGAATTTTTTGAGGAAAAATATTGATTTTTTTTTAAATATTTTGACCAATTGGGCGGGGCCACGGAACGAATGACGAAACACTAAAAGGGCATTTTAAGCAAGAAATAATTCTGGAAAATGCTCAAGCCTCCTTAAAAATAAAAAAAAAAAATACACTTAAAATGCATTTAAAGCGTTTGTTGCGAATTTTCAACTATTTTTGGAATTTTGACTAAATTATGCAAAAACGCTTAAAAAGTATTTTAAGCAATTTTTACAATTATTTGCTTAAAAAGCTTTGAATAAAAAATTGGTCGGCGAATTTTACATTCGTTCTTGTTGATTTTCATTATTTAGTGTGACCTAAACTAAAAGTATTTTTATTATGAAAAAGCGAGGTGCCGAAGTTCATTTTGGTGCCGACAATTCTCTAACAATAAGTTAAGCATGCTGCTGAAATAATTTATAGCTTAAAAAAAGTTGTTTTAAGGACTAAAAATGATTGTAAAAAAAAAACTGTTATATTGGCGCCTGCGGTGAATGAACATACCCTAAGCGGAGGAACGGATTTGCGTGAGTGGTACAGAGGACCCAAAAAGGGGGGTGAAAACCTTTGGAACCCGCGCAGCGGGCCAAGCAATTGTAGATTGCACACTTGGATTTATTTATTTTTATTTGTTTATTTTTTTTTTAAGTTTTGGAAAAAAACTTTTTTTACCAACTTTTTTAAAACTGGCACTTCATGGATCAAGAATATGCATTTTTAAAGTCACTAGGTCGCAAAGTTTAGCCGCAATTCAAGTTTAAAGGTGTGAACTCTGATGCCTCTATCACGTCATCGTCATTGTCTCGGCCAACGTCACCACCGTCGTTGTCACCATCATCCTCATTGTCCTGGATAACGTCGTCGTCGTCATGGTCGTTGTCACCGTCGTCGTCACTTTGACCACCGTCGTTGTCACGATCATCGTCATCGTCGTGGCCATTGTCAATCCTCTTGGACGTTGTCACTCAACGTAGCCGTCGAATGAAAAAGGTTTTTATCTCTTAATGAGGACTTGCCTCTACCGAGTCCTAATAAGAACTGAAAATTATTTTCAAATGAATCCTGGTTATATAATTTTTTAAAAAGGAGGAGGAGCCTAATCCAGTGCGGTCTTCTGCAAACCAAAATAGTAGGAAACTTCGTTCTCGTTGATTCTCATCGATTGGTGTCACCAGTTACTATGGAAATGAAAATCCATACAGTGCTGTCAATTTAGTATTGAAATGTCGGGATTTTGTGATTCGGGATTTCGTACCCAACCCGGTACGTTACATGATACCCTCTCCGTGCAAGACACCCTTAAATTACTCAACGAGTGCAACTGGAAAACACTTACACCCCAATTACGGTTGTCAACTATCATTAAGATATTTGATGTTTATCAACAAAATTAATGAATCGGTATTATCCTTGTCAAAAATAAAAAATTTTGATGAAGTGAACGCTTTTTGATCAATTGTGAATGAATCAATTGACAATCTTGGTATTATCGTTGTCAAAATTATTGTTTGTTATCAAATTTTAAGTCAATTACAAATTCGATGTTGATAAATTATTTTACTGGGATCGTTCAAGCTCAAAATTGAATAATTCATCTTTATGTCTTCAATCGAACTTTTTTCCTGGTAAATATGATGTTGAAGAAGAAAATCCTTTGGTGCAAGCCAACATTCGAAGAAAATTACGCTATATTTTGAAAGAAGTTTTATTAGTTTTGGAAAGAAGTAGAACCCATCATGGAACTATAAATTTTTTCTAGTCTGTTTTACTAAAAGTTTCAGGCTGTGTATGTAAACCGTTTTTCTTTTACTGTTTTCCTCTTTTGAAATGTTTGTTTTACCACGAATTCATGTAACATCTTCTTTTCATTTTCAACAATCGAATTTGGCTGTTCTAAGCCGAATTCAGTTCCTGGTGGATCGATACAGATACCACAACAATTTCTACTTTGTTTTGGGTCCTCTTCCTTTTACTTGTTGTTTTACATTTGATGTCGGCATAGGTTTTAAATAAACCAAGAGCTCGCAGCAGATTTTTAGTGAGGAAGGAAACAGAACGATATTAATTTTACAATAAGTCCTAAAAAGTGATGATGAATACTTACTTACGTCTGTCAGAATTCAGTACGTAGTAGCAGCGTTACAGGGAAAAGTACATCGCAAATGCAACTTTTTGAAACTAGCATTAGTGAGGGAAACCACTTCAAATATCGCATCCCAACGCCAGCGACTCCTTAATTATAAATATAGTTACAACAGACGTCTAGGTGGCGGCCATTTAGACGTCTGTAATGGGCATATTCGCACTCAGGAGGGCTTTCAGATACGACCAGTTTCAAGATGTTACCCAAAAGCCTAAAAAAAAAACGCTTTTTTGGCGATGCACGTCTGTAGGGGGTTTTATAAAATATAAAGCAGATAATTTACTACTGAAATAACAGTACTAAGCTTTTGCAACTTTATAAAATAATGAATCAAATTGAAATGTCAATAAAAATAGAAACTATTCAAAATATTTTTTCTTGGTTGTTCACAATGGGTCAAAAATTTATCAATTGTTGTTCTTAATACCGAAAAAAACTCTCAATCGTCAAATAATTGATATTTGACAATCGTAATAGGGGCGTTAGTAAATATTTAGAAGAAATCTTTAAGTACAGAATGTTGTTAATAACTGAATATTTTGGATTTTTAAGTTAATTCATCGAATACTTTATACTACATATAAACACGATTGTATACTTACGTTATTATCACCCCTTTTACGGTTGTCAAAGATCAATTATTTGACTATTGATAGCTTTTGTCAAACATTTGATTATTCGGTATTATGAACAACAATTGATAAATTTTTGACTCATTGTGAACAACAAAGAAAAAAAAATATTTTGAATAGTTTCTATTTCGATTGACATTTCAATTTGATTAATTATTTTATAAAAAGTGGACAGAAATTACTGTTGAATTAAACTTTTTAGGTCCACCAAAAGGTGATTCTATAACAGTACTCAGCTTTTGTAATAGCTGAGTACTGTTATTTTAGTAATAAATTATCCGCTTTATTTATAAAACCCTAATTGTAACTAAAATCTGCTGCAAGCTCTTGGTTTATATAAAACTTAAGTATGGACCGATATCAAATGCAAACCAAAAGGAAGAGGACCCAAACAAAATGAAAATTGTTGTGACTGGTACCTTTATCGATCCACCAGGAATTGAATTCCGCTTAAAACAGCCAAATTCGATTGCTGAAGATGAAAGGGAGATGTTACAAGAATCCGTGGTACAACAAAAAGTTCAAAAGGGGAAAACAGTAAAAGGATAACGATGTACATACAAATTCTGGATTGGAGCTCTTACTGCCATATTATTCACTGAGGGTGTAAGTCAGATGTAAGTGCTTTTTAGACCTGGCTATTAAAACCACATTTTTTAACTCCGACAATTTAAACTTCTGTTCATAATAATCACTCAAAAACACGCATTAAACCCGGAAGATTAAAAATTAGTTACAACCGCAGGTAAAACCAATTTGAAATCTACGTAATGGCAATAATTTGACACTTTGCAACCAGGTATTTACTTTTTTGTGTTTTTTTTTTTCTATAGGTGCCTATTTTAATTAATTCTTGCAATTTTTTACTGAATTTGGATGTGAATAAAGGTAAATTTAATGTAATTTTTCGTTACAATATGATGATATTGTGGTTTGCATTATTTTCCTACTCTTGAATTAAAAAAATCAAGTTACCCTAGTTTTTGAAATCATATCGCGTAGGCTAATTCAGCGAATGCAATCGCGTTAGCAAGTCGCTCTTGTCCTGTCTGTGGCATACGGATGACCGAAAGCAGGTGTCGAATGGCATCACAGACCGATGGCAAAATATTGGCGACAGTAGGTTGTGAAATACCTATATAATCGGCTGCGGTTTGTTCCATGTTGCCGCATGCAAAAAGGCGTAAAACAGCCAAAAGCTTATGTTCGGCCGTAAGTTCTCTTGGCCTTATAATAAAAATATAATCAAAAAATCAATAGACATTGAACTATACATATACCGGCGTATATCACCGTCCAATTCCAGTTTAATCAATGAATGTAGTTTCCAAAATGCTTCTTTTTTCAGTCGAAAATACTTACGAAAATCCACATCATCATAACTATCAACGCAAGCCTGTTTGTACATTCGGTACATTCGACGAGGGGGAATAAAATTCATTTTCATTTATTTTCAGTCTCGCACAAGAAAATCTCAAATGTCAAATTCCATTTTTACACAAAATTGTTTATTATCCTGAAATTTGAGCTTACACCCGGGTCTAACTACTTTATCCGCCATATTATTCAATCGATATATCCAGATTAAAACTTCAATCCGGATGTAAATTATACAAATTCAATGTAAATACATCCGGATGTAAGTTTTAATCTGGATGTATCGAGTGAATAATATGGGCGTAACAGCTCCTCGGAGTGGAGTTTACATTGAATCGGTTTAAACGCGACAAGGTTTAAACAAAAATGGGTTTATTTTCGAGTATAACGAGTAAATATTGTGCTTCTGGTTTTAACTTTTCGGCTAAACTTACTTTTAACTCAGGTATTAATTTTAAACGGATTAAAGTCAGTGAATAATATGGCAGTTAAAAAAAAAACAAACAAGAAAAAAAAACTACAGTTCCATGGTGGATTCTACTTCTTTCCAAAACTTATAAAACTTCTATCAAAACATCGCGTAATTTTCTTCGAATGTTGGCTTCCACCGAAGTATTTGCTTCTTCAACATAATATTCACCAGAAAAAAGTTCTATTTAAAACATAAAGATGAATTCTTTAATTTTGAGCTTATACGATCCCAGCCAAATAATTTATCAACGTCGAATTTGTAATTGACTTAAAATTTGATAACAAACAATAATTTTGACAATGATAATACCAAGATTGTCAATTTAATCATTCACAATTGATCAAAAAGCATTCTCTCATAAAAAAAATTGATTTTTGGCAACGATAACACCGATTCATTAATTTTGTTGATTAATATCAAATATCGTACTGATAATTGACAACCGTAATAGGGGTGTATATTTATTATTTGCTTACCAGGCTGACGGCTAAGCCATAGCTTTAAGATTCATAAATTATGTGAACTTGGAATTAACTACTATACATAAATAAATTTGTTACTACTACTTACTACTACTACTACTATTTCATTTAAAATATTTGTCATTCGGACATCAAAGACAAAAGCTAATGAGTAAGAAAATCCACAAGCATCAACAAAGTGTAGGCAAGCTATACAAAAAACGTTTCCATGACATGAACAATGAACATGTCGATTCCTAAAAATAAACTTCATATCTAAATATCTTTATTTTTATTTTACACTATCAGATCATGCGGGTAAGAGGCGCATGCATACCATAATTAGTACGGTGTTGGGATAAGTTTAATAATTCCAAATTCCGAATATTGTAGTTTCCCCTACGGTAATTAAAACTAATAAAGTTTAATAAATCTGGTGCATCAATAACGCCAGTTATAAGTTGGTGAATAAATATTATATCCATATTAATCCTCCTTTGTGATAAAGGCTGAACCTGAAGAAGTTTAAATCTGTGTTCATAAGGAGGAAGGTTATAAGGATCGGACGACGGTAGCCCTTTCAAGGCGAAACGTATGAAATTTCGCTGTACGGCTTCTACTCTGTTTTTATGGGTTTCGTAAAGAGGAGTCCATATCTGGGATGCGTATTCAAGATGGGGCGGACTAAGCAGTTGTAAAGAGCGAGGGTAACATAAGGATCCTGAAATTCTTTAGACCATCTTTTAATAAACTCTAACATAGAGTTGGCCTTATTGACGATCAAATTGATATGCTTTACTGAGCATATCAATTTGATCGTCAATAAGGTTGAAAGTAAAGTGTACTCCGAGGTCTTTAAAACTATGAACACGGCGTAAAGTGTGTTGCGAGATTTTGTAATCAAACGAAGAAGGAGTTTGTTTTTTAGAAAAAATCATTGCTGACACTTAATAGGATTAAGATTTAAGCCGTTCTTATTACACCAAATAAGAAAACAGTTTATATCTTCTGGCAGAAGTAAACGATCATTGTCATATTCAATGCTTTTAAAAATTTTCATATCATCCGCAAAAATTAGAATTTCGCTATAACGTATACAGAAAGAAAAAAATTTTAAATGAAATTCTGATCATAATGAATTTATTTATTTTTTGTTTTAACTTTAAAGAGCAAATGAATATCACATAGATCATTTTTTATAAATGCACTGAGATTGAATCTCAAGGATTAGCAGTATAAATAAATAAATCAAATGAAATGAAAAAAAATGAAATGACTGAACACTGGGGCCCTACTCTGTATTTCGTTCAGAAATTCAAAAATTTAATATAAATCAAACGAAAATGGATTCGGTTGCGGAAAATTTAAGGGGACAAATCTAATATCATCGAAATGTGTGATAAAAGGTAAAATTCGATTGAAGGCAAAGATTCATTTCACTGTTTAACAATTGTTTATCATTTTAGTTTTGTACCGAATTTTTGCCTGTCGAAAATGCTTTCTGTAAAGATTAACTTCAGTTGCAGCTATCTTAAGATAAGCTGTTACTCTAAAGTTTTTAGGGAAGGAGGCTATTAGCAGCAAATAGTACATGACATTGGCATGTCTCAACAAACAACATCAAATTCTATTGCGGAAGTCTTGAGTGCTATAGAATATAAGAAAATATTTCTTTTCGAAATGGGGTATTCCAGGAGTTATAGGTGTGTTATTTTTCTTGAAGATTCCCTGTATAAATATATTGGCGCAAAATTTTAAACATTTTAACGCGGCTCTAAATCTACTTTAAAATGGGAGTCGGCTCTTAATAATAACTTTAAAATGAGAGGCGGCTCTTTGTAAATTTTAAACGACATAAAGTATACTTTAGCGTTAAAGAGGTCTTCTAACTTTAAAACCAGCAAAACGCTTCTCTATCTTTTTAAAGTATGCTTTATCTGTGGGAAATTATCACTTTGAGTGTGAGTTACACAAACACAAATGCATAAACACAGGGAAGGCGTGCAGTTAGACAGCTAAATGCACCCAAAAGCATTTTGATCTGTTTTGTTTTAGGATTGTTTTAAAATTTTAAATCGTTAAAATAGTAAAAAAGCTTAGTAAATTAAAGAAACAAGTAATATAAAAGTAATTAAAGTGATTACATGCAATCCAAAAAAGTACAAAAATAGAAAACTACACGCGGTGCTGCGTTAAATACTGCACCTATATTTAAAAACACCTATAACAAGCAGTGTAATTTTTGTTCATTTCACAGGTAAGCTGTATCTCATATTCCACATAAAGTAAGTAAAATTACTCTGCACTACGGGCGCTCAATGGATTTGAGCGCCTTGCCATCACCAACAAAAAGTAATGCTACCCTGGACGAGAATTTCAATTTTCACAGATGGGGTTCAGCTTATTCCCGTGATTGAAGTGTGTTTTTATTTTCAAATAATTTGCTTTTTTAAAGCAAAATGCTACGAAATATCAATTGAAAAGTATTCTCAGATAATGTATTAGCCTAAAAAACATCACTTCACATTACTTTATGTGGAATATGAGACACAATCAGCCCGTGAGAAGAAAAATTTGAAAACTCCATATTATAGGTGTTTTTACACGATTTAACGCAGCACCTCATGTTGTTTTGTTTTTTTTTTATAAAATATTGCAATTATTCACTATGTTAACTTTTATTTCACTTTTTTATTTAGTATTTTCACTATTTTAACTCGAAACACTTTCCTATAGCTCGGCAAAATTACAGATTGGGTTCTTTTTGTTTTTTTTTTTTTAATTTTTCGTTCTGTTTGATTTATTCAGCTGTCAAAATTAGGCGTGTTTCACAAAAGTTTGCTGACGTTTTGTTAAACACGTTCTTTAGTTAGAAGAGTTGTTTAAAGTGTTTAGAATTAAGAAAAATTTAAACAAGAATTTTTAAATAAACACAGAGTAGGGCCCGTGGTCTCTTTGTTTTAGGTTACCTATATATTATATTAGTTGTTATTTACCACTTAATTGAACTTTTTTATTAAACAAAAAACTTGTGATAATGAAATGCAATAACTTTAAAATAATTATACAAATACATATATTCAATTTAATAATTACAAAATTTACAGATTTCACTCATAGAGTAACTATGGGGACATTGAAAATGACTTGTAAAATAAAAACATGAATAATCTTGGTGATTTCTAATTTGTATCCTATAGTTGCACCAAAACTTCGGAAGCTGTCTAAGAAACCATTCTTCAGTCTGAAATTACAATATGTAGATATTTTTAATGTCAAATCCCAGTTGGGGTTTAAATTAATGTTGTTCAGTTCAGTTTATTTAATCACGGCGTTTATGTTGAAGAAATTCAAATATTTGTTCAAATTTGCTCAAATTGATTTACAAGTCTCTCAACTTATTGAACTATTTATATATAGGCAAGTTATTTGATTTACTGTCAAAGTGAACCCTTTTTCACGAGACCAAATTTATAAATAATTTGATGTGTAGCTCAAACTCAATGCAAACCTGATTTACCTAATTGTTTTTAGGTATTCTATAATATTTTGCATTTTGAACTCATCTTTTAGTAAATTTAATAAACTCGAGTCGTGTAATTTCTTAAGACAATATTGATGGTTTTGACAGTTAAGCAGCATTCTTTTATCTGAGTATATCAAAAGCAAAGCACCAATTAAGTTGACAGCTGAGTTGACAACCAAATTGAATCGTTTTTTTTTCCATTTGAGGACCTTAAGGTAGAGCTGTAATAGTCGGAAGATGTTGGAAGAAAATTCTCTCAGTTCACTTACGCATGGAGCGGTCGGTGAGCGCTCTTCACTTCCGAAAGCAAAAGTAAAAAATTGGTCGAAACAAGCAAAACTCAATTATGGGCACATCATATGAATTCTTTGTATTCGTTTCGTTTCGTACGACCACTTAGGTCGGCATCCGACTATTATAGTTCTACCTTTAACCTTGAACATCTGAACATTAGAACTTAATCTATATAAGTTTATTAAAGAAGTTCAATTATATTGCAGTACCTATGAATATTCTAAGTTCAATAATCGCATTGGCTTAGACGTAGGTAAAGTTTTGTAACATAAATTTATAGCCTGAGATTTTACTTGAATTCTAAGACCTTAACCTCAAAGATCCCATAATTAGAACAGAAGATAAAAGCTTACCAAATAACCCCTCTTCGATATTTATACTTAGGTTGCTTACGTAAGTTAATCCTACCTCTAGACTAATTAACGTTAACTTAAATACCTTAACCTTCAACAACTTAGAACTAATGTTGTAAGTTTATTAAAGAGAAACGCAAGTAGGTACCTTTGCATATTTCAGGCTCAAAAATAACATTGGTTTGGACGTAGGTCAAGTTCAAAAATCGCATTGGCTTAGACGTTGGTCAAGCTCAAAAATCGAATTGGTTTAGACGTATAGTTCAAGTAAAAAAATCACATTGGCTTAGACGTAGGCCAAGTTCAAAAGTCACATTGGCTTAGACGTTGGTCAAGTTCAAAAATCGCATTGATTAAGACGTTGGTCAAGTTCAAAAGTCACATTGGCTTAGACGTAGGTCAAGTTCCAAAATCGCATTGGCTTAGACGTTGGTCAAGCTCAAAAATCGAATTGGTTTAGACGTATAGTTCAAGTAAAAAAATCACATTGGCTTAGACGTAGGTCAAGTTCAAAAGTCGCATTGGTTTAGACGTTGGTCAAGTTCAAAAGTCACATTGACTTAGACGTAGGTCAAGTTTCAAAATCGCATTGGCTTAGACGTTGGTCAAGCTCAAAAATCGAATTGGTTTAGACGTATAGTTCAAGTAAAAAAATCACATTGGCTTAGACGTAGGTCAAGTTCAAAAGTCACATTGGCTTAGACGTTGGTCAAGTTCAAAAATCGCATTGATTAAGACGTTGCTCAAGTTCAAAAATCGCATTGGTGTAGACGTAGGTCAAGTTCAAAATCTCATTGGCTTAGACGTAGGTCAAGTTCCAAAATCGCATTGGCTTAGACGTTGGTCCAGCTCAAAAATCGAATTGGTTTAGACGTATAGTTCAAGTTAAAAAATCACATTGGCTTAGACGTAGGTCAAGTTCAAAAGTCGCATTGGTTTAGACGTTGGTCAAGTTCAAAAAACGCATTGGTTTAGATGTTGTTTTGTCACATAAATTTTTAGCCTGAGATTTTACCTTAATTCTAAGACATTAACCTCAAAGATCCGATAATTAGAACAGAAGATACCAAATCAAACCTTTTCGATTAGGTATTATATTTAAGTTGCTTCGCTAGGTTAATCCTACCTCTAGCCTAATTAACCTTAATTTAAATACCTTAACCTTCAACATCTAGCCCTTATAAAACTAAAGTTATAAGTTATAATCATAGAGGTTCAAGTATAGGTCTCTGTGCACATTCTAGATTCAACAATCGAATTGATTAAGAATGAAGTCAAGTTTTGTCACACAAACGTCCCAAACCTTAATCTTTAAGATCCGATTATTAGTACAGTAGTAAAAAGGCAACCGCAGAACAACTAAATCAATTCTTTTATATAAATGTACATACATAATGTCATAGCAAGGGGTCAAACCTCTTACGTCTCTGAGCCATTCTGAGACATTCCAAACCATTTACATCCACAGGTCCAACGAGTTATGGTAACAAAACGGCGCACTCTAGCGCTAATTGGGTCAACGAGCTAGGTTGCTAGTGATCGCCATTTCTACCTACCTACCAACCTACATACATAATGTATGTACCTATATAGATCCGTAGGTATATGAATTTTGTTGGCGAAGCCAATTTTGTTATTCAATTTTTCAATTTTTGCAATTATTTATTTTGATGAATTAAACCTAAACGTTTTTTACCTACACTTTTATGTTATTTCAATTATTTTTTAACTGAATAAATTAGGTCGATATTTTACCTTCATTTTAAGACCTTTATTTTAAATATCCGATTGTTAAAACAGAAGTTATAAGCCAACCAAACCAACCTAATCGTACCATTACGAATAATATTTGCAAAATACCTACAACAATTTAATCCACATAACATTTTACAGACATACCTAACCTACTTAATAAAGTAGCTATGTATGTATATCATTTTTGTTCCCGATGCGAAGCCAAATTGTGTTTGCCACCAGCCACAGTGCAGTGGTGGTTTTTTATTGCACACATTCCACTCCAACCAACGTCTTGCCCACACCCTTACAGCAATGTATATTCTTTGTGGGTACGTTTTTTTCTTTTTCTTTTTGTTTTCTTGTTCCTCACGTCATTTGCCGTGATGAAATTAGTTCTCAAAAGCTCTTTCACGTTTTTAGTATGAAATTTTGTAAGCTTTTGCAAACATTTTGATGCAGATTTGTAGCCTGTCATTTTATCTTTAATTATCTATCTTAACATTAAGCATCCGATCATTATAACCTGAGTAAAAGGTTTCTAAATGCGCTCAAATCGAGTGATTTTAAGATTTCATACAAATTCATACAAATTCACCTCCACTGAAGCTCGTCGGTTGGCGACGATCAACGTGTAGGTACGATTCATCGATTGTGTCTTTAGGTTCATTTTGGCATTTTCTTTGGTAACACCAACCAAAAATTCGATCCTGAGCCCCCTATACGCTAGAGTTCATTTCGTTCATTTGTTATATATTCATATGTTCATTTAATCATTTTGGTAACACCATATTTTTCTCAAAACGACCCTATAAACATTTTCAATGTTAAAAGAATAAAAATGTATTTTACGTTTAGCTTTTTTTAAATACAAAATTAAAATTACTCCACAACATGTCTTATTATTACTTTGCAAAATCAAACCATTCGATTCGTTTGATTTTGATATCTCTTTAAAAAAAATTTCAATATGCGACTTTTTTTCTCGTGACCCCTTTTTGCGACCTTTTCAAATTTCTCAGCGGCAACACAGAGTCAAGAGAATCAACAGCAGTTTGTAACATTTCTACAAAATATTTTTTTTCAGTGATACGCAGCTGGAATATTCTTGTTAAATATTGAAAAAAAATGTGTGTTCCCTATATCGAGATACCTTTTGTTTACTATTTAGAGTAGTCTGTATAAAATTTTCTGTGTTCACTTGGATAGTTCACTTTTACGAGATTCACTATATCGAGCGTCTACTGTATATGAATAGCCCATGGCGTAATGATTAGTGGGCATGGTAGGACTATCATGCCGGATGTTCGTGGGATTGATTCTCAGCCTCACCCACCTAAAAAAACAGAAACGTTATTCACAGATATTCCTCTTTCGAGGAATTGAAAAATTCTGTAAGAGTATCTCTTGTCATTAAGCCTCTCGCCTTAAGTTACCAGGATTGACTCTTTACGAGTTCTCGCGCCACCAAATTTATTAATATTTGGTTTTCGCTTTCTTCTGGTTTCTTTTGGTTGTAAAAGTTGGTTGAAATTTTGAAAATATTTTTATAAATTCAAAAACAAATTAATTTTTTAATTACCTAAATAATTGTTTCAAAACATAAATCCTTGTGAATTTTGTAGATACAATTTTCTTTTTCTTTATACATATACAAAATATAGTTTTGAAAATATAATAATATTTACTCAAAAAAATAAAAATAAAATTATTTTAATTAGGTAATTTGTCATTATTCAAATTATCATAAGTTTTCACTTAAAAAATGATTTTTCTCTGAAGCACTTCATCTACATCAATTTTAATAAACATTTCTCTACCAGTTGGCATAAACAATACAGAAATAAACAATTTTTTTATTATTAGTTTTTCAATATAACTTCATTGGGAATAAAAACAAAAACACAAAAAAGAAAAAACAGAACATTCAAATCAAATTTTGTTTTTTTACACAGTATTGGCTGACATCCAAATTTAGATAACCCAACAGAAAAGTCTAGTTTAAAAATTATTGTTTTTAACATTTTGGAAAAGTGAATTTTTAGAAGAATTCAATTTTTAAATTCTTGATTTAAAACATATTTTAAGAGCACTACACCCATTCTATGTAATGTTTATATGTATATTATGTTACTTTAAAATTTAGAAATGTAGAAATTGTAGAATTTGTCAGTACAATTTAAAAGCTCGATATGTTTTTTTCATAATTCGTTCCGGATTTTTATAAGCTGTTGACTGGCGACTGAGCATACTCTAAAGAAGTTGATTGAGCGGGAAAAAGGACTCAAAGAGCGAGTTAAAATCCTTAGAACTCGCGAGAGGGCCAGGGGAATTGTGAAAACAAAACTTTCTGGACTTCTTGCTTAAAAGTTCTAGAATTTCTTAAAGCGAAAGCTCTATAATAAATACAATTAACTGATCACTTCTAGCAATTCCTTTTTGATTGCATAGAATTCACAATTTCTACCAAGAAATGAGCAGTAGAATTTTTAAAACAATTCAAAAACAGTGTTCGAAACTTTCAAGAAGAAAACAGCATAAATAAAATAAGTTTAATGAAAGAATTATGACCATGTCGAATTCCCAAATGTAAAAAAAAAGACATTGGCTGGGGCGATAGCTTAGTGACTTACAACTCTCAACGATTTCTGTGTGTGTGTTATTGGCATGATCGAGTTTTTGACTTGTGATAAATTGAGTTATTATTAGAATAATGCTAGAAAAAAAAAATAAGAAAATATTTAAAACAAAATTAATAAAGTTATTATTATTAAAAAAAACAAAAAAAAACTTACATCCTCTTCTGATGGGGCCTCCGTGGTATCATCTTTAACCGATTGAGGTGATACCGATCTTTTAATCCAAACATCATCAAGATGGCTAATGAAACCTCCAGGCCATTTCAAAGAACTACTATCACAGTTTTCGAGCGAACTACTACTTATCACTGGCGAACGTATTTCAATCAGTGATGTATCGAAGAACTTTTTATCCATGTGAGGAAATCTTCCCGAACTTCTCTGAGCAAATAATGTTTGCACCGAGGAATATTCCCCCGATGTACATGGAAAACTAATTGTGTGGGCATTTAACTTTGCATCCATGTTCTTCAACATTTCAGCTTCAGGCTTGAGCTTTAGAATATCTTGATTTTCGAGGGCTTTGGTAACTGTGAATTTACCACGGTAAATAGTCTTTTCAGGACTTGGGGATTTTTGTGGTGCTTCCGCTTCATTGATTCTAAGGTCAAAAGTCAGATCTTCAATAGTTTTCTCGGGATCCTCTTTAGATGGCATTAGTTGTGCCATCACTTCGGGTGGTAAAATGGCCGGAACTGGTGGAGGCGGTGGGGGTGGAGTAGGAGACCGTCTGTCCATAACATCTATAATAGCTTGAATATTACTAGTATTGATTATGTCAATCTTTTGCATGAACTGTTGCCTTAGACGTTCTAGTTCACGAAATTTTTCGACATCCCCACTATCTCTATGCGATAATGGCGGAGGAGGAGGTGGTGTTGGCAAAAAAGGCTTCTCTAATTTAAGGTCTCCATTGGGTGTCAATTTATCACCATCCTCCTCATCTTCTTCCTTACACTGAGACAGTCGGCGTCTTTCAGTGAAAGGCAAAAGGAAAGGTCGTGTTGCAAGAAAATCAATATTACTAGACTCCTTGGTTATTGAATTCGGCGACAAGTTAATCGCCGAAATAAGTTCGTCCTCGCCGTCGCTATCACTACTAGTCGCATATTCCATTGAATTACGGCTGTAATGCGGAAAGCTTACGACACGGGAGCCAGAGACTTCACTGGTCGAAGGTTCTTCACCGCCACTTTCCGAATCCGATTCGTAACCATCTTGATCTAAATTACATTCGAAGTTGTTTTCGAAGATGTCTTCAGCAATAGCCAATGGTGCTTGGAGTTGTTGCTGTGGTCTTTCATCGTTTTCACGGGATTCCGCATTTCGCGATGGAGAACATTTTCCATTTTTCAGGGAATCGCTTACATCATAATTTGTTGCCATTTAAGGGCAGTATCTTTTTGTTTTGTGTTTTGTATGTCCTTGATTTTTTTAATGGAATTTTTTTGAGAAAATTTTAATACTTGGAATTTGTTTGTAAATCTTATACTATTTGTACTTCAATAAAATCACATTTGGTAGTTCAATGTTTTAATTTAATTATAAGACTTTCAATTAACACGGAAATATTTTCTTTTGAACGACATTGATGACAAAACTTGACGAGGACTTAACGTTGAGACTTACTTTACAAATATTTCAAAACTAAGGTACGCAACGATGATATTTTTGATGAGAAATATTTCGGTTGTAAATGAAATTGTTTTATGTCTGAAAAGTAAAGTGGAAAGATTTGTTATTTATATGGCTGTTGGATATTAACGCATGGCATGGAAAAACTTTGTCGGTATAACTTTTTGACCTGTGAAAATATTTTATATTGCTTTTATCTTCAAGAGCATTTAAACAAAAAAATTTAGGCTAATAAGAAAATTATATATCTGCAAGAGTTTTATAATTTGAGAAATATATTGGGAATATTTGTAGTCGTTTGTTTTACTAACATATACCAGTTTAAGATATAACTTCTGTTGCTTTTAAGATGCTCTAAGAACGAGCGTTTTTGTCTTGATAAATTCCTATAATGGTGGAGCGGCATAGTGTTCATAGATAAGATAATTGTGCACTTTGTGATAAAAGCATACAATTTTTTCATTGTTGGTACATTTAGGATATTGGGCCACTTCAAAAATCCTTTAACAAAACAAAAATGAACTAAACAAAAATTTTAAAAAAAATATTAAAAAACAACGGCAACAATTACAATATAGTGCTATACCTTTTTTTAAAGAAAGAACCCATTCTTGAACTCTGTTTTCAAATTAAGATGCTTTGTTTTTGAAAAAAAAAATTTTTTTACGTTATTAAGTACTGATTTGCGTTATCATTTTCGATACTCTTATTAACTTTTAGTCGAGTGCTACAAAGCAGATAGTCTTAAGTCATTTATTTTATTAGAAAATTGAAAATTACCATAACTATTTTTTTCTTAGAAATATTTAAACCGTCATTTTTGAACAAAAACGATGCATTTTGATTTTTTTATATAAATTATAAAATTGGTCCAATCGATAAAACTATTATAGGTCAGGTAGTTATAAATTTTTAATATTTTCACAACCACGCCCCCTCCACCCCTTCAGTATCCTTATAAAACCACAGAAAAACATCACTTTTTTAGTCTTTTGTTTTCAACATCATTCTAGTATATACAGTGCGTAACATTTGATTAGCCTCATACTTTGAATTTCTTTCAATTATCTATTTTCGATACTTCTTTTCTTCTTGTACATATCTAAAGAAATATATATTTAAAGGCAAGGTAAGAGAACGCTCTCTGAGATTATGACAATTTTTTTAACAAATTTCTTAAAGTTAACTTTATTTTCTGGGCTTTTTTGTTTACAGTCACTAAAACGATCATTTTGTTTGTAACATTTGAATAGCCTCAATTGATTTTATTACACTTTTTAAGCTATAATTTGTCCGCGTAGGTCTCGAAAAGTTATCTGGAAGCAATAAAACAGCTATGATTTTTTATTTTTTCAATTTAAAAGTTTAAATGGGTAGACAAAATTCATCTACGGCAACAGAAATTGCAGAAACAGAGGGCTATTGGAAGCAGAAACTGACGAAACGTTTTATTGGTCAGCAAATCGATATGCAATTTTTTAAACAATCCGTTAAGGCACGCAAAAAAAAACTTCAAAGGACTTACTCTTTCAGTTCTTTCTTATCCGTTTAACAATGCCTGTAAATTATAGCAGTTTAATTAAGCAAGATACGAAATGCCATGGAATGCTGAAGGTAGCATCCATCCAAACGATTGGCAAAAAATGATATTTTAGTTGAAAAAAGTTTTACTTAAACGGAACGGATAGATATTACTACTACTTCCATGATTTAAGAAAATTTGTGTTTTTATCGTAGACGTGAGGGATGAGTTATGGTATGGTATGGTATGCAGTATCATTTGATGGCACTGTTGATTTAGTTTTTGTAGACTGTGAAATGACAGCGAAATAATCCAATACTTTATTGGCCTTAGTTTCAGTGTATTTTAGGACCACTGTCAATTTTTTTGCATCACAACAATGCGCGGATTTACACAGATTGTATTAAAACGTTTTAAACCTAAAAGAGTCAGCAATTATCATGACCACCCTACTCTCATTAAAAATGTGTGGGGTTTTCAAACACGGTCTATGGAGGATATACACAAGAAAAGTAAAGTTCATCGTAGCTATCAAAGTGGCCAGGGCTAATATTTCGTTAGACTTTTAAGGAATCGTTTGCGATTGATTTAGGAATCGAACAATGATTTTGTATGATTCCTTAAACGATCGCATTTTTGACGTAATTTAAAACAAGCGAGGGCTCTAAAAAGTACTAAAATATTGTGTTAACTGCAGAAAATAATTACAAATCATTTTCTTTAAAAAAAATTAATCAATTTTTTTTTATTTCTGCTATATAATTAATGTGAGTGATTATGTTACATAAAATAATAATAATAATAATTTTGAAATCAGTCAAAACTTCTCTTCATACTAGTAACCATGTTATACCTTGCTACTCAATACAAATTTTCTAATTAGACCTCAAAGAAGTACCAAAAACAGTTAATTGTATAATAAACTATGTGTGAGGCTATCCAAATGTTGTATGTATTTTAAGTTATTTGGCGACTTGTAGAAAACAAATGTTGCTACAAATATGATCATCATTGTATTTTTGCATGTCATCGTGGCCTTTATAAGGGAGCGAGTTTCTGAGAGATAATAAATAGGATATATTGCTGTGAAAGTCAAGGCTGTTCATTTTTGAGTGATTTATATGCCAAACGCAATATTCTTGATATCGGCTCAAAGAAGCCACAGTTTGTACACTGGTAAGGTAGGCGGAAAAGTGGATTCTATTTCCAATAGAATGGGTAAATAAATAGTCATGAAGAGTACAACGACTTCTCGACGTTTTTAAGGTTGTGCAAATTGATCAATTTCAATTGATCTTCATATGGGGTTGATTTTGAAGAAATGGTTAATCTGTGGGATTAGAAATTAGAGCTCCCTATTACACGGATATTTAAAAACACGGATACACGTGTTCTTATAATATCCGGATTTGAATCCGTGTATTTCGTGTATCCGTGCATCCGTGCATCCGTGCGTCCGTGTGTCCGTGTATCCGTGTATCCGTATATTTTAAATAATCCAATCATCACTGGAGAGGGCCAAATTTATTCGATTTTTTTAATAAAAATACGACAACGACCTGGTAGTCCAATCTGTCAGTGGATTTAAATTTAGAATTATTTAATTTTTTCTTTAAAAATCGATTTTTTTTGGAAAATCACCAAAAATAAAAATCTATAATATCCATTATTCTTTAAAATTTTGAGCTTGTAAGCCCACCCCTTGAAAAGATAAAAATCAAAAACTATTTTTATTTGCGTGTAATCAAGTGATTACTGTATAAATACACTCAAATTATGCCATTTTTATATAATAAAACAATTAAAGTGTTTAAATCTTAATTAAGTGAATAAAATTAAATTAAGGGTCTATTTCGCAATGTCTGAGTAAGGTTCTGATTAGTTACTCGACACATAAATATTGGCACAGGGTCATAAGTCCACAGAAGAAAACTAAAATTGGTCTTATGACGGCTTGAATAAGTTATGAATGCAAAAATATTTTTTTTTTGGTTTGTGGGCTTATATTTATGTTTCGAGTAACTAATCAGAACTTTACTCAGACATTGTGAAATAAGCCCATCTTAATATAATACGTTTTATACTAAAAAGTAATGAACAATTTCTCGTAGCCCCATACAATTAAAAACGAAAAACGTGGGGTGGATGCAATAGATTATAGTAAGCATGCATCACACGTCTCAGGAAGTTAGTTTAATAACATCTGCAAAATTTGTACTGAACATTCTCTTTTAATTGAATCTTATAATCCTCACCTGATTGTATTTGTCACAAAATAATTTTTTTTGCTTAAATAAACTTAGAATGAATTTATAGGCAAAGACTGAAAAAAGTGCGGGTTTTTCAGAATTGTGAAGGGGGCGTATGGGGAGTGGTTTTCGTAATTTGTTTTTCAGCAAACAATCATATAACATATTAAAAGTTCATAGCTACCCAAACTATTGTAGGTCTAGTGATTGAACTAATTTTATAATTTAAACAAGAAAGTCAAAATCCATTGTTTATGTTCAAAATTACGGTTTCAAAGAAAAAAGTAGTTTTGGTAATTTTCAATTTTCTGACAAATTAAATGACTTTAGACCTTCTTGTTTTTAGCACTCGCCTTAAAGTTAGTAAGAGTATCGAAAATAATAAAGCAAATTAGTACTTAATATCGTAAAATTTTGCACAAAAATCATAATACATTTTTTGTTTGAATTTTTTTTTTTAGTTTGAAAATATTTTTTTCAAAAACTAAGCACTAAAACAACTTAATTTGAAAACAGAATTGAAGAATGGGTTTTGGCTTTAAAAAAAGGCATAGCACGATATTGTAAGTGTTGCCGTTGTTTTTTAATATTTTTTTTTTCAAACTTATGTAATTTTTGTTTTAGATTTGCCCCACCCATCTTATTTTAAAATTATATTCATATAATGTACTAACAATGAAAAAAATTGTATGCTTTTATCACAAAGTGCTTAATTATTTAACTAAGCCGGCCCACTATAATGATATTACGAAGCTCTCCTAAATCAATTAAAGGGCAGTTATTTTAGTTTGGGATATACCCGTTGATTGGACAAAAATAACAATCCTTGTTCAATTGAAGTTGTTTTCGTTACCGAAATCGTCTAAGCAATTCAATCTATTTTAAGCCAGTGCGACTGTCAAACTGTATTTTCATATTTTGCTTCCACACTTACACCCCAACAAATCTAATTTAAATATGTAATCTCAAACAGGGTTGGCGTTGGCCGAATTAACTACACTTCATTTTCTACATCAATAACTACGTGTAGTTAATTCATTTTCTACATCAATAACTACGTGTAGTTAATTGAATAAACTACACGTCTTATTTACAACAAATTGTTAGTCCCCTTTCACACAAGAAAACTCAGATTCCAGCAACTTTCAGTTTTTGGGAGAGAAGGACACCAACAGGGGCGGACTGGGCCACCGGGAACAAAAAGTACATGAAAGTTTCTGCAGTACTTTCTGTTCTCTTAAAAGAAAACTATCTGATAAAATTGTATTTCGAAGGGCCTTACAGTAAATATACAACTTTTGTGGCCCCCAAAGGAACTCTGGGATCTCAAACAGGCCTGTTAGGCCCCTTAATATGAAGATAAAGTTGTTGGGGTCCATACAAGTCTATTTTAACAAAACTATATTATAGCTGGTGGGCCCCCACCACACTTATTATTATTTTTTATTTATTTTTTTATTTCATTTTCATTTATTTTTTTTGAACTGTTTTTGGCCCAAGGGTGTCCTCACAGTACTTTCAGACTATTTAAACGAAACTTTAGGTGGGGCTCCCAGTGCCCACACTAAATATTGAGCTATTTAGACCCCGTTGACAACCTAAGGAGGCACCTAAATTACTCATAGTAAACTTTATATTCTACAGGTTTTTAAAGTACTTCTAGTTCATTTGAAAGACAGCTCTCACACAATATTTAAGTTCCGCAGAAACAGAATAGAAAAGAACAACAACGATTTGTCGATTGCTGTGAGTAGTTTCGAAGTTTCAATAGAAGTAGTAAACATCAATTATAAAATTTCCATTATTGCAGTAATGTTCTCAAAAATCAAGTCAAATTTCTTGTTAACTCAAATACTTAATTGAAATTCCGGATAAGACTTTTTATGGCTTCAATTACGCAATGATATAATTTTTTTTTTCTCCTACTCATTTTACTATTTTGAAGTCCCGGCAGGCCTTTTGACTCTCAGTCCTCCCATGGGCACCAAGTAAGAGAAATGAACGGTCTACGATTGGTGGGAATTGGAAATTAAAATAAGACGTCAAAAAATCTCCAGTAACTTGTTTCCTTGTGTGAAAGGGGACTGACATGTGACAATTGAGCCGTCCCTGATCTCAAACACTCAAGTTGGATAGAATTTTTTTTTTACACTATCAGATCTTTGTCAAAAAAAGCTAAGGCGAGCTACAACTAGCAACCCAAGGATTTGCCAACACAAACTTTTGAATACTGGCTCATCACTTAGTGCAGTGTTAGTAGTTAGTAAGCAAATAACTACAACAAACGCACTCTAAACAAATAATTATAATCAAAATATGAAAACAAAAGAATACAAACAAGAATAAATAAACTAATACAAATAAAGTACAAACATTTAAAAGCGTGGTACACTAGGCTTCAATACAGTTTAAAGTTTAAATTTATTAATATTAAAATCAAACAGATTATCATTCAAATTTAATAGATGGCACGTACGAGTTAGAGGTTCATGCAATCCATAGTTAGTTCTGTGGCGGGGTAGATTCATCAGATCAAAACCGCGAAGGTTGTGAGTTCCTAAACGATAATTGAAATTTATACAATTTAATAATTCAGGTGCATCAATAACACCAGTTAATAGCTGGTGAATAAATACAATATCATTATTAAGCCTCCTCTGTGACAAAGTTTGAATCTAGAGAAGTTTAAACCTATGTTCATACGGAGGAAGGTTATAACGATCAGACCATTGCAACCCTTTCAACGCGAAACGAATAAAATTATGCTGTACTGCTTCTATCCTATTCTTATGAACCTCGTATATAGGTGTCCAAATCTGCGATGCATATTCTAAATGGGGACGAACTATGCAATTGTAAAAGGCGAGAATAACGTATGGATCCTGAAATTCTTTGGCCTATCTTTTCATAAAGCCTAGCATGGCGTAAGCCTTGTTGACGATTAAATTAATGTGCCCTGTGAAGTATAGTTTAGAATTAAAAAGAACTCCAAGGTCTTTAATACTTTGGACACGAAGTAAAATATGTTGCGATATTTTATAACTAAACAAAATGGGAACTCGTTTTTTTGAAAAAGTTATTGCCTGGGATTTGGTTGGGTTGAGGTTCAAACCATTCGCTTGACACCATAAAACAAAACTATTAATATCATCTTGAAGAACTAAACGATCATTTACAGATTTAATGTTTTTAAAAATTTTCATATCATCTGCAAAGATAAGTATTTCACCATAAAGGTACATCATTAATAGCTAATATAAAAAGAAGAGGTCCTAAGTGACCCTGAGGAACTCCCGATTTTGCAATAAAAGGATTTGAAAAAGATTCCCTGAATTTCACCTGGTAGGACCTATTTTGGAGATAAGACGGAATCCAACTGATGATTCCGGGAGGAAACCCAAACACTTTTAATTTAAACTTGATGATTTCATGAGAAAGTTGGAAATTTACCGGATGTTAGAGATAGCGCAAAAATATGTTGAAGAGGAGAGATTTACACCACCTCGACGCCAGCGGGCAAAGTATCGATTTTCATAAAAATAAAAATGCTAACCGATGTATTCCTAATTGCACATTTCATTTATGTAAATAAAAAAATTGCACACCCTCCCCTTTTTTTTAAAAAATATAAACAAATTGCACTTTGTATGCAACATTGAAATGGTCATATCTCGGTTACCAAGTCGAATTTCGAAATGCACAGGGGCTTAAATAATTGCACATTTCGAATTCTAATTTGCACACAAAAAATTTTAATTGAAACACCTCTCATTAATTTATAAATCAATAATTAAAATTTTCAAGAGAAAAGCTATATAATTAATAAAAATAATACTTATTCAATATAAAAAATTATCCAGAAAAATTTTAATGTCTTGGTGGTGCGATGGAAGTGTTGTCGGCCGGTACACGAAAGATATCAGGTTCAATACTCGTGAGGGAAACACTTTTTTTTTTTTTAAACATACTTTACACAATTTCATTTTATTAAAATGGTAATATTTCGTCCACCAAAGACAATTTTGAACTGTTCAAAATTTTAAAAAATATTTCAGATCAAAATTCAATTTGTACACCAAAAATTTCAATTTGCACACCTCTAGTTAAATAATAAATCAATGATTAAGAAATCGCTAAAAACACGAAAAACTGAATTTTCATGTCTGACTAAAATCTTCAAATTTCGACAACCAAAGACAATTTTGAACTGTTCGAAATTCTAAAAACTATTTCAGATCAAAATGCAATTTGCACACCAAAAATTTCAATTTGCACACCTCTGGTTAAAAAATAAATCAATGATTAAGAAATCGCTAAAAACACGAAAAACTGAATTTTCATGTCTGACTAAAATCTTCAAATTTCGACAACCAAAGAAAATTTTGAACTGTTCGAAATTCTAAAAAATATTTCAGATCAAAATGCAATTTGCACACCCAAAATTTCAATTTGCACACCTCTGGTTAAAAAATAAATCAATGATTAAGAAATCGCTAAAAACACGAAAAACTGAATTTTCATGTCTGACTAAAATCTCCAAATTTCGACAACCAAAGACAATTTTGAACTGTTCGAAATTATAAAATATATTTCAGATCAAAATGCAATTTGCACACCATAAAATTTCAATTTGCACACCTCTGGTTAAAAAATAAATCAATGATTAAGAAATCGCTAAAAACACGAAAAACTGAATTTTCATGTCTGACTAAAATCTCCAAATTTCGACAACCAAAGACAATTTTGAACTGTTCGAAATTCTAAAATATATTTCAGATCAAAATGCAATTTGCACACCAAAAATTTCAATTTGCACACCTCTGGTTAAAAAATAAATCAATGATTAAGAAATCGCTAAAAACACGAAAAACTGAATTTTCATGTCTGACTAAAATCTCCAAATTTCGACAACCAAAGACAATTTTGAACTGTTCGAAATTTTAAAAAATATTTCAGATCAAAATGCAATTTGCACACCCAAAATTTCAATTTGCACACCTCTGGTTAAAAAATAAATCAATGATTAAGAAATCCATAAAAACACGAAAAACTGAATTTTCATGTCTGACTAAAATCTTCAAATTTCGACAACCAAAGACAATTTTGAACTGTTCGAAATTTTAAAAAATATTTCAGATCAAAATGCAATTTGCACACCCAAAATTTCAATTTGCACACCTCTGGTTAAAAAATAAATCAATGATTAAGAAATCCATAAAAACACGAAAAACTGAATTTTCATGTCTGACTAAAATCTTCAAATTTCGACAACCAAAGACAATTTTGAACTGTTCGAAATTTTAAAAAATATTTCAGATCAAAATGCAATTTGCACACCCAAAATTTCAATTTGCCCACCTCTGGTTAAAAAATAAATCAATGATTAAGAAATCCCTAAAAACACGAAAAACTGAATTTTCATGTCTGACTAAAATCTCCAAATTTCGACAACCAAAGACAATTCTGAACTGTTCGAAATTCTAAAAAATATTTCAGATCAAAATGCAATTTGCACACCCAAAATTTCAATTTGCACACCTCTGGTTAAAAAATAAATCAATGATTAAGAAATCCCTAAAAACACGAAAAACTGAATTTTTATGTCTGACTAAAATCTCCAAATTTCGACAACCAAAGAGAATTTTGAACTGTTCGAAATTCTAAAATATATTTCAGATCAAAATGCAATTTGCACACCAAAAATTTCAATTTGCACACCTCTGGTTAAAAAATAAATCGCGATTTCTTAATCATTGATTTATTTTTTAACCAGAGGTGTGCAAATTGAAATTTTTAGTGTGCAAATTGCATTTTGATCTGAAATATTTTTTAGAATTTCGAACAGTTCATAATTGTCTTTGGTTGTCGAAATTTGGAGATTTTAGTCAGACATGAAAATTCAGTTTTTCGTGTTTTTAGCGATTTCTTAATCATTGATTTATTTTTTAACCAGAGGTGGGCAAATTGAAATTTTGGGTGTGCAAATTGCATTTTGATCTGAAATATTTTTTAAAATTTCGAACAGTTCAAAATTGTCTTTGGTTGTCGAAATTTGAAGATTTTAGTCAGACATGAAAATTCAGTTTTTCGTGTTTTTATGGATTTCTTAATCATTGATTTATTTTTTAACCAGAGGTGTGCAAATTGAAATTTTGGGTGTGCAAATTGCATTTTGATCTGAAATATTTTTTAGAATTTCGAACAGTTCAAAATTGTCTTTGGTTGTCGAAATTTGGAGATTTTAGTCAGACATGAAAATTCAGTTTTTCGTGTTTTTAGCGATTTCTTAATCATTGATTTATTTTTTAACCAGAGGTGTGCAAATTGAAATTTTTGGTGTGCAAATTGCATTTTTATCTGAAATAGTTTTTAGAATTTCGAACAGTTCAAAATTGTCTTTGGTTGTCGAAATTTGAAGATTTTAGTCAGACATGAAAATTCAGTTTTTCGTGTTTTTAGCGATTTCTTAATTATTGATTTATTATTTAACTAGAGGTGTGCAAATTGAAATTTTTGGTGTACAAATTGAATTTTGATCTGAAATATTTTTTAAAATTTTGAACAGTTCAAAATTGTCTTTGGTGGTCGAAATATTACCATTTTAATAAAATGAAATTGTGTAAAGTATGTTTAAAAAAAAAAAAAGTGTTTCCCTCACGAGTATTGAACCTGATATCTTTCGTGTACCGGCCGACAACACTTCCATCGCACCACCACGACATTTAAATTTTTCTGGATAATTTTTTATATTGAATAAGTATTATTTTTATTAATTATATAGCTTTTCTCTTGAAAATTTTAATTATTGATTTATAAATTAATGAGAGGTGTTTCAATTAAAATTTTTTGTGTGCAAATTAGAATTCGAAATGTGCAATTATTTAAGCCCCTGTGCATTTCGAAATTCGACTTGGTAACCGAGATATGACCATTTCAATGTTGCATACAAAGTGCAATTTGTTTATATTTTTTAAAAAAAAGGGGAGGGTGTGCAATTTTTTTTATTTACATAAATGAAATGTGCAATTAGGAATACATCGGTTAGCATTTTTATTTTTATGAAAATCGATACTTTGCCCGCTGGCGTCGAGGTGGTGAGATTTACGGCTCCGGGATCTTAGCACCCCATATATGGGATATTCGCAAAAAAAGTATGCCATCTAAGAGGTCACTAATTGGTCATAAAAGGTCAGCTATTTTCAGAAATTGGTCAGGCTTAGAAAACTTGTAATCTAAGCTTGAACTTTTTCAAGGCCATTAGCGATTTTTGGCACCTCATTTATGGGATATTCGCAAAAAAGTATACCATTTGAAAGGCCACCGGATCGTGATAAAAGGTCAGCTAGTTTCAGTAATTGGTCAGGCTTAGGTTTTTTTTATGATTTAAAAAAAAAAAATTCCAGGTCACAGTATAAGACTTTTAGCACCTCATTAATGGAATTTATATAAAACAAGTATGCAATTTAAAAGGTCAGTAAGAGGTCATAAAAGGTTAGGTAGTTTCAGTAATTGGTAAGGCATATATTTTTTTTAATAATTATTTTAATTTTTTTCAAGGTCATAGCGATTTTTAGCACTTCATTTGTGGGATATTCGAAAAAAGTATATACCGTCTGAAAGGTTACTTAATCCTTATAAAAGGTCAGGCAGTTTCAGAAATTGGTCAGCCATAGATTTTTTTATAAGCTTTTTATTTTTTTTAGGTCATACAAGGTCACGTGTACCTTTAGCACCCCATTTATGGGATATTCGAATAAAAAATATACCATCTGAAAGGTAACTCAATCCTCATAAAAGGTCAGCTATTTTCAGAAATTGGTCAGCCTTGGATTTTTTTAAATTAATTTTTAAAAGTTTTGTCCCAAGGTCACGTGCACCTTCAGCACCTCATTTATGCATAGTTGCCACCCGACTGGAAAGTCAGGGAAAGTCAGTGAACGCGAATTTGGTCAGGGAAAGTCAGGGATAGTCAGGGAATTTCGAAAGTGGTCAGGGAAAATTTTTTGAGCACTGAATTTTTTTGTACAATGAAAAAAATTGAATATTTCGTTGAACTCAGGGACCCTACTCTGTATTTTGTTCCGAAAGTCAGTTGTATTCGAAACTCAAAAGTGATTTTTCGTCCCGCTTTTCAATTGGAACTTTGTAAAACTGTCGAAGGGCAAACAATAGTATTTAATACTTCATTCACTTATGGATTATTTTTTTCAGATTGCTCGTATTGAAATAATTTTTTTTTTGTAAATCTTGGAAATTTTTTTTGAAAATGGGATACTTAACTCGAGCTAGACGAGCTTTTAAATAATTTAAGTTATAGTACGAGAGCTAACAACGTCGCTTTCTGTAAAAAAGCATTTAAACAGTCATGATTTTTTTTTTCACTATCTCGAGTGAAATTTAGAAAGTCTGCCTGGTGGCGTTTTTCTGTACGCGTCACTTTTGCAACCGTAAAAATTGATTTTTAAAGTCATTTCAACAGTTTTGGCTTCTTTCATTCCGTTCTGTAAACTATTTGCCATATGAGTTACAGGTCATGTAGGTGTGAGACGTCTGGCAAGCTTTTTTTTTTAATAAAAAAATTGAATATGAAGATTTTAATTCGGAAAAAAAATATTAAAACAATAACGGTAATATAATATTACTATATCTTTTTGAAATCTATTCTTTTATTTCACATTTAAATTACTATATTTGAATGAATAGTTTTTTAACATTAATTTTCAAACTTGAAATTAAAAAAAAAAACAAAAACATGTTACACGTATCTACTATTTTTTTTTTTCTTAAAAAAATGAACACATGTTATTAAGTTCCTGTTTATCTTTTAGTGTATAATACTTTTATCCATTTTTATTCGATCACTAAAAACTATAGCTGGTTACACGTCTTCTATTTTTTAAGAAGTTTTTTTTGAAATTTTTGTTCGGATTCCTAGAGCTCTTAAATAGCTCCAAAATAGTAGACTAAAACTTTTTTCCTTACGTTTTAAACTTTTTCCGGTAATTGCTCTGCTAACTGCATTAATTTACAAGAATTTTGTTGTTGGGTACTTAATTAGCACTTGATAAGCGCATAATGATGACGTCACAAAAATTAAGTTATGTTTCTCAAAGAGCTACTTTTTTAATTTTTTTTTTTAATTTGGTAAGGGAAAACTTTAAAATTGGTCAGGGAGAGTCAGGGAGTCAGGGAAATTTATTTTGAAAAATAGTGGCAACTATGTTGTGGGATATTCGAAAAATATATATATCATTTGAAAGGTAACTCAATCCTCATAAAAGGTCAGCTAGTTTCGGAAATTGGTCAGCTATAGATTTTTTTCTATGAATTCAAAAAAAAATTCAAGGTCAGTAGTATAAGACTTTTAGCACCTCATTTGTGGAATTTCGCAAAAAAAATGCATACCATCTGAAAGGTTATGTTATACTTATAAAAGGTCAGCTATATTCGGAAATTGGTCAGACATAGATTTTTTTTTATGAATTTAAAAAAAAAATTTCAAGGTCACAGTATAAGACTTTTAGCACCTCATTAGTGGAATTTCGCAAAAAAAATTATACCATCTGAAAGGTTATTTTATACTTATAAAAGGTCAGCTATATTCGGAAATAGGTCAGGCATAGATTTTTTTTTTATGATTTTTTACATTTTTTTGTGAAATTACACAAACAAAAAAAAATGTATACCATCTGAAAGGTTATTTTATACTTATAAAATTCAGCTATATCCGGAAATAGGTCAGGCATAGATTTTTTTTATGATTTTTTGCATTTTTTTGTGAAATTACACAAACGAGGTTCTAAAAGTCTTATACTAGTGACCTTGAAATTTTTTTTAAAAAATGCTCGTTCATTGTTACTGTAACACGTTTTTCATATTCCAAACATCATTAATGTTATTGCCAAACAATGATTGTGATCAATCAATGAGCCTCTCATATTAATGCAATCACCACGATTCAAAAGGGAACACGTTCATTGTTACTGTAACACGTTTTTCATATTCCAAAACATCGTGAACGTTGTTGCCATACAATGATTGTGTTCAATCAACCAGGCTCCTACGAACACGAACATACTGATACAAGTATGATTTGTGATAGTTCAAATATGAAATTGACAATGAACATTGTATGGTTTTAACAAAAAATTTATAAAAAAATGTATCACGCAAAAACAAACAAGAAACGTACTTGATTCTACCAAGGTTTCTTTGGGTGTATAATTGAAAAGGAACATTGAATTTTTTGAGACATTTACTTTAAATGAATTAATAGTTAAACCACCAGCTTTATTTTGCATCAAAATAATCAATGAGCTTTCTAAATGTCTCAAAATTAAAAATTAAAATTTCTAATGATGGTTTTCAATGATAGGTGTTACTAACTCCTTAAGTAAGCTATGTATTTCAATAACTCCAAAGTCGAAAATTTATTATATTTCGAATAGTTTTTACCAACCCGCTTTGCCGAGCCCATCAGCCAGCAAGACAGTGTATTCAACGCTGTACCACCTATCATTGAAACCCATGAATTTGAATGAATTTTTGACAGAATTAAATTTTTATTGAAAATTAAAATGTCAAATACAAGTCTATGGAATTGACATCGTTTGTTCATTTTTTGGTTATAAAAGAACAGCGTTGAATACACTGACCACGTTTTCGTATAGCTACTGGTGCTGTTGAAGTTCACCATAACGCATTTTTGGAGTTGAGTTCATTTGAACTTATAAATTGAGTTTTTGAAATAGCTTACGCCAGTTATAGCAATACTTCCTTGAGTTCGAGAATATATTGCTAGATAGGCTATTCCACTATCCCAAATTTTTCAGATAGGTTAGGCAAAGAATCCCGTTCGCGTTTAACGATTTCTTAATCCTTTCATGACACTGATTTTGAAGGTCATGTTATCGTTTCAATTCTTCTTTAGCCATTTCTGAAATTTTTAAATAAGCCGCATATTTTTTTGGATTTCTCCGTTTCCCAACCATAATCATAATCTCAATATAATAAAACGACAAACACGAATTTTGGGGTACCATTTACGCGGTCTACAAAAGCCGAAAGTATATAAATTATTATATATCGATGGAAAGGTTTTTTTGCACAGAAGTGCACAAAGCAAAAATTTATTAAATAATTTTACCACAAAGACTAAAAACAATAAAGTAAAATTGGATTGTAAGTGCGAGGAGAGCGAGAACTAAAGCAAGAGCCAGAGCGAGACCGAGTATTTGTTCACAACACTTATTATATTTTCGTAAAATGCAATGGTTCGTGCATTTAATATATTCGTTAAGATGGTTAGTGAATTCGAGTAAGGGTTTTTTGTGGGAAGAATTTTATTTCTGAGGATTTTTTTCTGTTGTGTTGGATTTTCGGCCATTGGTCGATTTAATGCGAGGAAGCATAAATTATGTATAGTTGTAGGTATATTGGAAATATTCTGCAATCTAATGTGTCTCTCGCTCATTGGGTATTGTTTTTTAAATTGAAATAAAATGTGAGCAAAAAAAGGAAGAATGCTTTCAATTTGTAGATGTAGTGTGAGGGATGTTTAAGCTGAGGCGTGGAACAATAACTTTATATTTATATTCCTCGCTCCAATTTACTAACCATCTTAACGAATATATTAAATACACGAATCAATGTATTCGACGAGTTTTATTTTCGTTATAAATTTAATTAGTCTTTATGACTACTTCGGGGATGGCCTTGGGACCAGTGGTTCTGGGATCGGCTTAAACCAACCCGACATCGTTCAGTGCTGCAGGAAATAATAATAAGTAGCTCATATAAAATAACTACCTCAGTTTTCTCCACGCTCAAGACTGCTTTTAAACGATGGAATTATTCTTGCGATTTTTTACTTAATGTTGGAGTATCCACATCCAAAAATCGTATGCATCAAAAAATAAAGTTTTATAGAATTTCATGTGAATTAAAATATATTTTCTAGAAGTTGTTTTTCAATTAGACGATAATGTTATTAGCACTCGAGTTTCGGGGGCTGGACGTACTAGTCATTATAAATACATATAAAACTCAGATTTCTTTAATGGAATAAACATTTAAAAAATAAACAATTTCAATTCCATTGAATTGTGTCTGAATTTCATTTGATGAATCGTCGTTCAATCTCTATATGGCAATTTAGTCTCAATATTTAGAAAAATATTTGACCGACAACGATGCAGCATATGTAAACCGAACGCAATTTGATGGCATCGACACGATTTTTTTGTATACAAAATTAACACTCACTTTCACTTTGCACAATAAAACGGTAAACTTCAACAGCACCAGTAGCTACGAAAAAGTGTTTAATTTTCAATAAAGATTTTATTCCGTCAAAAATTCATTCAAATTTATATCGATTAAAAATATTTCTCTTGATTTCGAAGTAATTATGAAATCTGCAAATCAGCGAAATGCACTTATTTTTGCATTTTTTTGAATGAAAAAGTCAATTTTTTTTAAAGGGCCTATGTCCTTCTCACTGATTTTCTGAATAGTTTAAAAGAAAAACCAAGTAAATTGATTGAAAATTACATGAGTTACACGTAAACACACAAAATATAATCTCTAGTTTTATATATATAGATATAAGATAGATAAATGAGATGTAGGCTAGAGTCAACGAACAACGAAGACCGCATTAAGTGTCTTTCGAAGTTAAAGAAGCTAAAGAAATAAATTACGAGTATACAAAACGTACATTATGCATATATGTATATAAACAAAACGTTTTTATTTTCGTCTTCATACAAAAGAGTACGCAGAACTAAATATGGTATTCCATGTGGCTAAGGGCCAGTTTGACACTTAACAAAATAAGTGGCACTTAATTTTCCCATTTTGGCACTTTAGGCTCAGTTTCACTGTTCGATTAAGTGACACTTAAGTGGCCAATGTGGCCAACTGCGCTTTAGTCTTCCATATTTGGCACTTAAGTGACATTTACTTCAATTGTGAAATCAGGCCTTACTGTACCGAATGAGTATGCTAAATATTGGATGCAATATATTTTTTAATGAAGATCCTGTCTATATAATTAAAATTGTTTCGAAATTAATATATTAAAAAAAATATAAATATCTAGTTGTCATTATCGATCGAAATCTTAATTGGAATGACCATAAATGTTCTTTTGCGTTTTTTTTGGCGATTTTCAAAATACTGCTATTTACAAATCTTGGAATGTTTGTGTCATTAACAATCAAAACGATGCTAAAGGCATCTTTTTTTTTCAAAGAATGAAATGTGATAGGTACCTATACCAAAATTTGCGTATCAAGAGAGCTTATTTTTAAAATCCCCTAAATATATTTTTAACAAACAACACTGCCTAAAAAAATATTTCCCTAAAGGACGAATATAATATTTTTTAGTCAATCTAATAAAAAAAACTTTCATAAATCAAACAAAATGTACTGCATTCAATTATTTTAAATATTTGAGAAATTATATGTTTTCGCTTTTTACTCGGTTTCATGTTCAATTTTTGTAGCCTCTGTTTGATTGTTAACGGCACATCTATTATGCAATTTCACTCAAGATTACAATATCCCAGTAAAATTCAACAGTTAACTGTTTTACAAAAAAACATCTATTGAGCTCTTCAAAAGATTGAAAAAAAATCATATATCGACGTGAAAGTGCAGGATCTCGTAAGTCGAAAAATTAACAAAAATATTCCAAACAAATCACATCCATTTTTTTTTTGCAATTTTAGCGTAACAATGTTGTTCTGAAAATTTTACAGAAAAAAATAGATTTCAAACCTCTTTCTATGAATGAATGAAAGTTTTAGGATTTTAGTGTCACTGGACCTTAAGATCTATTGTACCCCCATTCAGAGCTAGATGAGGCACGTTTCCTCCAAATTTGTTCCTCTAATAAACTTTCATTTTTGAGGTATTTTTAAGAAGATAATTCGCTTCCTTCTATTTGGTGTCGTCCCAGATATCTGTGTCGTTTATGCACAACTGCACAAGTGCTACGCAACTACCTGTGTAATGTTCCAGTTTCTCCTCCTGAGCGTTACAGAATTTGCAAGTTGCGCTGCTCACCAAGTCTAGAATGTTGAGATGTATTCTAAGCTTGCAATGGCCAGTGAGGTTATTTCTACTTAAACTAATACAGGATGTACAGCGTTCTTGGTTTTAATTCCCAAGCAGTAGTTTGGCCTGCCTTAGCTTAGGGAGTTCGTTCTAGGTTTTTTTTGTTGGTCTTTTGGCCTCCTCTTCTGTTTTGATTTTAGATTTTATAACGTTTTGATGAACTGATGGTGTATGAGTTTATTGCTTTGAGTGCGACTTGGCAGTCTGACATGATGGCAATATTTTGGTTTCGGTAGTTACTTTCAAGATTTCGTTCTGCACATTTTCCTAAGGCGTTTACATCCGTCTGGAAACGCTGGTAGACTGTCCCATCGGCAAGGAAAGGTTGGTTCTAGGCCCAAAGATACCTTCCCCAGTCCTCAGTTGTTCTCGATCCATCAGTGTAAAACTTGATAGTGTTTGCTTTGAGAAAATATTTCACCGATTCGCCTACTTATCTCTTTCTTGCTACTTAACTACATATTATGGAAGTTTTTCTCGAAGTTTTATTTTTTATCGAACCATCTCTTAGAATGTCAAGAAAGTTTGTTACTGTGGACTTGCAGATCGAGTTTCTTTCTCTGGAATTAATGAATCTCATGATAGCTGGAACTTTCAATGACCACGTGTAGTGGCGATATTCTAGTTGTAATTAGTTCGGTTCTTTTGTGCCAAGCCACAGTACCATAGGTATTGATGGTCTTACCATCATTATATATATATATATATTATATTATACTATACAAATTTTGGGAGTTTTTTTTTATTTCTGAAAAACATGTAAAAACGACTTACGAGGCTCTGCACTTTGACCGTCGATATCTGTTATAAATAATGTTCTAAGTAATACCAAACCCAGTGTTAATATTCAGCGTTTTCTTGCAAATAGTTAAGAAACTTTTTCTCAAACTATATTAATACTCTTCCTAAGGAGAATCGAATCGTTGGTTTTCTAAATTTAAAAAAAAATGCAAAATTGTGGCTTTTAAATAATGATAACAATGAAATAGAAATTTTGGTAGTGCGCTATATTGTTTAAATTGTGGTTGAATTATCTCTAAATCTTAATAACTATCTTGAAATGTTAAATGTATCAATACATATTTCACTCTAAAAATAACTTTTAAATTATAAAATTCAACTCAAATATATAAACACAAAATGCCTATAACTTTTCTTTATTTTTGTATTTATGAAGAATTAAGAACTAATTGATTTGAATTAAAATATGTTTCAATCAAATTGAAAATTCTATTACGATTAAAATAACTTCACTCACTTCACTAATTCACACATTCAAACTTCCAATAGAAACCATTCATTATAGGTATCTAATACAATTTAATTTATTAAATTCGTTTCTACAACGAATGCCACGAAGTTTAGCAACACATTCCACACTTGCGTCAGACATCTTTTTGAACTTAAACTGTTTTTAAATATACCAGGGGTACTTACAGTCCGTACCATTTGGATAGCCTCACACATAGTTTATTTTACAATTAACTATTGTTGGTACTTCTTTGAGGTCTAATTAGAAAATTTGTATTGAGTAGCAAGGTAGAAGCTCGGCAAAAATCCCCGTTTCAAACCCTCCTAGTGGGTGCCGGGCGGTAATGATCACCACAGTTTTTATCTTGTACGTTGTCAAGATGGTGATCAGCTAAGATCAGGTCGAATTGTTGAGGAGTTCCTTTACTCCTCAATAGTTTAACCCTCAACAATGCGATTTGACCATAGATACGGGGTCCCTAATTTTCAGTGGTGGTGTGAGCGATTTTGTTTCAAAATCCGTGCCGAAGAAATGGAAGGCTGGGGGGTAAACCAGTCGCGAACGAGCTCATTCGGACGCCTTGGCAGGGTCCGTCTTATTTCTTGCCTTACCCCGGTATACGGCTCTGCCGGGGTTGACCTTCTCTTTCCGCCTTACTCGTGGGACCTTATTTTAAAAGATTTTACAACATGGACGAACTAGACATAACAGACTTTGAACCATCCAACGACTACGAGGAAACCTTTCGAGTACTGGAGACTCCGGTGCTCTTGGGAATCCTACTACTCAAGGGAGCATAGGCAGTACCAGCCATAGTACCCCTGTGCTCCGACCGTCAGAAAAAGAACCAAAACCCTCATGTAGCAATGCCAGCCATAGCAGCGCTCCACGAGGTACCAAAAAAATATCGGAGAGAGCTCTTCTCAAGAAACAGTTCATAAAGGCATCCTTCATTCTTGACAAGATCGCCAGGAATGGGGAAGCTGGAACCGTCCTTGAGAGAGACCTCGCCGATAAATTAAAGTACCAAAAGGTTGTTAATGACTATAACAACCTGCTGGCTACGCAGGAGAAGGCCGCTAAGCGAGGTAGATCTCGAGATGAGGTCAAACGGCCTTCGAAGAAAACCAAGCTTGATGGTCAGAAAAAACCGAAGGAAACGCCATTTTCGGGGGCAGCGCAACCGCGTACTGTCAGTGAGGTAGTCAGAGACGACCTCCAGGTATCGGTTGTTGATGAGCTCTCCACAAACAGTAGAGGTCTGCTGGCTGTGTGGAACTCCATCGAGGCCAAGCTCTCGGAGATGGTGTATTCGTATACCATATCGGCAAACGAGGGTCCCTTCCCTAGTTTCGACTCTGGCGAGATGCTCAGGGGGCACAAGGTAATCAGGTGCGTGGACGGGTTCTCTAGGGATTTCCTTAGCTCGTGCATTGCTAAGATTAGCAATGACTGGGATGGCTTGAGGCTCAAGCTTATCCCTGCTAGGGATGTCCCTAGACAGCCTAAGGCTCGTATCTGGTTGCCTCTCACGGGTATCAAGCCGAGCGGACAGGACTTGATTCGCGGTCTTCAGAGGTTAAACCCACTGATTCCGATGCAGGACTGGGCAGTCATTAAGGCTGAGGAACCGCAGAAGAACAGTGCGTCTTATCTTTTGAAGATTAGAAGATTAGCGAGGAGAGTATAGGGGCTCTCGAGAAAGCCGAGTTTAGGCTGCGCTTCGGCATAAAATCCGTTAAGATTAAGGTTCTGTAGAGTCAGGAAACAGTCTCCGACAACGTCGATGATTTGGTCGAGACTGACAAAGTCAAAGACGAAGTCGTTGTCCCTGGCGAGGCGCCGGGTCCTGCCTTTGCAGGACCTTCTTCAAAAAATTAAAAACGCGCTGAGAGTCGTGCAGATTAATCTGAAGCACTCCAAATGTGCTTCTGATAATCTGAGGGTTTTCCTGAGTGAGGAAAACGTTGACGTCGGCATCATCCAAGAACCGTGGGTCAATGGCATCCGAGTGAGAGGCCTCCAGGATAGCCAGTATGACCTTTTCTATTAATCCGTTAACCGAGACGAAGGTAAGCCAAGAACTTGTATTTTAGCTAAAAAACACTTAAAAGCTTTTTTGTGTCCAAATTTTAGTACCCCCGATCTGACAGTTGTCAGGTTGGAAGGAAGAAATGCAGGGGGCTTATTTATCGCTTCTGCGTACTCGGCTCATGACCGACTGTCACCGCCAGAGGAAGTTCGCAGCATAACACTTGAATCGGCCACAAACAAGACAAACCTCCTGATTGGATGCGATGCGAACGCACGGCATACTCTCTGGGGTAGTTCTGTGATCAACGAACGAGGTGAGTCATTTTTTGATTTTATTATTGAAAACAATCTAACGGTTTGTAACAGAGGCAGTACCCCTACCTTTGTTTTTCCGAGTTCGGATAATTATGAAGGATGGGAGGATGTGCTAGACGTTACTGTCGTCAGTAAACATTTTGATTTTACGGTAGAAAATTGGAGAGTATCACTTTCGAATTCCTTTTCGGATCACAGATGGATCCTTTTTAACATTAATTTCGAGAGTGTAGCTCCTCCTCCCTACAGAAACCCCAAAAGAATTGACTGGAAGAAGTTCAGTCAAATTGTTAAGTCCAAACTGAGTGAGATCCCGAATCAGATTCTGTAACGGATCTTGAGGCAAAGATGATTTGGTATTATTGGTGTCAGGAAAGTTCCTACCTGTGATCAGTGAGATTACAGAGATGGCTTTGAGGAAAGTTAGCAACTGGGCCACAAGTTGTGGTCTAGGAGTTAATCGAAGTAAAACAGAACTGATGCTCTTTATTACTAAAACAAAAATACCCCCTTTCACTCTACCCCGACTCAACGGCCAAACTTTTTCTCTGTCCCCCAGTGCGAGGTATCTGGGCGTAGTTCTCGACCCGAAACTAAACTGGAAGTTAAACATTGAAGAACGGGTAAGGTAGGCCTGTATAGCCTTCTATGCCTGTAGTAAAACATTCGGCAAAAAGTGGGGTCTCCAATCGAAGATGATACTGTGGACGTACACAGCAGTGGTACGACCTATCCTCACGTATGGCTCTATTGTTTGGTGGCCCGCCCTTGGTAAAGCCTATAACATAGTCAAGCTTAAAAAGGTGCAAAGAACAGCTAGCGTTGGCACTACAGGAGCACTACGATCCTGTCCAACAGATGCCTTAAGCGTTTTTCTTCACCTTTTACCCATTGATCTTCATATTAAATACCTAGTCTGTTGCAGCGCGATAAGACTGAAAGAATCTTATCTTTGGTTTACCAAACCGTATGGTCATGGTAATATCCATAATCTCATTCCCAATCACATCCTTTCGGCAACTACTGACTACTGTGCTCCAACTTTGTGCATCAGTGGGGATTTTAAAGTAGCTTTCCCATCCAGACAGGATTGGCAAGACGACGTCGTGACGAAAGACTTCGACACAACTATTTTCACTGATGGTTCAAAAATGGAGTGTGGGGTTGGTTCAGGAATATTTTCTGAATCTCTAAACATCTCTAGATCTTTCCGGCTACCCAACTTTGCTAGTGTGTTTCAAGCTGAATTACTGGCAATTAGGGAAGCATGTAAGATTCTTAAACAAGACAGTAACCAATACCGAAATACTGCTATCCTGACAGACAGTCAGGCAGCTGTTAAAGCCATTAGTTCGGCTGCTTCTTCCTCCAAATTAGTGCAGCAATGCCGTGACGAGCTCACCAGCCTTAACGTGAACCTTAATGTCACACTTGTCTGTGTTCCGGGTCACAGTGGCATTGAGGAAAACGAACGGGCTGGCGAACTGGCCAGGCAAGGTTCAGCCCTTCATGACTCACTGGCGGAAAGAGTCAACATTCCACTTGGAGTTATGAAGGGCAATATATTCTCTATCTTTCTTACCGAATCCAACCGCAGGTGGGGCAATTTATCAAATTGCATCATTTCTAGGTAGATTTGGCCCACCTACAGTAAATCGCGAACAAATAACTTAATCCGCAGACCCAGGCGAGACATAGCCAGGGTCGTTGCGACATGTTCAGGACACTGGCCAATTGGAGAGCATGCAGCGAAGCTAGGCATCCCCCACAACAACCACTGCCGTAGTTGCGGGGATCAGCAGGAGAAGGAAACAGTCGTTAATTTCCTCTGTAAATGCCCGCATTGGCCAGAACAAGAACTCAATCACTTGGTCGAGCTTTTTTCGACGACCTAAACGAACTTTCTGATGTGAAGATCAAAGACTTGATCTCTTACATTAACGTAACCCATTGGCTCTAGGACAAACCTCAGTAGCTACTGCACCTTTCTCCTAGTTGTCCAACCCAAGAGGTCACCCCTCTGACGCCTCTGAGCCAAGCTACCTGCCGAGCGTGGCATATCGCTACAAGACTCAGAATCCCCAAACCATCCCCAACCGCAGGTTTAAACGAGTTTATGGTATCAAAACGGCGCACTTTAGCGCTAATTGGGTCAATGAGCTAGATTGCTCGTGACCGCCATTTCTACCTGGTAGAAATATGGTTACTAGGATTGAGAGAAGTTTTGACTAATTTTTAAAAGCTAAAGCAATTTTCTCAACTAGTTTCGTTAACCAGTCACAAAAATGTGTATTATTTGCTATAACATTAGAATAGCCTCACATTATTTCTATAGTAGAAATTAAAACCAATTGATTAATTTTTTTAAAGAAAATAATTTCTATTTATTATCTGTGGTTAACACAATATTTTAGAACTTTTTAGAGCCCTCCTTGTTTTGAATTACCTCAAAAAAGCGATAGTTTAACGAATCATGCAAAATCAATGTTCGATTTCTTAAACAATTGCGAACGATTCCTTAAAAATCTGACGAAATGTTGGCCTTGGCCACTTTGATAGCTTCAATAAACTTTACTTTTCTTGTGTACATCCTTCCATTTACATAAACCTTGCGTGTTTGACAACTCCAAACATTTTTAATGAGAGGAGGATGGTAAGGATAATTACTGTTTATTTAAGGTTTGCAACGTTTTTATAAAAGCTGTGCGAATCGGCTCATTGTCCTGCTGCAAAAAAATCGGTAGTAGTCTTTAAATATACTAAAACTGAGAGACTGTTTCCAATAAGGTATTATATTATTTCGATGTCATTTTACAGTCTACAAAATCTAAATAAACAGTGCCATAAAATAGTACTGCATTCCAGGGATGAAAAATGACATTTTTTTAATGTACTGAAAACTTCTTTAAAATTGTACTGACATGAAGTCAATTGTACTGAAATTTTTTTTTGTTGAATGAACAAATATTTTATATGTAACGAAAATATTTTATTCTTTAAAACAAACAAAAACAATTCATAAATATACATATCTTCAATGTAGGTACATACATAAATAAACAAAAAACATCAAATATAAAGAAATAACTACTTTATAATAAAAAAAAAAGTCGAAAACGTACAAAATGCAAGCACTTTGACAGAATTGAAAATTATTTATATAATTAATTATTTTTCAGTCTAAAAGTTCTTTTGTCAAAATTCTTACATTTTGCACGTTATTTTTCAAAATATTTCTATTTATATCACAATCATAGAAAGATGAATTCTTTAACAAGTTTTTTGTTGCTATCAAGGCGGAACACGTTTGAACTTGCATTTTGTTTCGACATTTCGACTTTATAATATTCTGGTATGAAAAAATTCGTTCGACGAATGGGGAATGGAAAGAACGGCTTGTGAATGGAATTTTCGGTGAATTTTATATTTAATATTTGTGCGTTGTTTTTCAATTAATAATAACAAATAAATCACAGACAATAATAAGTTTTGTTTCATTTAACAAATAAGGTAAGTAATTACTTTCTTCAGTGTATTTTTAAGGCGTTCTCGGTGTAGTGAAATTCAAAAATGCAATAAAATATAGTGGAAATAATTTTCTCGAAATTCAAGGAAGAGAACTCCATTTCATAGGAAGTCGCGCGTCGCGATGTAGACAAATAGGCCAACCGATTTTGTAAAAAATATTAAAATATTAATATTTCCATTTGTCCTCCACAAAGTCTTGTAATTCGTCTATTGCGGGAAATTCTCGTCGCAAAATACCTACCAGTCAAAGCACTAACCTTGATATTTTGTTGATGGAATTATTAAGTTCGATTTTGTTGATTTTACTTATTTTGTTTTATTAAGTTTATTAAGTAATAAGTGAAATTTCAACACTGGTAAGTTGATTTGTAAACAACTTCCTCATAATTTCCTAATTGAATATTTTTTGAGGTTTTACTACTATTGCTGCTGTCAAGTGTCACACACACAAACACAGAAAAAAATCGATTCTTTTCGTATTCCTTTCAACGACAGAAATATTTCGATTTTTTTTTTTAGAAAAAAATTCGATTTTTTTTAGAAAAAAATTCGATTTTTTTTTAGAAAAAATTCGATACTTTTGTTGAAAGGAATTCGAAATAATTAAAGATTTAGAAAATTTGCAAATTCGATACAATTGTACCGAATTTTCCATCCCTGGCATTCCCATGCCATACTTCATTCCTCACGGCTTAATAGTGATCAAAACACAAATTGTCTTTTCTTAAATCATGGAAGTAGTATTTATATCCATCCGGTCTGTCTTCAACTAAAAAGATTATTTTTTGCCAATTGTTTAAATGGATGCTGCCTTCAGCATTTCATAGCATTCGGCATCTTACTAAATTAAGCTGCTATAGTTTACGTGCATTGTTAAACGGAGGTTTTTTCATCAGCATTAAAAGCTTTAGATGTCCGGCACTTCTGATAACCCGAAGGTCATTCGGCTCACTTCTAACCCAGCTCCCTGTCTTGATTTGCTCAAAGAGTGGTTGCAATTGGAAGCTTATCATATTATTCTTGTCATTGATATATAAGATAGAATTGAAAAAATTCGTCCTTTGTAGTTTGTTGCCTACATTAACGGATTTTTTAAAAAAATTTCATACGAATTTCAGAGTTTGATCAATTTTCTGACCAATAAAACGTTTTGGCAGTCCTTGATTCCAGCAAGCCTCTGTTTTGGCGATCTCTGTTGCCGTTAACGAATTTTGTCTGCCCATTTAAACGTTCAAATTGAAAATATCACAAAACATAACTGTTGGCACGAGTACGATAACTATGGCGCCAAGAAACAAACAAGCATTTTTTATTATGGGAGGGGAGGGGGGTCCATCGCACCCCGTTTAGGAGGTAGGGGCAATTTTAGACAAATATGACTTAAATTTAAAAAAAATATTAAAAAACAACGGCAACACTTACAATAAATTTAAACTAAATTATTTATGTCAACAGTTTTTGAAAAATTCGCATGCAAACTCAAAATTTTGATAAAAAAAAAAGTGAAAAAAAAAGTGTAGACCAATTTTTTTCAAAATTGTGAAATGAAGTGCTTTTTGTGATTAATGTTAATATAAATTCTTAATCGAACAAAAAAAAACAAAGGCTTTTTATGTCTTCTAGTTTTTGAGAAAATTGAAAATTACTGAAAATACTTTTTTATAAGATTTTTGATTTTTGTTTGCTTACATAAATTCATCAGTGCTAGCACCCAGCATTACGGCGTATAAACAGTGAGGTATGTATCGGGGGCATGCTGCCCCCCTGCAACCCCCCTGCTGGGGCACACTATAGGATATGGGGTAGGTGTGAGGTCGGGTATATGCAAAGTTTCTTTTGCGTTTAAAGCATCTGGATTTAGAGAAAATTTGAATTTATCCTATAGATCCAATGTCAACAGCTGTTTTCTAAATAAACATATTGGTATACGTTGCTCAAATTTCCACATTTAACATTTTCATATATGAAAACGTAATGCATTATAAAAAATTCGCATAACCTAGGTACTACTGTACGACTGCAGCAAATCTATATAATTTCTTATTATATTTCGTTTGTGACATATCTATGTAATGCAACTGTAACGCTAAATTAATTGTGGTACATCATCAACATTAATCCTCAAAGTTTTAGTAATTTTTAATTTTCTCAATAACTCAATAAGACATAAAACCATTCGCTTTTCTGTGTTCGATTCAGAATTGATACAAGCGTTGACCACAAAAAGCCAATTCAGCACTTCATTTCACAATTAAAAAAAATGGTTTAAACTTTTTTTTTCGTTTTTTTTTATAAAAAAATTGAGTTTGCATGTGAATTTTTCAAAAACTATTGGCTTAAATAATTCAATTTAAATTTGGGATTGAAAAACAGATTTCTAACTTTCAAAAACGGTATAGAACTTTATTGTAAGTGTTGCCGTTGTTTTTTAATAATTTTTGTTCATTCTATGTCATTTTTTTCTAAAACTACCCCTACCTTCTAAACGGGGTGAGATAGGCCCTCCTTTTATAGAAAAAAATGCTTGATTTTGACGTAATGCTGGGTGCTAGCACTGTATTTATGTCAGCAAGCAAAAAAACAAACATCTCATAAAAAAAGAGTTTTATTAATTGTCAATTTTCTGAAGAACCAGAAGACATAAAACCATTTTGTTTTTTGCGTTCGACTCAGAATTAATATGTACACTGATTTCAAAAAACCAATTCAGCACTTCATTTCACAATTTTGAAAAAATTGGTCTAAACTTTTTTTCATTTTTTATTAACTATTAACATAATATTTTTATTTAAATTTTATTTAGAACAGATTTCTGGCCTTCAAAATCAGCATAGTACTTTATTGTAAGTGTTGCCGTTGTTTTTTAATAATTTTTTAAGTCATTTTTTTTAATTTGCCCCTACCTCCTAAACGGGGCGAGATAAACCCCCCTCCCATAATAAAAAATGATTGTTTTTGACCCCTCTACAAAAACAGTTATTAATTCTTGGCGCCATAGTTATCGTACTCTCCCCTAACTGTTTTATCACTTCCTGATAACTTTTCGAGACCTACGCTGCCAAATTATAGCTTACAATGTGGAATAAAATCAATTGAGGCTATTCAAATGTTACAAACAAAATGATCGTTTTAGTGACTGTAAACAAACTAGCACAGAAAATTTAGTTAACTTTAAGAAATTTGTTAAAAAATTGTCTTAATCTCAGAGACCAATCTCTTACCTTGTCTTTAAACATAAATTTTCTTATGTACAAATCAAAGAAGTATCAAAAACAGTTGAATGTAAGACAGTTAAAGTGTGAGGCTATTCAAATGTTACGGACTGTAGTTCATCGGTCTTTTCATAAGTTTAAATGAGACTGATTCAATTCGTTTTTTTTTAAACTTATTTACAGTTTTTACATTCGAAGGCCAAATGATTTTGTTTTGTAAGCGATTGCTTCGATAGCCACACACTACTATTTGTCTAAGTCAACTCTTCCACTTTATTTATTGTTTGTACAGGGTTTTCAAGGTAAACAATTATTTTGTTGTTCATCGAGTTATTTAGTTTATCTTCAACATTTGCCCTTAACAAATAAAGTTTTGTGATGATAAGAATTGCACTCAATTTCGCATTTTGTTTATATTCGTATAAAGTAACAAAGAAAATTTGGTTATATTATTAGTAGCTATATATAGTTACACATGTATGCACATCCCGGTATTTATTTTATAATATCGTGGCAGGCAGCTCTCGTCTTAAAGCCACATGAGCTGCAGTACGGGCGGTGTGGGTGGTAAATAACAGAATAAAATAAGCCAATTTTGAAAAAATCCAAATAAATTATATATTGTTTATTTTACCTTATGGTTCGTGAGGTCCTATAGAATTCTACCGATCAATTTACATAATCCACAAATTGCCAATATTGACATAAAACTAAACAAATTATGTAAATTAAAACTACAGCCAAGTTTTTCAGCGCGAGATCATCCTAGTTTCGGAGTTAGTCCATCAAATTTGGTAATTCCTGGTGCTATGTTTCAAAAGACGTAAAACAAAATATTGATAAGGACAAAACAAGAGGAACATCCCTATTACTTAACGCAAATCAAAAATGAACCTACACACATATCAGTGGTGTGGCGTGAATAATTTCAAATGGTAAGTCGAAGTTAAGACTAATTGCAAACGTAAATTAATTAGTCTAATGTTGATATGTAGCCAACATTAAAAAATGTAATGCACATCTGATTTCCAGAACAAACAAGCGAACAATCCAAGTCAATTTTGTATACTTCAAATCAGTAATTTATAAATTATCAATGATCTTAAAGCATAATAAAATTGGCAAAACGTTTTATTAATTTTGCAACTACCAGTCAACTTAGTATATTTTTGATATAAGGATGCTTCCGTTTATAATTCATTTTCATAGATTATAGAGTAGAGTAGCGCAACCTTACTCTTAAACTTTTTTTTGTTAAAAAAACACAACTTCTTAACCTTGAAAACTATGGTTTAACACCGAACTTTTCACTGCTTTTACTGTGATTTTGTTTATTCTAATTATTCTATTTTAATTCGATTTAGTGAATCCAACAAAGCGCAGCGTTAGAAAATACTCACAAAACTCAGCAAATAAGTCGCAGAAAAGCGAGTTATTTTTTTGCATAAGATAACAGGCTTTAAGCAGAGAGGAGTAGGTATTAAAAATTTAGGAAATACAAATAAACTTCTCCTTCAGCTTCAGTCTTCACTCATGAAATCTCTTGAGCCCCGATTTTGTTCTCTCTCTGCGCAACCCACCATCGACCAAGTGATTTGGTTCAAGTAATACTCACAAGTCACAACATTCACCTAATAAGTCGGAGAAAAGCGTGTTATTTCTTTGCATAAGAAAGCGGGCGTTGAACAGAGTCGACCCAAACTCAGAAACTCATAAGTAAAAGAGAGAAAGGAAACAAATTTTGTTCTATCCAGCGAGAAATTTGATAACCCGACATATGTCGGGTTGCTTCAGCTTTGGCTTATGTACAGAGACTTATAGAGAGTGTGGACAATACTCATTATAATGACGTGTGTGTGTGCTTGAGAATAAAGTACAATTGAGTTGTTGGAGAGTGCAGCTTTTGCAGGTTAATGAATAGATACATACTTAGTATATCCCGTGGGTTCTATGTTGATCGTTTTTGAGTAAACATTGTTGGGTGGCAAGGTTGTTTTGAATTTAGTAAACATTGTTGTTTAGCAGAAAATTTAAAAAGTAACCCTTATCCATCGAAGTAGGTGGATTAACGAGTGATTAAGTTAAAAGTACCTATTTCAAAAACTAGAGATAAAACTAAAACTAAAAATAAACGCTAGCGACATACATGCTATATTAGTGTGAGTGCAAAGCTTACTTACGGGGGTGAATCAATAAGTCCCTGAAAATTAACACAAATGGCGTTCCCACTTTAAATCCTGCTTCTTTTTTTTTTTGTTAAGACGCATCTTTTAAAAAAAACACACCCAAATTTTCAGACAGATCTGTCAGATACGACGATGGAGTCCGAAAAAGTTTGTTTCGTTGTACCATCTGTCAGTCTATGATTTGAGCTACCTGCAGTTTATGTCAAAAAATTTCGCATTATCTATACAAATAGGGTTCTCACCTTTTTTGAGAAAATTTTGTTATTTTTAAGTCATTCCCGTATGATGCCTTGACTGATTTTGTTGCTATATCTCCAGCCAAATAATTAATTAAAACGAATTATAAATTAATTCGTATACCATTGGTGGTAGCACCTTTAAGTTGTTGTTGTTGTTCAGAAATTCAATTTTGTTACAGTTTCGTAACTCTGGTCTCTTTTTGATGAAAAAATATTACCTACTTCCTTAGCGAGATAAACCTTAGTACAAGAGTCCATTTGTTCTTCCCGTTCTAAAATATCAATGGCTCTATTTTTTTTAATATTTGAGAAAGTTTATTACTTTTATTAATTTTGATTAATTTTTTAAATTAAATTAAATAAATAGTAAAAACAAAATACCTATGTATTTTGGTAAAAATTTTTAGAAATATTTTAAAAACACTATACATATTACGTATTATTTAAGGAAAAGGAAAATCAGCTAAGTGATTATTAGGGCCCGGATTTTTATGCAAATGCATATTTGTTGTCGACAATCGTATTAACAAATGGATAAGATAGTTTTTCGAATTGGAAAATTTGCATTAAAATGGCATTTAATCGTTTGTTTTTTTTTTGCATATTTTGCTATAAATGCATATTTGTGCATATCTAACAATAAATGCATATTTTTGTGCATATTTCAACATTTTCAACAAAAAATGAATATTTAGTCTAATTGAAATAAGGTATGAAAATGAATATTTTTTGTCATTCTTTTCAAACCTAACAAATTCTTGGAAAATGTAAACGCACCCTTAACATTTCCACTTAGTGGATTTCCACAGTGGATGAGATTGTTTCGTTAAAAAATGCTCCACTCACGTCTGTTGACGTCGAACGGTCGTTTTCCATGTATAAAAACTTTTTAAGGCCTAACCGTCGAGGTTTTTGCTTAAAAAAACTTCATGATTCATGCAAATAAAACATATTTGCGCAACTTAGTTTCTCGTGAAACTTTACTGAATATGTTTTCCTTCTATATAAACACACATAATAGGCGTGTTTTTTTGCAAGCCCGGGGGGAATTGGTTGAAAAAACGACAGCGGGGATTAGCGACGCCATGACAGTAAAAAACATGGAGTTTTCATACAAACTATCGATAACATGTATGCAATTCATGCCGGTAACACAGTTTTTCTGTGCGCTTAAGTTAAACCCCGAGAATTCTCTGGGATTAGTTGTTGTTGCATTTAACATGTTAATTGTTTAGCACGGACGTCGTTTTTTTCATCCAATTCCCCCCGGGCTTGCAAAAAAACACGGCTAATGTACCTACAAAAATACAAAATTTTATTTATAAATTAAGTTCCTTTATTTTTTGTTATTTTGTATTTAATAAATAAAATTAAAACTTATATTACGTTATTTTACTGTAATGTGCGTTTTTATTATGTATATTTTAAGTGCATATTTCTTCATTATTTTTGCTGCATATTTCTTCATTTTTAATGCATATTTTATGCGCATATTTTGAGTTTTTTAGTACATAAAAATCCGGGCCCTAGTGATTATATAATAGCCCTTTTAAATTCAGCAAAATATTTACCCAAAACGTTTGTTAATGAAAGGACACTTGTTTTTATTTTTCCTTGAACTTTCACATACAATCAAAAAATTAAAATTCTCGTAAGTTAAAATACACTCAAGGAACTATTTCTCACATCTGCAACTGACACGTTTATCAGTATCCCTTTGTACAATACCTAACATACTGGACTGTTTCGTACTCAACTATTTAATAGTGAAATATTTACCAGGTGTTAACTTTTGAATTTGAAATTAATACATATTACAATAATACTTACAAAAATAAAAAAGCATATTTTATTAGGAAAGGGAAAAAACACCATCTGTTCCTACTGCAATTGCAGCAATTTGCTTTAATTTTTCTTCTAGTCTCTGAACTTATTTGAAGAATTTAAAAGTTTCATTGATAAAATGTTCTTATGACTTATCAAAGGGGGCGCGTAGGCAGCAATAACTCAATGACAATACCATATACTTAGCATAACGATTTGCAGTTCTATAATGACTGTACTTTGCAATAGAGTAGGCAAAACACACTCGTGACTTTTACACGCATAGGAGGTTGGAAACTTAGCACAAATTTTAAGACAGTTTGAAATTTTATATTTAGAATTGTCAGGTTAAGGAGGAAATCAAAGGTGGAATATTTTCTTAGTTTTAGTTTGCGAAGAGATTCAGAAGTGATTAGTAGAATAGGGGTGTTTAAAAGATCTAAGTTACGATTTTAATATAATCGTGCATTGCTATAGAACAAAAGATGAGACTATTAATAAGTCGAAATAAATTAATGATGTACTCGAGTGGTGTTTTTTTGTTTGGAATCATATTTGGTTGGGTTCTCTTCCCAAAGATATTAAATTTCATGCTAAGAAAGGTATTGAAATTTGTTTTTTTTTATCACATTTGTATGACCGTGTGACATTAAAAAATGTATTCAGTTCAGATCCTTAAGAGAAAGAAAATCAGTTTTTATATGCATGCAGCATTTTGTTGCTATCTTTAAGTGAACTTAGCAGTTTTACGCATTAAGCCGACGATATTATGATTATATCGCACCCTTAGAATGAAAGTGACCTAATTAAAAAATTCGGCATCCTTTTTCCCTCTTGGTTTTAGAGTTTATTTCGCTTTTTAAGGTCAGTTTATTGCAAAATCAGAAGTTACAAAAATTTTGAGTTAGGTCACTTTCATTCTAAGGGTGCGATATGTATTTTAAATTTTAAACTGCGCTATCATATTTTATCCCATGGATACTAAATTTTTGTCCTACAAATCTCCCTGCTGTTTTTTTAAGATGTTTATTAAATAATTGCAATAAATTCTTAACCGAAAATTGTGAAAAAATATTGGTCAAACTAAATAAATTTTCATGTAAAAAAAAACCTCAAATCATATTGACTCCAATGGAATAACCCAGAAACCATCCTAAATGTTGAATCCATATGTCGTACAGCAATTTTAACATATAAAAGATGCCACATCCTCTCACCAAAAATTCAAATATATTTATAAGATTATACTTTTTTCTAATTGTAAACCAGAACTGCTCAGAAGTTCGAATATTTTTGAAAGAGTTAAACTGTTTCCGACTAAAATTTTGTTCAGCGATGAGACCTATTTATGGCTTCCTAGTTGTTAAAAAATTACTTCTAAATGAATTGCACATTATAAATCATTTATTATAGCTTTGTTTTGGTGAAAGTGTATAGATACTCAGCACAATTTTTACACGCGCAAACACAACAAATAATTTTTCGTTTTATGTACAAACAATAACAAAATATTTTGTATCACTTTTTTTTTATTATTGTTTACGTGAAAACAAAGATTGCTGAGCTGCCTACACAGTTCACACTTTCAACAAAACAATACTTATATAACAAAATTTTGTTTCTTGCTTTAAAAAAAGTTATACATAGGTAGCGCATAATACTGTAAGTTCTGTCGGGAGGAATATAACCCCTCCAATACGATTTTGTTCTTCGCACCCTATAGATTTTTGTCGCTATTTTCATGCACATCGCTATGCATACAAACTTTATTTATTGTATAAAGAAATCATAGAGCATTCTTGTTTAGCAAGGAGTTGTCTTTGCAATTTAAAGAGTGAATTTCATACTTTTCAATATCTTTCTAAACTTACATCCATATTTTATACATATACATAATATGTATATACAAATTGAAAAGTTTCTAACTACTTTGGCATACGAGGAATTTCATTGTGCATTTTATTTAGTTGTGATTTGTGAACGGTTACAATAATAAACAAATCATTTTACAATTTTTTTCAGCAAATCAATCTTAAACCCGGGACTGACATTCGTGAATTATGGGAGAGTACACCTTTTCCCTTAGATTTTTTAATTTATGTTTTTAATATCACAAATCCAAATGAGGTGATATCTGGTGCAAAGCCTAACTTACAAGAAATTGGACCATATTACTTTGAGTATTTTTTTGTTATATATTTTAAATGTTGTTAAAATAAATAACCCTTAAAATAAAATATTTCTTATCACCAATTTTAGGGAATGGAAAGATAAATACGATTTGGACGATGATGCTGTTGAAGACTCAGTTACCTACCACATGAGAAATAAATTCATCTTTCGGCCAGATTTGTCAAATGGACTGACAGGAGAAGAAGTGATTTCAGTTCCTCATCCATTAATCCAAGTAAATAAATTGAATATAGTCTCCATTAACCGAGATTCTCGGGACCAAGCTCACACCAGTTAAACGAATGAATTATTTACTCTATACAAAATAAAATATCATAACTAATAGTCTAAGATCCCGCCATAGGACGACCTACCCTCATCGAGTTACCGGATAAGTGGTATGCAGTTTTTTAGATAGTGTCTAAACTAACTAATTGTTTTCTTTAACGCTATGAGAAATTTAAAAACGTCGATTATTAAAAGTTTGGCAACTCCAAAAGAAGACGACAGTTTTAAAAACAACATAGTATCATCGTAATGATAATAAAATTCTCTTTATGTTGCTGTTCTTTTAAATGAAAATACCAATTAGGGTGAAAAGGAAAAAAAAATTAAAAACAAAAAAAAATTCATTTAAAAAATATGAATTTTTCAAAAATTCACCTAGCCAAGAAAAAGCTTAAATCAAAAATTTTGCAAATAAAGATTCTTTCGTTTTTTATCAGCTTCTCAGGCATATAAAATTTATTTCTAGAAAACCTTTCCCTGATTTTATGTGATTTTTTCTCCAACTTCAATTTTTCATTTTTTGGCTTTAAAATGTTTTTATCTCGAGTTCTGGATTTTATAGAATTTTCTTTTATATGTGTGACTTTCTTGTATTTATAAGATCTAACGATGGAAGAAACAAAAAACTCTCTATCATTTTTCATTTAGAAAATAGAATCTAGACCTTTCTCTTCTTTTGCCCTAATTTACCCTATTGAAATTCCGATTTAAAAAAAAACACGTATTTTAAAATTTTTAAATAAAGTTTCCTTTCATATGGTATTTTTTTTGTTAAGACTAAAACCAACCATATGGGCTGACATAATTGAAAAAATCCAAAAATCGACCTTTAAGGCGTGGTAACCCTATGCCTTGACCATATTTCGCCAGGCAACCCTTGCGCAAAATGTTAGTTTAGACACTATCTAAAAAACTGCATACCACTTATCCGGTAACTCGATGAGGGTAGGTCGTCCTATGGCGGGATCTTTTACTATAAAACGTTGTTCAAAAATAAATTCACGAATTCAAAATAAAACCTACTTCATTCATTCAACAATCTCTGTTGGGACTTTTGAGCGAAGATTATTATTATTCTCTTAACATATACACTTTCTCGAATTTGAATTTTTGCACACATACTTTCTCATTTGAGCTTGTAAATAACAATATGTGTTTATTCGGCCTTATCACAGGCCCGTCGTAATAGATTTGTACTACCAATCCCGAAAACAAAGTATTAAAGCTGCCGTCCTTACAGAAATATTTTCAGCTGATTATCCAGTCGTTGAACGATTGGCCATTTTCGCTTCGTTTTCGACTTATAACAGTTTTTATGATTTTTATTCTTCTTTCTTTTGACTGGCTCTAACTTTGCCAAACTACAACCGATTTTTGAATTTTTTTAGTTCAATCTAAAAATAGATATAAAATAATTAAAAAAATAAAAAACAAAAAATAAAGGCAAATCAAAAAATATGAATATTTGAATAAAAACGAATAAAAAACTTCTAACGGTCTTACTCTTACTTTACTCTTTCTAACATTCAACACTAAACGCTCAGCGTAGTTTTTTATTCGTTTTAATTCATTTTTATCAGATATGACACTTCTTTTATTTTCCTTTACTTTTTGCTTTTTATTTTTTTTAGTAATTTTAAATGTATTTTTATGTACAAAAATGTAAAGTATTTTTAAGAACACATATTGGGCTTTCATAATAATGAAAAAAAAATTATACTTAATTACGTGTTTTTGTGAAAAAAAAAATCATATCGAAGTCAAAAAAAACAACCTAAAAATGCTTTAAAAATGTGCTTGAAAATAATTTGCGGGAAAACCGTTATCCACACAGAAAAAAGTTGTATAGTAGATACAAATATCTAACTATTCTTGTTTAAATACAAAAAAAAAATTCAAAAATCGGTTGTAGTTTGGCAAAGTTAGAGCCAGTCAAAAGAAAGAAGAATAAAAATCATAAAAACCGTTATAAGACGAAAACGAAGCGAAAACGATTACCGATTACCTCTTAAGTTTTTCGACTTGAAATGACCTCAGGAACTCATGGTTTTCTTCTGAGGCGGTGATTTCAGGACAATCTGTATAGGTACTATATGGCAAGTTATGGATTCGTAAAAAAAAACTGGAACTCGAGATTTTGATCAAAGTTGACATTACGATGATAGCGAAGTCGAAAAAAGTGGGTCTCGCAGAATGTTTGAAAAAGTTTTGTACACCAAAATTAAAAAAAAAAAAATTTTGGATTATAATTCGAAAACGACTCGGTCAATTTTTATTAAATGAAAATAATTCTTATAACCAGAAATAACAAATGTTTAAAAACCGGTATCGAAAATCTCATTTTTCTCAAAAACGGCTCCTACGATTATGATTAAAATTTTTTCGAGAACTAATATCTGTAAAAAAAATTCTATCGTTTAAAAATGGCATCTCTCATAGAACCACTTTTTTGATTAATTAAGATTTTGTTTTGCCTTCGACTATCTCATTATCAGTTGAACTGATTTTAATGAATTTTTTTTGCACAAAAGCTTCAAATAAGTAATAATATTGCATAGGTTCAAAAATTCATTTTTAAAAAAATTTTCAAAATTCCATATTTCGAAAATGGGTAGATGATATTTTTTTTAATTAATTTTTTAACTCCGCATTAACAAAGGCTAAAAAATTGCGTAAATTTTTTTATATTAATTTTTTCAAAATTTTATATATAAAAAATTATTTTTTTTTAAAAAACCGCTCCAACGATTTTTTTTCTCATAAATTGAGATTTCCGAAATCGGATGATGTACATCGCATTGGTGTCAAAACAATTTCAGAGGTTGTTTAATCAATTTATGTTTAATTACATATTTTTTTTTACAATTTTTCAGTCTAAACTGTAAGTTCCATGCATATTTGCAAAACGGATGCGAATAAATGTACCTACTCGCATAATACTACCTTAAACTTAACTACGTTTTAAGCAGGTGGTATACAATATAGGCTCTCATTACTAATTTATTTCTTTTCCAAGATACCTAAATATAGTTTTTGTAATATTAAAACTTTACAAACGCAGTGTGATCGCACATAAGAGCAAGTTCGTGAGACCAAGTCGTCCACATATTTTTCTCAGTGGTCGTACGTTGGGAAATGAAAATTTGCCGCGTAATTAATTGAACAACCGGTTCATTTTCAACTTTCATATTTTGGTACTTACTTCGTGTTGGGAATTTCATTCCAGTGAACTAGGCGTCACTTCTGTATGAATATTTCATTTTCACTGAAACTGAGTACTAGGCTTTAATTAATAAACCAATATTAAATTTGTTTTGAAAAACACATACATATCTGTCTTTTAACAGTCAATTGCTATAGTTGTTCAACGCGACAGGGCGGCAATGCTTGATCTTGTTGCCAAAGCAATTAAAATAGTTTTTCCCAATCAGTCAGCTATTCTCACAATTAAATTCATGGACCTTTTCTTTCGTGGCTTCTATATCGATTGTTCGTCGGAAGAATTTGCTGCTAAGGCTCTTTGTACGGCTTTTTATACGGGAGAAGTTAAGCAAGCCAAACAAGTAAATGATACTCATTTCCTGTTTTCTTTCTTAGGAGGAGTGAGTACCTTATCAATAAATAAACAATGACTGAAGTTTATGTCGTTTTTAAGGCAAATTACAGCGATGCAGGGCGTTTCACAGTTTGTCGTGGTGTAAAAAATGTTCACAAACTAGGCAAAGTAATTCGTTTTGCTGATGAACCCGAAATGGACAATTGGGCGGGAGATGAATGTAATCAATTTGTAGGAACTGATTCGACAGTTTTTCCTCCATTCATGTCCAAAGAAGACGGTTTGTGGGCCTTCACACCGGATCTCTGTAGATCTCTAGGAGCAGTCTATCAATCGAAGGCAAAATATGCCGGGTTGCCAGCAGTTAGGTACTTTTTGGATCTGGGTGACATAAGGGTAAGCGATTTCTTTACAAATTAGGAACATATTATTGCTTGATTCCAAGTGTAAATTCTGTACATTTTAGGCCGATCCAAATCTTCACTGCTTTTGTGATGATCCTGAAGACGTTAACACGTGTCCTCTTAAAGGAACAATGAGTTTATTTCCATGCGTAGGGGGGCCAATAATTGCCTCAATGCCGCACTTTTTCCACGGAGATCCAAGTCTTTTGGAAAATGTGAACGGGCTTAGCCCAAATGAGAAAAAGCATGCTGTTTTCATTGATTTCGAAATTGTAAGCATTGTTCATATCGCACCCTCAGAATGAAAGTGACCTAACTAAAAAAAATCGGCATGTTTTTTACCATATGATTTTAGAGTTCATTTCGCTTTTTATGGTCAGTTTATTGAAAAGTAAGAAGCTACGAAAATTTTGAGTTAGGTCACTTTCATTCTAAGGGTGCGATATATTCTATATATATTTATTATTAATTTACTATTTTTTAGACCTCTGGGACGCCATTTCAGGCAGCAAAACGTTTGCAGTTCAATTTAGATGTTGAACCAGTACAAAAAATTGAGCCCATGAAAGATGTTAAAGAGCTTGTAATGCCTTTGTTTTGGATACAAGAAAGTGTAGCATTGAATAAGACATTTACGAACATGCTCAAGTATACTTTGTTTCTGTAAGTATAGATGTTTTCAAGGTTTTTTCAGAATTTAAATAACTTTCTGAATTTTGCAATATTAAAATTAATTCTTTATTAATATTTTAGTGGTTTAAAAATTAACTCTACAATACGCTGGACAAGTCTTAGTGTTGGAATGCTTGGTCTAATATTTAGTGGTTATCATTTCTACAAAAAGTCTGCAAGCATCGATATTATATTGCCAGTTAAAACAGCACCAGAAGCCACAACTGTCGTACCAATTAAACAAATTCAACATGACAATCTAATTGTAGTAAAGAATGAAAATGGAGGAGACAAAAAGTTTTAGCATTTAAATTACATTACTAAAAATACAGTAAATTCTTAAGAATATTTGCACGCTAAATGTTTGAAGTAAAATTTCACATTTCAATTATTAAATTATGTTATTTAAAAACAAGATGTAATAACTCTTGCTTGGGTACTCGTAAGTTTTATGTCATAATACTCACCTCAACGACAAGCAAAACTCATGGATTATAAAACAATAAATCTTTCTGAGAAAAAGAAACTTTTTTAATGAGCCCTACGAGGCAACCAAATCTCCGGGACTGGCAGACAGTTCATTGAAATTTTGTTTGAATTTTTGTCGAATTTAATTTAGCAAATCGAGTTCAATTTTATGTTAGGTTTGAAGGGGTGATGAGACGGCAGACCGTCTCATCTCACTCGGATCTGGGTGGATCCTTTGTGCTCCCTGGGAAATAGGTAAAGTATATATATGGGAGAAGTGGAGTGGAAATTTATGTATTTCAGGATGTTTCTTAGTGGCAATATTTATATATATCGCATCTACTCAAGTGAGTACCCATTGAGATTGAGAAATTCCAACTAGAACTGATAATTGAAGCCTGCCTATCTTAAGTAGGTATTCTGTTATTTTTTTTTTTTCTTAGAGATATTTGGCCATAGATTCCCTGAAACCCGACATGTGTCAATTGATGACTATCTGTCGTTTGCTGTTTTGAGGAAACTGTGTTGGATTCTTTTCTTATCTTGTTCCAGTGGTGTAAGTACCGAGGATTCGAATTGGGTCGGATCCAAAGATGACCCGGTTTTGGCCAATTATTCTGCCATTTCGTTCCAGTATATATCACTATGTTCTGGGACCCAACTAAGAGTAACCTTGTTCTTTGCGCTGAGTAATCTCAAATCGTTGCGGCAACGGTCTCCCGGTTAAAACTTTGTGATGGTTTTTGGAAATAACTTTAATTGCTGCCTGGCTGCCTGTTAAGATCTCTATATTTTTGTCTACTTTACATGCCGCAAAAAGATGTTTTGGAAGACACTACAGAAATTTGGAAGTTTTATTGATTTTTTGATAGGAGGGTCACCTGAATAGATGTCTGATCCTACAACCTCGTCTGTCTTAGAACCGTCTGTAAAGATCGAAACATGATCTGTGTTTATGACCCGGTTTTTCTTCTAGAATTGCCTTTTTGGGATATCTGTTACCCCCATATTATTAACTCGATACATCCAGATTAAAACTTTAATCCAGATGTAAAGTATACAAATTCAAGTTTAAGATTTAAGTTTCAATCTGGATGTATCGAGTAAATAATATGTGTGTTAGAGTCACTCGGTTAAAATCTATGTACGATGAAATGTAGTCCGTTTGATGTCGATGTCAGTGAAGTACATTACAGTTTTGTGACCGCAGAGGCCTCTTTTGCACTTTTTGTCGCCAAATCCTCCGTAATCAAATCGAGTGAAGTAAGTAAGTGAATGGAAAGTTTCTAGGGCTGCCGTTGGCGTAATTCTAATGGAACTTTTTGTACCAATGCACGCTAGTCTTTGAATTTTTGTCACATTTTTAAGATTGATTGCATGCATTAGAATTGCCCTTATTATGGCTGTGTACCAATGAAAGGTTTTAGGCCTGGTTTCCCAACTTTTACAAAAAATTCTACAAAAAGTGTAGAATGGGTAGAGGATTCTATTTTTCTTTCTTTAATATTTTCATTACAGTTTAGTTTACGATTAAGGTCCACACCCAGATATTTGGCCGTGCCCGAAATCCGTAGTGGTATTCCATTTATGGTGGGCTGGTCTATGATTGGAATATTACTTTTCCTTGTAAACAAAACCAGTTCTGTCTTCTTATTGGCCCAATTGTTGATCTTGCAAAGGGCCGTTTATTCAATGTTTAAACTAAAGTACTGCGAGTCCAGCATCCATAATATGATAGAGTCTGTCAACAGTTGGCAACCTTGAGACAAAAAACGTTTTTGGATCAGACGAAGAGCGTTACGCGATTTTTGTATTCCGGATGAAAGAATTCTAACAATTTTAGTTATGAAAATTTGAATGGTCTACATCCAGTTAATGACCTTATTAATCTATTATATATTAATACGCTAAGCATTTTGTTGTTATTGATTAGAAGTGCCATCAGAGAAGATTATGTAAATCGGTCAACTACATAGTACATGCGTGTAAAAATAGACATATGTGAAATCAGATAGATAGATAACGTCTGTAATGTTATGGGTATGTTATGGTTATGTTATGGGTCAACTACATGCGTGTAAAAATAGACATATGTGAAATCATGGATTCCACATACAAAACGTCTACAATAACAAATTTTAAATGCTTATATCTCTCGGTCGGATTTTCAAAATTCAAATTAAAGCCAGAATGACGTGCTTGTGCCAGCTATAAAAAAATTCAAAATCGTTCAAATTTTATACTAAAAACGTTTAACAAATATTTTGGGAATAAATTTCATCGAGGCAAACGTAACGAGAAAGAGGAATACACAAAAAAAAAGTTTGATAGTACGAATATATTGGTGGGAGGGAGGTAGCAATACGTAAGTGTGCAAAAAAAAAACCATAATCTTGGCAAATTGAGTTCGCATCGGGAAAAAATTTGCTATGAGTAGGTATGCACGTTTGTGGTAGGTATTCTTCATTCATAATAAACAAGGTATGGGTTGTAGGGTTAAATTTGCTGTTCTTCACATGCAAATCTGGAAAGCCTACGAACAGGGTTGGCCGAATTAACTACACTACATTTTCTAAATCATTAACTACGCGTACTTAATTTAATAAACTACACACACTACACTATTTACTAGAAATTGTTACGTTTTTATATACATACATAGTTAATTTAGAGAAATAATAAAATTTCAATAAAAATTTGAACATTTTAACTCAAAATTCAACCTTCAAAGTTACAACTGACAGATCATTTGATATTTGAATTTAAGTTTGTTACAATTTGTTTCATTAACTATACATTTAACTACGTTTAACTGCATAAACTACGTAGCAAATGTAAAAAATGTAAAGGCCATCCCTGCCTACGAACACTTTTTTTTTTTTGGTGTCCGTTTTATCATCTTCTTCGTATTCTGTTTCCTCAGACCAGTAAGAACAAAGCAGGAACGCAATAATTTTGTCTATTCCCCTGATGTTTCGGCCTCTTTCTCTACTCGGCGTTACACTTTTTTAAAATTCTTTTGATTTTTCACATTGTTAGTAGGTATGTCTCCACTTAAACATTTCTATTGTTAAAAAAGTTTTATACTAAGAATATATTGGTGGGAGGGAGATAGCAATTCTAAAGACGGTGGAGTGTTTCAAAAGAAAACCATAACCTTGGCAAATTGAGTTCGCATCGGAAAAAAAATTGCTATCGCCATGTTCTGCATTTCGAATGAAATCGAATTAAAATCGCATTTCAATTTCACATGAATTGAAATTCCATCTTCTACAATTCGTTCGTTTTCGAAAATTTCGCAATTAGTTCGAAATGTCAAAATGCAATGTGCCTCAATTTTTAATTGTGTTTTAAAGTGAAATTACACTGAAGATAAAAATTAATTCTATATTATTTTTCATTTATAAGGGAAAAAAGAAAGCGGGACTCGAAAGAAAAAATTAGCCGAACAATTTTGTAAGAAAAAATCTGCCCGACGCGACGGCGGGCGCGGCGTGAATATATCTACATAAATATGAATGGTTCTGATGATTTTTGTATGTTTTTATTCGTATGTTCTTATGTTTCCTACGAAAATAATAATAAATAAATAAACAAAAACATAAAGTTTGCTTACATTTTGTACGAAGAAATACAAAACTATCTGCAAATGCACCGATTTCACAACGCATAAAAATGTGGATTGAAAACGTTTAGAAAACGAAATGAACCGAAATGCAGAACATCAATCTTCATGTTCGAAATTAGAAATCACTATTAGCATTTCGAACGATTTGTGGAACAAATAAATTCAATTTCGCCTTGTGAATTAACAATAAGTGGAATGCAGAACATGGGCGTATATGTAGGTATGCACGTTTGTGGTAGGTATTCTTCATTCATAATAATTGTTAAGATATCGTCATGGTTGGTTTGGTTGGCTATAACTTTGGTTCTAATAGTAAGATCGTTAAGGTTGGGGCCTTAAAACTTAGGAAGAATGTCACGATATATTCAGAGAAACATTAAAGCAGGGATGTGACCCGGAATGGTATTAAATATTTAATACCGGGTCGACCCGAAATTAAATTATTCATATGAATTTAGTTTCGGTCGACCCGAAATTAAATTATTTATAAGAATTTAGTTTCGGGTCGACCCGAAATTAAATTAAATATGAATTTAATTTCGGGTCGACCCGAAATTTATTTTATAATAAATAACAAAAACAATTTGATTGCTGGCGAAAAAGAAGTCAGTAAAAAAAAAGATGGATGTGCTGGCGATAGAGCTTTCAATTATTGAAATGAACGTAAAGAGTGAGTGATCGTTTTATTAAGACTTGTGCTGCGCTGGCTATGCAGCAATGAATAAAACACACCTATTGTAATTTTTATAAGGAATATAAAACAATGAATATGTTTCAAAGACCTTTCCCGAACAAGTAAAATGCGAACCAATGTGAGTTTTCCTTTAATTTAAACTTGAATTTAATCATAATATGTGGTTATTATGAGGAAACAATTACGTATATGAATCTTAAACACCAGGAAATTCTTCATTAAAAGTTAAGTCATTCTCTTACATATCGCAGACTCAACAAACGCAAACAAACTCTACAACAATGAACGCTGAATGTCACTTGACTTTTGAGTTGTGTTTCATAAATTTCTAAACTGCTATAATAGATCCCAAAGAAATTTTCGCGAAAAATTATTCAATTAGTCACATTTCTAATTGGATACGTTTTCGCAATCATTTTATACAGCTATAGCAAAATGGTGCTCGTCACTAAACACTTTATTCAATATTGATGACATGCATATGCAACAGCAACGTTTACGACACCCTCTTAATTTACAAGTCTCGACGACACAAAGTGCTGTTTCTGGAACACTCAGTATAAACTTATCATAGCCAAGCTTCGATCAAAATATATCACATGAGTGTTTGTTTACTTTAAAATAATTTATCTCTAAACAAATTTGCTATAACAATTGCAGAATTTATTTCGTGATGACAATCATCATTCAGGCAAGCCAGATGAACAGTTTTTTTTTGCCATTCTCGCTTCGGTTCCGATTGATCTATTTTTTTTTTTTTTTTTCAAGTTTGTTTATCTATAGAAAGTGTGGACGACATGTGCTTGCACCTTAATTTAAAATTTAAACGATACACCAAATTAGCATTGAGAGCTTTGTGCGGGGGAATGGGTGACACTACTTACATCAGATTAATTTGTATTCACTTTCATCGCAGCGCAGCATGTCGAAACAAATAAATGAAGTACTCAATGATACATACTTGTTATATTGCAAATTATATTATTGCAACAATAATTATGCTCTGGCACGAATAAAATTTTATTACACTGTTCTTAAATAGTTTTAAAAATATATATTTTTAGGTGTCCTTTTAAAATTAAATGCCTGTTCCCAATTTTCACTGACATATAATATGTATCTGTGGCAGTAAGACAGAGTATCTTATGTAAAAAAAAGAGTTTTCGAGTTGTCTAAAATCTGTAATGGTAGTTAATGTTAATATTTTTTAGGAATTATAAGATAGCTTTTCAACGGGTAATGATTTCAAAATGGAGATGAGACAAAATAGTAGCTGTCAAACTGTGAACACAATCGAAAAACCGAAAAATAAGCTTCTCTGTCTTATTGCCACATATATTCTAATAAATATACATGGAAAAGATGGAGTTTTAACTTGAAACGGTATAGTTTCAATATATCTAAAGCAAGGCAAACATTTGTGCTGTGAAAAATGTGTTCATATCCGGTGCTGAAAGTATAGTCACAAGGAAGAAGTAGTCCTTGGATTTCCGAAGAAACTTGGGCAATGATCGAAGAAAGAAAACACCTTAAACTTGCATCGCCGCTACTCCAGCAGCTGGGAGATACGGGGTAGAATCTACGTGTCGCATGAAGATGAGAGAAGTTCACCATAGCGTGCGACGTGATAAGCGTACCTATATCAATGCATTGGCTACAGAAGAAGAGGCCGCTAGTAGGTGTGACTGTAAGACCGTTTATAGAATCACCAAAGAGCTTACAGATGTCCACAGCTCTTAACAACACCTGGTGAAAGACACAAACAGATTTCATGCTAGTTACGGATGAGGACCAGCTCAAAAGGTAGAAGGATCTCTTTTCTGCGTATTTAAATGAAGTGAACCCAATGTCCAATGACCGGTCCGAAATTAAAAATTCCCGAATAGTACTGTATTCCTCAGATAAACTGATTGCTATTATCAAGGCTACATATATGATGGATCCAAATGTCACGTTTTGCCTAATGGAAGGTTATCAGAGGAGTTTGATATCCAAAGTGAGGTTAGGTAAGCTATATACTGTCACCAATAATGTTCCAATTGGTGATAATTGATGTATTGCACGCAGCTTTATCGACTGCAAATGGAGCAATTCAGTGCAAACACACCTCAAACATCTGGACTACGCAGCAGCGTTTGCCCCCCTATTACAATTGTAGCGTTTTTTTTACATGTTCTTTTTTCAAAAAAATTCACTACGTACAATCGCAAAATATTCGTAAAACACTATAATTTTAAAATTTCAGAAATTGAAAAACCTAGAGTATTAAACATGATATCGCACATTGCGTTTGGCCCTTAAATTCTCAAGTAGCACTGTTTGTGTAAACGCTGTTAAATCAAATCATTTTTTGCTACCTGCTAAACTGTTTTCTTTTTCATAAGAGTTGAACTATTTTAATTTGCTGTTTTGAATTTTATTGTTCTCGTGTTTGCTCGTTGCAATAAATTTAATCTTTGCTGGCAAGATATTCTGTGTTTAGTTTATAAAAAATGAAGATATTTTTTCAAAAGCTTCCAAAGCAGAAGTCACATGAAGCCTTATTAAATACTATATATTAACAAGTATGTATGTATCTTATATACAAGTTAGATCTTTGGATATAAACACTATAGTGCTATCATGGAACAGAAAAAAATTAGTTCTGTTCCGGCTCTCGAACGGCCGGCGCTGCAATCGCCACAATCTGACATTGGAGAAATAAAAAGACGGGAAGAAGATAAATAAAAAAGAAATGAAGACAAGTAGTAAGAACGAGAGGATTATACTAATATTATTCTGACAACAATAATGAGGGAGACGGTTGAATCAGATGTTTTAAACGTGGCATAAACCAAAATGAGGGGAAGAAAATTTAATTTTTTTATTTTGCGTATGGACGAAGCTTAATGTGATTTGTCATGATAGGGGTATTTATATAGGGTCAGGTATAGGTACATATATGTATACCCAAGTGGCACACATTTGAATTTTGTAACTAAAAAGCGATCAAACTTGTTACATTCGCGTTACTTAAAAGTTTTTCAGAAACAACTGAGTAGCTTAAAAGTTTCTGAAAAGTTGTTTTCTTTTCCCAAAAAAACTGAA